>OZ024753.1:28011845-28014345 GCA_964016885.1 Eledone cirrhosa | reverse complement strand
TCTCTCCAGCATCTCTGCTATTTCTGCAGATCTACCTCTGAGAGTGCGAACATTAAGTGTTGCAACTCTGAGATGCGAAGTCTTCATATTTTGTTGTTGTTCCTATTTATTGCTGTGCTGATTATATATATATATATATATATAATATATATATATAATATATATAATATATATATATAATATATATATAATATATATAATATATATATATATATATATAATATATATATATATATATTATATATATATATATAATATATATATATAATATATATATAATATATATAATATATATATATATATATATAATATATATATATATATATATAATATATATATATATATATTATATATATATATATAATATATGTATATATATATATAATATATATATATATATATTATATATATATATATAATATATATATATATATATCATCATCATCATCATCATCACCGTTTTACGTCCGTTCTTCCACGCTAGCATGGGTTAGACGGGTTGTCCTGTTGTGGGCAGTGTCTGGTCGGCTGACCATGCCTTGCTCATACAGGAACTGATCTGGCTTGATTTCTACAGCTGGATGCCCTTCCTAACACCAACCTCATTTACAGTGAGTGCTGGGTGCTTTTTCGTGGCGCCTACACGTCCACTTTACAGTGTGGGCTGGGTGCTTTTTTGCCGTGGCACCTCCACGACCACCTTGCGGGGGGGGGGGGGGCATATTGTTTATATGCTTCAGCATGTACCCATGGGAGGTCGGGTACCCTGTATTACTGCGTGACGCCAGAAGTCACGGTCGTGTGTCATTGACTTTGAGAGGTGTAGTTGGGTAAGGTCGGCTTTTATCACCTCATCCCAAGTCATCTTGGGTCTCCCCACTCCGCGGTTTCCATCAACTTCTAGTGCTCTGCACCTTTTTATGCAGCTGTCATCCTTCATACGCATCACATGCCCATACCAGCGTAACCGCCTCTCCTGCACGCAGCATTTGATTCCTCTTATGCTCAGTCTCTCTCTCAATTCATTTATGCTTTGTCGTTCACGTATATTACTGTTACACATCCATCGGAGCATGCAGGCTTCGTTTCTCTCTAATCTACGTAAGTCTTCCACCTTCAGCGCCCAGGTCTCACTACCATGCAACATCGCTGTTCGGATACACGCATCATACAGTCTGCCTTTCATTCTGAGGGAGAAGCCTTTTGCAGCTAGCAGTGGTAGTAGTTCCCTAAACTTCTTCCATCCCGTTCTTACCCTAGTTATTGTACTTTCTGAGCACCCACCTCCGTTGCTAATTCGGTCACCTAGGTAGCAGAAGCTGTCTACTGTTTCTACAGGGCCCTCCCAGAGATTGGTGGTACTTGTTTCCTGTGGCTGTTTGCTTGCTGTTTCAGCACAGCTGCTGCATGTGAATCCTACATTCTTAATTAAGCTTCCTGAGATCCCGCTACATCTCTTGTGTACCCATTGTTTGCATTTGGGGCAAAGAATGGAGTTCCTACCTACACCTTTCCTACATACTGAGCAAGGCCATTTCCCTGAGGGGATCTGGGTTCTGTTTTCTCGTCTACTTATAAGGACCTTAGTCTTTGTCATGTTGACTTTGAGGCCCTTTCTCTCTAGTCCCTGCTTCCAGGTTTGGAATTTATTCTCTAGTTCTACCATAGATTCAGCTATGAGTGCGAGGTCATCAGCATACAGGAGTTCCCATGGGCATCCGGTCTTAAACTCCTTCGTTATTGCCTGCAGGACTATGATGAACAGGAGAGGGCTAAGAACAGAGCCCTGGTGGACCCCAACCTGTACGCTAAATTCCTCGCTATACTCATTGCCAATCCTAACTTTGCTGACTGCTCCCCTATACATGGCTTGTACCGCTTTCACAAGCCATTCATCTACTCCTAGTTTTCTAAGAGCCCACCAGATTACTGCACGTGGAACTCTGTCAAAGGCTTTCTCAAGGTCGACAAATGCCAAGTAGAGTGGCTTACTTTTAGCTAGGTACTTTTCCTGTAATTGCCTCACAAGGAAGAGCGCATCAGTGGTGCCTTTCCCTGGAACAAACCCAAATTGCATCTCGTCTATATTCACCCGGTCCCTAATCAGCTGTGCTATAACTCTTTCTGTTACTTTCATGACCTGGTCCATCAACTTTATACCTCTATAGTTTCCTCTATCTAGTGCATCGCCTTTACCTTTGTAGCAGTTGACAATGATGCTACTGCACCAATCTTTTGGTATGGCCCCCTCTAGTATTACCTGGTTAACGATACGTGTGGTTATAGTGTGACCTACAGACCCAGATGCCTTCAGCATCTCGGCAGCTATACCCGATGGACCGGTTGCCTTCCCTATCTTCATATCTCTGATTGCCTTACTTACTACGCTGCCGCTGACTTGTACTGCTGGTCCCTCTATAGGGTCTACGTGGGGTAGGGTCTCTTCTTCCCATGCATTCTCCTCATTTAGTAATCTATCATAATGACTCTTCCATGCATC
>OZ024753.1:27994345-28006845 GCA_964016885.1 Eledone cirrhosa | reverse complement strand
CCAAAATGGTAAAAAAAGAACGATAAAAAGGGGCAGCAAGATTTAATATTAAATTTGGTAAAATGTTTAGCTCTGTAATCTTAGAAATATACTTACTCTGGCTTTCTTGAATGTCAGCTTCCAGTTGTTGCATATCATCTTGCTGTCGTTCATAGTCATTCTGTAGAGAATTCAATCTGTTGATGGAGCAATAACATAAATTAGGGTTAAGCAAAGTATTAAAATATAATGGTCCTACCCATGCTAGCATGCAATATGGACATATGATGATGATGATGAAGACTTTCCTTCCTTACATGATGTGTTGACGAATATTTCTTCATTTTTTTCTCACATCTTCAACCATCCGTCATAATTTTACTCAACAACCTTTATTAAGTTATGCTCCTAAAACCAGCTTAATAACAAGGAAGTTAGACTACTAAATCCCTCCAAATTTTCTATTACTATCAAAATGATTTGAAAACTATACGCAGTGTCTTTTATTAAAAATATTGTAATGAATGGGTCAAAACTCCTCAAAGCCAGTACAAATACTACGTCCCATACTATGTCTGATAATCTCTTATGGGGACCTCAAATCATTATTGGAGTTTCATGTAAATTTTCCATACTTGCATGAGCCAGATGAGATGTCATGTTATGAAGCTAGACATGTCAGGTGACTGTCTTGCTCAAACAATCCGTTTTGGAGGCTCCACCCTTATCCCATTAACCAGACAAAATGAAGGACAAAGCACAGATGAGTTGAGAGAAAAACTATCTATATGAGGAATCAGATGTACTGTGCAAGAGAGAAAATTGCACTGGTATGGACACATAATGTGTATGAATGATGGTAATTGGATGAAGAAATGCCAGGAGTTCCAAGTGGAAGGAAACAGCAGAAGAGAAAGGTATGGGTAGAAACAATGAAAGCTGATTTGAAGAAACTAAACCTCACAAAAGAAATAACAAACAAGTGGAGAGATGCTGTAATGGAGAAGATTTGTCTAACTCATGCAAGCACATAAAAACGTATGTAATGATGATGATGATAAAAATAATCAAACATAACAATTTTATCAGCTTTTTAGAACACCTCTCATGAACAATAATAACCTACTTGTATCTATTTGCCGGAAACCACTTTATATATATTTAGCTACACAATAAAAATTTAAGTGATTCTGAGAAAATGTCTCCATGATAAGCTATAGTTAAGTGGTAACACTCATCTGAGTACTCTAAATACACTGTGATAACACGCAGTTAAGTTTAACTAAACACCACTTATGATAACTAACTAGGGTAGGTAGAGTTGATTGCAATATTATCATTAGCATTTATTTGAGATTGTGGTTGTGGTTAGCAGGGCCTTACTCTCATTTGACAGTGGCTGCAGGATGGAAGAGGCCCCAGTGGCAGGCCCTGGTGGACCTGGTCGGCTCTACACATGACAATGTTTTGGGATCGCTGGCTTAGAATGACCCCAGCCTCGTTAAGAAGAAGAGAAGAGAATGAGTTTGGTTCAGAATTTTTTATGTTCTAATTAAGGCCTATATGGTTTTAGTTATATATATATATTTTCTAAAATACTTTAAAGTACTTATGGGTTTGTATTCTAAACTCACTGGCGCTCAAAAGTGGCAATTTCTTGGTTGTCTGACTTGAGTTGATCCAGAAGTCGGTTTCGTTCAGCATCAGGGTTTTCTTTAGAATTCAGCTCTTCTGTCAGACCATCCTTCTGTAACTCCAGTTCATCTTTCCGTTTGTACAACTGTACTGTAATATCGTAGCATAAAAAATAATGTTAATTTATTGCTTTACAAAAAATATTGCCAAAATATAGGGAAAAAAAAAATAGGATATTATTATGTTTTGGGAAGGTCATACTGCCAATTAAAAAACAGGCACCAGTTATGTTTCACTAAAATTTTATTAATCAAACAATCCATCAATCACTTGATTAATCAACAAATTAATTAATTGGTTCATTAAAGTTCTTTTGGTACAACTGGTGACCTTATCAATGACTATTGCCCTTTGTGCCTCTTGTTTGTTTTTGAGGACCTCATAATTTTTTAGATGTTAAGTGGACAAAAGGCTGGGAACCAATTGTGTACACCATATTATGTTAGGAATGTCAGATTAATAAAACTGAAGTGCAAATCACTTAGTGGATGTGTTCTGTATCCATTTGTTGGAAACTATTTGACAGAGTTACTAGGCTCTGCTTTGGAGCCAGTGTGGGCAACAACATTGCTTTAGGGAGGTTACTAGGATCTGCATAATCACAGCCTATAAAACAAGACTGTGGATTTTGTCTATAATACAGTTATTTACAAAGGAAACATTCAATACATACCTGCTTTTTGTCTTGCAGGAGACTTCACCAATTCCTGTTGGAAAATTGAAACAAAAAAGAAACTGATATATTTTTCTTTGAAAACAACAAATTACGATGAAAATAAGGAGGAAAGACATCTGCAGATTATTCAAAGTTTAGAAACAAAAAAAGAAAAATGTTAATGTCATTGTTGACATCATCATCATCATCATCTTCCTCATCATCATCATCATTGATTTTATGTCTGCTTTTTCCATGCTAGCATGGGTTAGACGAGACTTGTTTTTTCTGAGGCAACTTTTCAGCAGTTGGATGCCTTTCCTGATGCTAACCTATCATCATCATCATCATCATCAGGTTTAGCGTCCGTGTTCCACGCTTGCATGGGTTTGGACGGGGGTTTTCCCACTTGAGGCAAGAGTGGTTGTCTTGCTCGCATAGGACTGTCTGGCGGGTTTTCTACAGTTGGATGCCCTTCCTAACACCAACCACATTTACAGTGTGGGGCTGGGAGGTTTTTACCGTGTTGCCTACACGGCCACATTTACAGCGTGGACTGTGTGTTTTTTTGTCGTGACACCTACACGATCTCATTTGTTTCGGCCTGGATGTTGTGGGACCAACATAACTTTACATTGAAAGGGGCGGTGTGGATGGGGTGGAGGTGGTGGGACGGGGGGGTGTTTTGATAGAGATGCCTACTGACTGTAGTAGGTTTTTACTTTGTATTTAGGTAAGGCGGGTCTTCTCTATTACTGAGTACCGCCAAAGGTCTCGGTCCAGTGACATTGTCTTGGAGAGGTGTAAGCGTGTGAGGTCGGAGTTTATCAGCTCGTCCCAGGTTTTTCTGGGTCTGCCTACTCCGTGGCTACCGTCTATCTTTATTGCCCTGCACTTTGTTATACAGCTGTCGTCTTTCATGCGCATCACGTGACCGTACCAACGTAGCCTTCTCTCGAGTAAACAACATCTGATCCCTCTTATTTCTAATTTTTTCCTTAGTTCGTTTATGCTTTGCCGTTCACGTATATTACTATTGCACATCCAGCGGAGCATGCAAGCTTCGTTCCTCTCTAGTCTGCGTATATCCTCTGCACACAATGCCCAGGTCTCACTGCCATGCAGCATTGCTGTTCGTATGCAGGCATCGTATAACCTGCCTTTCATTTTTAGGGAGAACCCTCTAGCGGCTAATAGTGGTATAAGCTCTCTGAACTTTTTCCATCCAGTTCTGACTCTAGCTACTGTACTTTCAGAGCACCCTCCCCCACTGCTGATTTTGTCATCCAGGTAACGGAAGCTGTCCACTATTTCTATAGAACCCTCTGCGCAGTTGAAGGAGCTAGTATTTTGTGGGCACTTGCTGCTGCTTATTGCACCAGAGCACCGGCCACATGTAAAATCTATGTTCTTAGTTAGCTTACCTGTGATCCCACTACATCTTTTATGCACCCATACTTTGCATTTGGGACATAAAATGGAGTTTCTACCTACGCCTTTCCTACACACTGAGCATGGCCATTTCCCAGATGGGACTGCCGCCATATTTTCTTTCCTACAAACTAGAACTTTTGTCTTAGCCAGGTTAATTTTAAGGCCTTTTGATTCTAGGCCGTGCTTCCATGTTTGGAATTTCTTCTCTAGTTCGGTCATTGATTCAGCTATGAGCGTTAGATCATCTGCGTATAGGAGTTCCCATGGGCAGCCGGTCTTGAACTCCTCTGTTATAGCCTGAAGGGCAATAATAAATAGTAGGGGGCTAAGAACAGAGCCCTGATGGACACCAACTTTTACGCTAAACTCTTCACTATATTCGTTGTTAATTCTAATCTTACTGACTGTTTCTTTATACATGGCTTGTATAGCTCTCACAAGCCATTCGTCAACACCTAGTTTTCTAAGAGACCACCAGATAATGGAACGGGGGACTCTGTCGAAGGCTTTCTCCAAGTCGACGAAAGCTAAGTATAGGGGTTTACTTTTAGCTAGGTACTTCTCCTGTAGTTGTCGTACAATGAAAAGAGCGTCTGTGGTACTTTTGCCTGACACAAACCCGAACTGCATTTCATCTAGATCAATTCTCTCTCTGATTAGTTGCGCTATTACTTTTTCCGTGACCTTCATGACCTGGTCGATTAATTTAATGCCTCTATAGTTACTCCTATCTAGGGCATCTCCTTTTCCCTTATAGCAGTTAACGATGATGCTGCTATGCCAGTCCTTCGGAACAACCCCATTCTGTACGACTTGGTTAACTATCCGGGTGACCATGGTGTGTCCCACCGAACCAGATGCCTTCAGCATCTCAGCAACTATTTCCGAAGGACCAGCCGCCTTACTCGTCTTCATATCTTTGATTGCCTTGCTTATTGTACTACCCTGGACTAACACTGCTGGTCCCTCTATTGGGTCGATGTGGGGGAGACTGTCTTTCTCCCATTTGTTCTCCTCATTTAGAAGCCTTTCGTAGTGACACTTCCAAGCTACCTTCTTATCAGCATCGGTGATAGCAAGTATGCCATCATCGTTAAGCACACACTTCTCCCCGACAATATCACGGTTTTCCTTGACACATTGCCTGGCAATCCTGAACACCTCACGTTTTTGGTCCTCACGTTGTAGAACATGCTTGAACTTTCTTTCCTCTGCTTCCCGCATCTTACTTGTGATCCCTCATCTTACTTGTGATCCCACATCTTACTTGTGATCCCTCACTTGACCAAGTACATTTTATCACAGTACCAGTACTAGAGAGGTTGTCATGTCATATAGCTGAATAGCTGTCTCAACTCTTTGTATGGCCGTTTTTCTGTGGCTGGATGTCCTTCCTATCACCTACCACTTTACAGAGTGTACTGGGTGCATTTATCATGTAGATTCCCTACACAAGGGATGTTGTCATACTTATGACACAAATGAATAGTCCTCTTGGCACCAACCCTTTTAGTTGCCTCTTACAACACACACATGGCATCATCGTCATTATTGTATGTGGGTTTTCCAGCACAGCATCCCTCCACTCGTAGTCTATTGTCATCTCTTCTTGGAGTTTCAGTGATTTGAGATCAGCTCTCACAAACTCTACCCAGGTCTTCTTTGGCCCCAAGGAACATGTTTTAAAGTCATTTTCCCTACTAAAGCATAGGTTAAGTACACACATAAAAAGAACAAAAATTAAAACCAACCTCCTTTAAAACTTGGATTTTAGTGTTTAGTTCATCAATTGTTTGTTGGTTTTTTTCCATTGCATCAACATAAGTCTCGTTAATCTCTTTCATTTTGGAATATTTCTTCTTCAATTCTGGATCCTGCCATGTTTACAATTGAAAAACTATGTTACAGTGTTTTAGAAAGGGTATAGATAAGTTATGCTATAGCATATATAATGTTTTAGACAGGCTACAGAGAAGTTATATTACAGTATATATAATGTTTTAGATGGGTATAGAGGTGATCATTTATGTTACAGTGTATATAATGTTTTAGACAGGGTATAGATATTTTTAACCATGAAGTGACTTAGTTTAGGAAGAGGATGTAGATACTATATTTAAGTTACAATGTGTATGAACTCTTGATGGTTTGTCTTGGTAGGTGTTATGAAGTAAAATTGTAAGAACATAAAGTTGATTCTTACCATATCATTAATCAAACTTTCTGCAAGTTCTTTTTCATCAGAAAGTTCCTTCTCAAGTTTGGAAATTTGATACTCTTTTCTACAGACACACAAAAAAAAAAAAAAGTTTTTACTAAACATATATTGTACAGAGTTAATGATATATTTATATTGATATTTCACAGTAGCTAGAATGAAATGTGAAAGGAAAAAGTTCCAGAAACTGAGTGGCATGCTAATGAGGAGGGGAATGACCGCTATTGAAAGGAAATGTGTATGATGCATGTGTGAGAAGTGCCATCGTGAGTAAGACATGGGTAGTGGTGGTGGGGTACATATGGAACTACAGGCTAGGTGATGGTGGGGGTGGGGTACATATGGAGCTATAGGCTAGGTGGTGGTGGGGTACATATAGATCTGTAGGCTATGTAGGACCAACGATCCCTTTAAGATACTAGAGATTAGTGCAATAGGGAAAGGGGGAAAGGAAGTTGTGCCCTTCTTAGGAATGGTGCATAGTGTAGCATGATAACAAAGATTGGGATATATCCCTGGAGAGAGAAAGGGAGAGAGAGAGGGAGAGAGAAAGGCAAAGAGGGAGAGGGTGAGGAGCTGGGAAAGATGAAGAGATTGAAGGGGATCAGTGAGATTAGGGGCTAGATGTGTTATTACTTCTATACTTACTCTTTTGTTGCTTCAAACAGACGTTCAATGTCCTTGATTTCCTTCTCATTTTGAACTCTCAACTGAAATAATATAACCACAAGTTTTATACTGGTTGATGGTGGTGGTGGTGGTGTGGTGGGGATGGTGTTGGTGGTGGTGTGTGGTAGTGATAGTGGTGTGTGATGATGGTGTTGGTGTGTGGTGGTGATGGTGGTGGTGATGGTGTGTGGTGGTGTGTGTGGTGGTGGTGTGTGTGGTGGTGGTGTGTGTGGTGGTGATGTGTGTGGTGGTGATGTGTGTGGTGGTGATGTGTGTGGTGGTGATGTGTGTGGTGGTGATAGTGTGGGGTTTTGAAACTCATCATTTCTGTGTGTATCTGGTTTAGAATAAGCACACCATATCCCTGTGTGTCATAGAAGTAGGGGCATCTGTCTGTAAAACTTTGCCCCAAAAGGGATCCCATACTTAATTTGAAACTCATCATGGGGCCCACGAAATTAACCCTCGCATTAGCAGGCAAGATAAACAGTTTCAAATTGTAGAATTAGAGATAGTTCAGGAGTTTTAGAAGCCAAAGGGTTTACAAAAAGTACAACTTACATCGTTATAATCATAATTTACATCTTGTATGTCCTCATCTGTTGTAAGTTTGTCAACCAACTAGAAAAATATATTTAAAACAAGAGTAAATTAGAGAGAGATTACAGTGAGATAAAGTATTAGAGTTAGTTATTGCCACCAATAAAACCAGTCTTCATAGCTTAGATAGAAAATATATGACTGACAATGTGATGTAAATAAGATGTGACTATGACAATGTGATGTCATAAGATGTGAAAATAAGATGTGACTTTAACAAAGTGATGTCATAAATAAGATGTGAAAATAAGATGTGACTTTGACAATGTGATGGCATAAATAAGATGTGAAAATAAGATGTGACTTTGACAATGTGATATCATAAATAACATGTGACTTTGACAATGTGATATAATATTTGACTTCGTTATTAAGGCATAAAACAAAAATAATTGTGATTGAGATGTAATATCAGTAAAAAAAATATAATTTTAAGCTTCAGTACACTGTTGCTGATAGCATGCTGGAGCTTAATATGGACTGAGACAGTATCTATGGTTCTAACTGCACTATAACTTGATGAGACTTAACTACAAAGAAATCCTGATCCTTCAGAGCTATCGATATTCTATATATTCTCTGTAGTGCAGTTTATAACTCTAAATATATATTGTTATACCAAAGAAATGTACTCACAGTGTTGTAATCTCCAAGTTCTCCTTGTAAATCTCTTATTTCTGCAGCCAGAGTTTCAGCTCTACAACAAATACAATAGAATAATTTCTTTGTTGACATTTAGAGGAGTGATGTATATACATCATCATCAACGTTTAACGTCCGTGTTCCACGCTTGCATGGGTTTGGACGGGGGTATTCCCACTTGAGGCAAGAGTGATTGTCTTGCTCGCATAGGACTGTCTGGCAGATTTTCTACAGTTGGATGCCCTTCCTAACACCAACCACATTTACAGTGTGGATCTGGGAGGTTTTTACCGTGTTGCCTACACGGCCACATTACAGCGTGGACTGTGTGTTTTTTTGTCGTGACACCTACACGATCTCATTTGTTTCGGCCTGGATGTTGTGGCACCAACATAACTTTACATAGGAGGGGGTGGTGTGGATGGGGGTGTGGGTGGTGGGACGGGGGTGTATTTTGTTAGAGATGCCTACTGGCTGTAGTAGGTTTTACTATGTATTTAGGTAAGGCGGGTCTTCTCTATTACTGAGTACCGCCAAAGGTCTCGGTCCAGTGACATTGTCTTGGAGAGGTGTAAGTGTGTGAGGTCGGAGTTTATCAGCTCGTCCCAGGATTTTCTAGGTCTGCCTATTCCGTGGCTACCGTCTATCTTTATTGCCCTGCATTTTGTTATACAGCTATAGACTTTCATGCGCATCACGTGTCCGTATATATACATATATATACATAAGTCAGACAGACAGATGGATGGGTAGATAGACGGATGAATGGGTAGATAGACAGATGAATGGGTAGATAGACAGATAGATAACAACAACAATAATAATAATAATAATTATTATGAAAATTATTGTGTACAGTGCTCAGGTGCACTACAACTCATCAAAGGTGCATGTATAGTACATAGAATAATGTACAAATGTCAGGAAAGTGAACAGTGTATGAGTCATGATATACACACAGATACATGCGTACATGTATATGGAGGGGGAATATCAGGTGTAGTGTCGGCGAATTTTGGGAAGTATAGAAGTTTGGAAGGATGTAGTGTCCCGACAGCTAACAAATCCATAATCGTCATATGTTGTTTTAAAATACCTTTTCTCATATGCAAGGTAACTGGAATTCTCTTCAGCAATGACATCAACTTCTTTTTTTAGTTTGTTAATCTCAACAGATAGTTCGTTATTCTTTGCTCTGGAACAGACAAACATTCTTAATCTGAATGTGGTGACATTACAAGTGGTGTGTCAGACAACAAAATGGGAAAGTAAAGGGTGAAGAAGAAAAACAACTACAATAACAAGTATCTTCCCTACTATTTATCATTTAACATCCATGCTCCCTTCTAGCAAAGGTTGGCTGGGTTCTACTGATCTCTTGGATAGGGTAGGCACCAGCATCTTGCTTACATATCTTTCCGCACACTACAGAGTGCCCAGCATCTTGCTTACATATGTCCTCACTCTACATAGTATTCAGCATCTTACATATGTCCTCACTCTACATAGTATTCAGCATCTTACATATGTCCTCACTCTACATAGTATTCAGCATCTTACATATGTCCTCACTCTACATAGTATTCAGCATCTTACATATGTCCTCACTCTACATAGTATTCAGCATCTTACATATGTCCTCACTCTACATAGTATTCAGCATCTTACATATGTCCTCACTCTACATAGTATTCAGCATCTTACATATGTCCTCACTCTACATAGTATTCAGCATCTTACATATGTCCTCACTCTACATAGTATTCAGCATCTTACATATGTCCTCACTCTACATAGTATTCAGCATCTTACATATGTCCTCACTCTACATAGTATTCAGCATCTTACATATGTCCTCACTCTACATAGTATTCAGCATCTTACATATGTCCTCACTCTACATAGTATTCAGCATCTTACATATGTCCCCACTCTACAGAGTGCTCTGCATCTTGCTTATATATGTTTCTACACTACTGATAGAGCATCGGACAACATGCTTCACGGCATAGAGTTACGGCCCTTCACGTTCTGAGTTCAAATCCCGCCGAGGTTAGCTTTGCCTTTCATCCTTACAGGGTCGATGAAATAAAGCACCAGTAATGCACTAGGGTTGATTTAATTGACTTCCCCTCCATAAAATTGTTGGCCTTGTGCTTAAATCAGAAACCATTATTAGGTTATGTTCCAAACACCAGTTTAATAATGACAAAATTAATTATATTACTAAATCCCTTGAAATTCTTGATTATCCTAAGGATTATTTGAAAACCATCGGCAGTTTTTCATTGGTAATATGGTAATGAAAAGATTAATTAACTGGTATGAGAGGTCAAAAGAAATTTTGTCTCTTCACACATGTGCCCCAGGGGTGACTACCAATTCCTTACCTCTTACCTCTTCATGCTACACCTCACAGAAGCAGTTTAGTTAGTGTGAAACTAGAAATATTTTCTCACCTTATTAACCCAAGATAGTAGGTTCGGTCTTGCACCTGCCTCTGTGGACCTGAGGGTTGACAAAACAGAAGAACACATTTTAGTTCTTACTTTCTTTTTCTTTCTTTCATTCATTGAGTCATTAACCCTTTAGCATTTAAACAATCCATATCTGGCCAGAATTCTCTCACCTCATTCTGTTCAAACCAGCCATAACTGGCCACTAATACTGATGTTAAGGTATTGTTCTCAAAATAAATAATATCAAAATCTCATAGATTCAATATTGTGTGAGATAAAGCTTTTTACCACAAAAATACAATAGTATATATAGAGTAATATAAATACAAAAGGGTTAATTCTTTCATGCATAAATAAATAAATGGTGTGCCATAAATAAAACTGGAGAAATTACATTTTGATATATGTTCATAATTTACATAAGAGAAAGCCTATAGTTTATGTTGATTATTGACATGTACATTTGATTAAAGATATGAATATTTTGATAATTTATTTCTAGGATATAATTATATAAATGTTCAGCATATATGTACAAATGACATACAGGATTACATGTAAAAGTAGCTTTGAAGGAATGACTATTTACAGGGACAAATGTAGGGTTAGAACCCAAGACCTTGTGACTGGGAAGTGAACTTATTGTAGTAACATGATTGAGATAGGATATGTATGGTGTGTGTGAGAGTATGATTGTGTTGGTAAATTTTAAAGAGGAGGAGGAGGAGGCAGCAACTGCAGCACTACCACCACGACCACAATGGCAACTGTTTATTACAGATCATGATGATCATGATGAATCAAAAGTGGTGGTGGGGAGTATAAAGGCAAAAATGTTGATTAAAATAGAGTGGAAGAGAGTGGTAAAAAAACCTCTCTGAATGGAACTAGTAAGAGTTCCTTGGGTAAGAGTTTTTTTGCCACCCTTCACCTCAGATCCATATTTGGTAAATAACAGATGAACAACTTGGAATACGTACCTCTAAACCCAGTTTTCATGGTTCCTAATCCTTGCTGAGTGGTTGGTCGGTCAACAACTGTCAGTTGAGCATTCAGAGCTATTAAATAGAGAGAGAGGGATGTGAGTTACATAGTTACTGTTATGATGATGATGATAATAATAATTGTTTCTACTTTTGGCACAAGGCCAGCAATTACCCAGTGTACTTTATTTTATCGACCCTGTAAGGATGAAAGGCAAAGTTAACCTCGGTGGGATTTGAACTCAAAATGGCAGGGGCCGTAACTCAATGCTACAAAGCATGGTATCTGACCCTCTACCGATACTGCCAATCCACCGCCTTTGATGATGATAATAATAATGAAAATGATTTCTGATTTAGACACAAGACCAACAATTTTGGATGAGAGGAAAGTCGATTAAATAGACCCCAGTACATTGCACCTGAGCACTGTACACAATAATTTCAGTATTATTATCATTTTAAACCTGTAAGGATGTAAAGCAAAGTTGACCGCAACAGAGTTTGATGTAATAAATACTAATAAGCATTTGCCTGATGCTCTGATGACTGCCTATCTATTGCTCCTAATAAAACTAGACCCCAAGCAATTTAACTGGTCCGTTTGTCTAGCACCATATGATGCTGTTAGATGGCATGGACCTACCTCTCCATGTGCCGAGCTGCAGGCCTACCTAATTTTTCCTGGTTTATTTTCACTCCTGTCAGCATTTTGTATTCCCAGTGCTGATCACCTCGATGTATGTAAGCAAGATGAAGGCCTCTGACCCATCTGAGAAATAAGGAGCTCAACATGAGTACTGATTCAGTCTGTGACAATCTGTCCAACCCTTGTAGCAGGGAAAATAGATGTTTGATGATAACGATGTAGATAAAGATATGTATGTTATATAAAACTAGAAGAAAAACACCTGAATGTTGGCGGTTTTGCTTGCAATAACAGTAATTGTTTCTACTTTTGGCACAAGGCCAGCAATTAACCAGTGTATTACTGGTACTTTATTTTATCGACCTCGTAAGGATGAAAGGCAAAGTTAATCTCGGCAGGATTTGAACTCAGATCATAAAGGGAGGTAACTCTATGCTTCAAAGCATGGCGCCCGACCCTCTACCGATAAACAATAATAATAATTGTAATTGACTGAAAAGATTTCAAAGAGAATAAA
>OZ024753.1:27966845-27989345 GCA_964016885.1 Eledone cirrhosa | reverse complement strand
AGTCTAAGTTAGGGAGAAACTGTAGTGTATGGCCCATGTTAGTAGTAGCTGCCGAAAGACGACCAAAATCGATTTAATTGACTTCTCCCAAAATTGTTGGCCTTGTGCCTAAATCAGAAACCAATATTATGAAGGCAGGTAATGTTAAAAATAACAACACACAGGTTTAATGTAGAAGTTTATTTATTTTCACCACCAATTATTTAGACAATTTAAACCCTAACCTAAACCCAACACTAACACTATTTATATTTACCGGTAAAATAAACTTTAAAAGCAAGTTTTAAAAGCTTATTTGCTTATTTGCTTATTTCTTTCATCAGATCTGATTTCCAAGATAGATTTGTTGTACTAGGAAGGGGAAATAACTCCCATTGGAAAACTAGACATTTGGAAATCGACATCGTTCTGTATATGTTAGCCACTACTCCCTCGTACATACACAATAATGAACACGTGTGTGTGTGTGTGTGTGTGCAATATAATTTCGTGTGTGTAACCATATTTACAGTGTGTGCTGGGTGCTTTTTGTCGTGACGCCTATACCACCACTTTTCAATATCAATGTAAAATACAAGCATTTTGTAATATAAGTGAAAAAATTATTTTACTTACATGATCCCAAAGGTCTTGTACTGCCAGTCCTCAATCGACCAGTTTTGGGAGGTAAATTCCTGTAATAACAAACAAATATGATTTAACCCTTATGATACCAACACACCTGTGTCTGCTGCTGGTTCTATGAAATACATTCATCCCTTTCAATTTGTTTTGGTACTGTTGAAGAAGGAAGATGATGTGCATCAGTTATTGCTATTAGGAATACTACTTGTGACACCCTGGTGTCTGATCCATATGGGTACAAGAAAAACTCATTTAGATTATGTTGAACAAGTCAAAATAGACAAAGTCAGTACTGAAGTGGGATTACTGACGCCCCAGACAGGCCGGGGGAGAGAGGGAGCTGCATCTTGCTTACATACAGTCACGCATTCTATCAAGTGCACAAAGGAAGTTCTCATATCTTTGACACAACTGAAGAGACCTTCCGACCCTTTGTTTGGCAAGATTTCTACAGCTGGATGCCCTTCGTATTATCAACCACTTTACAGCATGTAATAGGTACGTTTATCATGTAGATCACCAGCACTAGGGACGCTGTCATGTCCTTGACATGGCTGAAGGGTCTTTCCAACCCTTTGTTTGCAAGCTTTTTACAGGTGGATGCCCTTTTCAGTGTGTTCCCCTTCTTTTTGGTCCTAATCCGTTTACTCCAAGATGGAGTAAATAGATTAAGACCAAAAAGAAGAGGAGAAACAGAAAAGACGAACACATGTCATTGAGGAGATTACAGAAAGAGCCAGATAAACCATAAACTTAAGGGAATTAACAAAGAAAGGACAAGACAATGAACGGAAACAAAACAAAACGAAAAAAAAAATTTAAGGGGAAACCGTAAAAAATGATAAAAAAAAAAATACAAACGAAGGACACAGGCAGTTTCGACCCCTACCAACGGCCACAACATCTGACATAAGCCAAACGCTGTTCACAGGAGTAAAAGAGGAAAGACAAAACATTAATTTATAACCGTTAAGCTACAAAAAAAATATAGAATTTTGTGTGACGTTAGGGAAAATGTCTGGTGCCTCTTAGAGAAGGTGAAAGATGAGTGAAAGAAAGAAAGAAAGAAAGAAAGGATAAAAGTAAGATATCGTGTTAAAAAATGTAAGCCATTACAATAAATGGGGGGGGGGGAAGAATACTTGATCGCCACATTAGTAAATAAACTTAAGAAAATTAACAAATTATCATCATGGAAGACTTACTATGAGCGGCTGCTGTATGTGTAAAATAAACGGGACAGTGAGGGCCTACCCATGCAGTCGTTACTGAGGTCCCAGCCATAAAAGTTGACAACAGTATGAATTAAGAGCATGAAAGTTGGGAAGACAATGGGACGTACGAACGAGACATTGTCCTCCATTTAGAAAGTCTAAATATGAACTGACCGGGATTGTGACGACCAGTCTAACCCAAGCCAACAGGGAAGAGTAGATCTCTCTCTCTCTCTCTCTTTCACACACACACACACACACACACACACACACATACATACATACATACATATTGGTGGAACCTGAAAATAAAAACTGCCACCAAATTAAAGCTCAACCGGCCTGATATTGTTGTTTGGGACCACACATTGAAAACGTGTTCTGTTGTGGAGATCAGCTGCCCACTTGATGTAAACGTTGTCAGAAAGATACAGGAGAAGGAGGACATCTATGGACCATTGATGAGGAGTTTACAAATCCAGTATCCAAGATACACCTTTAGCTTCATACCCATCATTATTGGAGCTACGGGTTATATACCAACCCGCTTGGACCAAAGTATGACTGAACTTGGATTTGCGGACAAAAAGCGCAGCTCCCTAATTCATAGTCTACAAATGCCTGCGATAGCTGGCACCTTCAAAATTTGCAAAACATTCTTGCGATTCAAGGGATGACAATTTCTTTTCTTTTACAACCTTGCCACCAGTAAGGTGGCCGGTCAAAAAAATATACTCAAAATTGAAAGAATACATACATACATACATACATACATACATACATACATACATAAGACAGACATACATACATACATACATATATATATGTATATACATACATACATACACACATACATACATATATATATGTATATACATACATACATACACACATATATATATGTATATACATACATACATACACACATACACACATATATATATGTATATACATACATACATACACACATACATACATATATATATGTATATACATACATACATACACACATACATACATATATATATGTATATACATACATACATACATACATACATACATACATATATATATATATATATAAACCTTCGAACAGCAAAAATGAAAGATCCAGCCAATCCATATATATGAGATGAGATTTTAGCTTTGGTTGATTACAAGATCGGGCTGGAGTCGGGTCTATAGCATTAGTATAGAACCTGAGCCACCCATCTGTGAAACAGTCGTAAGTGTGTATAATCAATAAAGACCTTAATGTGAAACCTTATATATATATATATATATATATCTGTGTGTGTGTGTATAAAGAACTACAAATATGTATAAAGAAGTAAAAATATTTTATTTATCAGCATAACCGTCATCATAATATAAAAAGAGAAGAAAGAAAAGGGAAAGGGGAAAAAACCCAACAACATACAAGCAGGTAATACACACATCTATGACCACGTACAACTAAAGGCAGGCGAAAGGGGTGGACAGACCAACCACTGCCAGAGCAAAAGATAACAATATCGGGAGGAGCACTGGGAAACCTCTCTAATAATTGTTTTTCTGAAGTCTACC
The DNA here is from genome assembly GCA_964016885.1 of Eledone cirrhosa. Classification (NCBI taxonomy): domain Eukaryota; kingdom Metazoa; phylum Mollusca; class Cephalopoda; order Octopoda; family Eledonidae; genus Eledone; species Eledone cirrhosa. Next base: position 27,985,941 of record OZ024753.1, on the reverse strand, counting down.
AGAAAGAAACCACAATTAAATAATTGTTTCTACTTTTGGCACAAGGCCAGCAAATATCCAGTACATTACTGGTACTTTATTTTATCAACCCCGAAGGATGAAAGGCAAAGTAAACCACAATTAAATAATGTAAACATTACGTTATATATCTATCCGTTTGCCCACCTCTTTCGCCTCCCTTTTGTTGTATGTGGTCCTAGTTGTATGTATTACCTGCTTTGTATATATTATATACGTTTGTGTTTTCGTTGTGTAGAATTATATTATTATATTTTTTATACAACTGTGTATATATATCCTTATCGAGCCCTCTTCGGAATTTGGTCTTCGTAATTATTATTACTATATATATATATATATATATATATATATATATATATATATATAATGTATATACATATTCTAAATAGTATCAACTCTGGTTGTTAGATATCGACATATACATTATACAAACAAGTTTGTTATCGTACTTAAATTGTCAAACTTTCGTAAGCCTAACAACTGTAAGACAAAGAATTTATCTCAAACACTGTAAAAAGGACAAACAAACATTATTAAATAGTAAATATAAAACAGACATACATAGCTGCAGCTTGTTGAACTTTGTAGACTTTACGTAAGGATATTAAAGTGTAAATATAATAACTCAAAGTTGAGGTGTGTTACTTGTTCGTTGGTCGTCAAGTTGCATGCTGGGATAGCTGCTAAACAATCTCCGTTGCTAGTGATAATGGATAACTCGTCTTCCTTCGCTTAGCGGCGCTGGGAGTTATTTCCCTTGAACTAAAACTTCATTTCAATTAATTTCACATCATTTTTTTTTCTTTGACACTTCGTCTAGCCCGCCTGCTGAAGCAGTCTACCAAAATGTGGCATTCTCAAGCATTTGAGGCCTGGCCGCTGAGGTTATCTTTGCCTTTCATCCTTACGGGGTCGATAAAATAAAGTACCAGTAATGCACTGGGGTCGATTTAATCCACTTTCCCCTCCCTCAAAGTTGTTAGCTTTGTGCCTAAATCAGAAACGGACACCATGCTTTGAAACAAAGAGTTACAAGCCTTTACGGTCTGAGTTCAAATCCCGCCAAGGTTAGCTTTGCCTTTCAACTTTACAGGGTTGATAAAATAAAGTACCAATTGCATACTGCAGTCAATTTGCTCGACTTTTCCCTTTCCTTCAAATTGCTGGTCTTGTGCCAAATGTAGAAACAATTATTTTATTATAGACACAGTGACGCACACATTTGCCAAGTTAAGAGAATAATAGATTAAATTGACCTCAGAAACTGCAGACCTGTCAACTCTCCCCATCCGATGGGGAGATCCCTCACCCACTTTGGGGCGGGTGAGAGATGTCTTCTCTTGTAAAAATGGGTATAGCTTTAATTATGTAAAATCTCCTCATTTCTCCCCATTCTGGGGCCATTTTTTTCATGGTACTCCCCATTTAGGTTTTTAGAGGTTGGGAGGTCTGACTGGTGCTATATTTTATTGATTCCAGAGGTGTAATAGGCAAAGTGAGCTACCTTATTCTTCTGTGTATAATGCACACACCTTTTTTTTTACCTGAAAAAGGTCTGGAAAAACAGAGTTTCATGTATAATGAGCAGAAGAAACCAGGAAAATCTTGCACTGGATGTTCAAGCTAGAGAACATTGGTGAATGCAGATATATATGCATGCATGGTCCCATAACTCCTGATAAAGTCATAGGGGTGCTGTATTGACATACAGTGTTTCTTGGGCATTTTAAGCCTGGCAGAGCCCATCTCTCTCCAGACTTGAGTACAGCAGATTTATAGAAAGATAAAAAGTGAGAGAGAGGAAATGAGAAAGAGATATAGAGGCAGAATAGACCCCAGTACTAGACTGGTACCCTTTTATCGACCTTGAAAAGATGAAAGGCAAAGTTGACCCTGGCAGGATTTGAACTCTGAGAGCAGAGAGCCGGAATGAATACCATAAACCATTCTATCTGATGTTCTAATGACTGCCAATTCTCCGCCTATAGATATGTATGTACAATGTGTTATTTTCCAATAAAAACATAATTAATCAGTTAATTAAATTTTTGATAGCTATGACATGTAAACCTAATGGATCAGTGTATAATGATCCTTTTGGTAATTAAAGGTGATAAAGTATAATAATTAGACAAACGAGGAAATTTAGTGGTGTATTATGATAAATAATTGAACACAGTTCACTTAAATTTACAGTATTATAAATAGCAAATCCTAGCCAGTCATTCACAAAGTGACCATGGATAGAGTTAGAAACTCATACACTGCAAAAGAAAATCTAGATATCATTGCCTATACAGAGGCACATGGCAACCATGCCACTGGCAGAGAGTTTAGGTAGTGACTGGTGTAAACTAAAAGACCATTGGCAGAAGTTATTCAAAACAAAATGAAGCAGAATGTGGGGAGTCAGCTAAATTCTCTGAACTTGAACAGAATCTTGTTGGATAACACAAGTTAGACAGCAGGAAATTGCTGTATCAACAACAGAACTACAACTCAAAGCAAAGCTAGTAGTCAGATATCTATATATCATCAACTTCAAATCCTCTGAAAGCTTGACTTACGGCTTTCTATGCAGATACCAAATTTACATACACAGACTCACCCACAATTTGATAGAGATTTCCTGAGGACTGTGAAGATAAACTATTAGAATTCCAGTGTTTCATCATAAAACGGCACTTGATCCACAATTTTGAACACCTTGGTCTCTCCCTTCTCATAATGGAGCCATCCAATTACACACTGTAAATGTAGTTGATGTTAGGAAGGGCATCCAGCTGTAAAATATCCAGCCAAATTTACAGTCCTCGCTGAAGCAAGGTGCAACACCTGGCCAACCCTGGCCAGACTTGCCTCCAGGCATGGATGACCCATGCAAGCGTGGACAAATTGACGTTAAACAGAAATGATGATGATGATGATCAGGGCTTCATAGAAAACTTGATGGGTATTTTATTTTATCAACCTCAAAAGGATGAATGGAAATTGGACCTGTGGCCTTATGATTGTGAAACCTAACCACTAGGCCATGCATCATCATACCACACCATGGTAATGTATATTACAGTATTATCAAGTATCACAGAACTCACTGAATGAGGAGGGCTGATATGTGTATTAGACCTCTCACCATTACATGCTCACACATCTGTAGCTATCATATATATATATATATATATATACACACAAATATTCGCAGACACACACACACGTGTATATATATATCATCATCATCATCATCATCATCATCATCATCATCACCATCATCGTTTAACGTCCATCTTCCACGCTTGCATGGGTTTGGACGGGAGTTTTCCCACTTGAGGCAAGAGTGGTTGTCTTGCTCGCAGGTAGTTGTCTTGTCTGGCAGGTTTTCTACGGCTGGATGCCCTTCCTAACACCAACGACGTTTACAGTGTGGACTGAGAGGTTTTTACCATGTTACCTACACGGCCACATTACAGCGTGGACTGTGCGTTTTTTTTTGTCGTGACACCTACACGACCTCATTTGTTTTGGAGTGGATGTTGTGGTACTAACATAACTTTACATTGAAAGGGGTGGTGTGGATGGGGTTGGGGTAGCGGAACGGGGGTGTATTTTTGTTAGAGGTGCCTACTGACTGTAGTAGGTTTCACTTTGTACTTAGGTAAGGTGGGTCTTCTGTATTACTGTATAGCGCCAAAGATCTCGGTCCAGTGACATTGTCTTGGAGAGGTGTAAGTGTGTGAGGTCGGAATTTATCAAGTCGTCCCAGGTTTTTCTGGGTCTGCCTACTCCGTGGCTACCGTCTATTTTTATTGCCCTACACTTTTTTATACAGCTGTCGTCTTTCATGTGCATCACGTGACCGTACCAACGTAGTCTTCTTTCGAGTAAACAACATCTGATCCCTTTTATTCCTAATTTTTCCCTTAGTTGTTTATGCTTTGCCGTTCACGTATATTACTATTACACATCCAGCAGAGCATGCAAGCTTTGTTCCTCTCCAGTCTGCATATATCCTCTGCACACAATGCCCAGGTCTCACTGCCATGTAACATTGCTGTTCGTATGCAGGCATCATACAGCCTGCCTTTCATTTTTAGAGAGAACCCTTTAGCAGCTAATAGTGGGATAAGCTCTCTGAACTTTTTCCATCCAGTTCTGACTCTAGCTACTGTACTTTCAGAGCACCCTCCCCCACTGCTGATTTTGTCCCCCAGGTAACGGAAGCTGTCCACTATTTCTATAGAACCATCTGTGCAATGGAATGAGCTAGTATTCTGTGGGCACTTGCTGCTACTTATTGCACCAGAGCACCGGCCACATGTAAAATCTATGTTCTTAGTTAGCTTACCTTTGATCCCACTACATCTTTTATGCACCCATACTTTGCATTTGGGACATAAATTGGAGTTTCTGCCTACTCCTTTCCTACACACTGAGCATGGCCATTTCCTGGAGGGGACCGGTGCCCTATTTTTTATATATATATATATATATCACATATATATATACATATATATCACATAAGAAACAGAGAATCAGTGGTGTGACGAATTAAAATTTATTAGACATATTACAATCGTTTCTCTGGCAACCAGCTTGAGGCACGCATACATATACATATATTTTGCTGCTGTTTTTTTTTTTAATAGTGGCATCATCTTCCCTTGCTAAATACCATAATTGACACCTTCATTAATCAGTGCTGCTCAGAAAGTACAGGTATGTAACTAAATACCTCAAGACATTTCTGATGCTCCACCATTCTTTGTTGATGTTTATTAATTTTGTTTTACTTATTTTTACAAATTTTATTATTATTATTATTATTATTTGTATTGTCCCCTGTATGTAGGCCCTTGTGGCCAAAAAAGAAATAATAATAATAACAGTTATTATTATTATTATTATTATTATTATTATTATTGCCAGTGGATCGGCAATAATAATAATAATAGAGCATTGGATTCCATGCTTCGAGGCATAGAGTTACGGCCCTTTACGTTCTGGGTTCAAATCCCGCCAAGGTTAGCTTTGCTTTTCATCCTTACGGGGCCGATGAAATAAAGCACTAGTAATTCACTAGAGGTCAATTTAATCGACTTCCCCTCCCCCCAAAATTACTGGCCTTGTGTCTATACTAGAAATCATCATTATTATTATTATTGGTGGATTGGCAGTATCAGTAGAGGGTTGGACGCCATGCTTTGCAACATAGAGTTACGACCCTTTATGATCTGGGTTCAAATCCAACCGAGGTTAACTTTGCCTTTCATCCTTACGGTGTCGGTAAAATAAAGTACCAGTTACACACTGGGGTTGATTCAATCGACTTTCCTCTCTCCAAAAATTGCTGGCCTTGTGCCTATATAAGAAACCATTATTATTATTATTATTTTCTTGTCTACGGGGTCGATAAAATAAAGTACCAGTAATACACTGGGTAATTGCTGGCCTTGTGCCAAAAGTAGAAACAATTATTATTATTTTCTTATAAATATTTGATAGAAATTTTATTCTAAAATCATGAAGTGAAACAATCAATATTGGAGGATCAATGAACAGATTGATGTATTGCGAGGAAGATCAGTGAAGAGATTTCTACATTAGAGGACAGGTTTATATATTGTGTGAGGATCAGTGAACAAGGTGATATATTAGGTAGGGGTTCAGTGGGTGCAGATGAGGGGTTGCATAACTTTTGGTCTAAGGATTTAATGAATTCAAAAATAGCTGTTGGTGGCACAGAAACTCTATATAGACTACTGACTCAGAGTATCTCTAAGAATAGTGTTAATCTTGAACATACACCACTTCTGCTCACGTTGGCCTTTATAGAATGGAAGACATAACACCTCTCTGATCATGCTGCTTGTATGGCTGGAAGAGAACTGTAATAGCTTAACAGTATCCAGATACCAATAATAAGAATAATTTATTTCCAATCTAGGCTCAAGGTCAGCAATTTGAGAGGAAGGGAAAGTCAATTCCATTGATTTCAATACTTGACTGGTTCTTTATTTTATTGACCACAGAAGGATGAAAGACAAAGTTGACCTCAGCAGGATTTGAACTCAGAACATAAAGAACTTGATCAAAGAGAACAAAGCATTTTGTTCGCTGTGCTAATGATTCTGCCAAGCCATTGCCAATCATCATCATCATCATTTCATTTTACGTCCGCTTTTTCCCTGCTTGCAAGGGTGGGACGGGAACTGATGCTGGCTTGATTTCTACAGCTGGATGCCCTTCCTAACACCAACTTCATTTACAGTGAGTGCTGGGTGCTTTTTTGCCGTGACACCTACACGACCACTTTGCAATGGAATGATAAGGACCCCAGTCCCTATCATCTCATTTCTACAGCTGAGTAAACTGGAGCAATGTGAAATAAAGTGTCTTGCTCAAGGAAACAACACATCACTCGGTGTGAGAATTGAACTCACAACCTTTCGATTGCAAGGCCAATGCTCTAACCACTAAGCCATGTGCCTCCACAATAATAATAATAATAATGACTTCTACTATAGGCACAAGGCCAGCAATTTGGGGAGAGGGGAAAGTTGATTAAATTGACCCCAGTGTATGACTGGTACTTTATTTATCAACCCCATAAGTATAAAAGGCAAAGCTAACCTTGGTGAGATTTGAACTCCGAACATAAAGGGCCGTAATTCTTTGCTGCAAAGCATGGTGTCTGACGCTCTACCGATACTGCCAATAATAATAATAATAATAGTAATCACAATCCTTCACTACAACTAAACATATATTATTCACAAATAGATCTGTGCACATGCGCAGAAGTGTTTGTCATTAACACAGTTATGTATGATTCCTGGGTCTGTTTGAAGACACATGGAGTAAAGTGGTTATTATATGATGCTCTAGACACACAAACATATATTGGGCTGATACTGAGGAACTGAGGAATGCTGGTTGTCTTAATCACTTTCGGTGAGTTAGTAGACAACATACACCAGCTAGCATCTCTTAGCACAAATATTTACCAACTAACTGATATGTGTGAACTAAAAATACACATCTAAAAATATGTTGCCAACAACATATTTTCTGTAAACATGCATACATACATATATGTATGTGAGTGTGTATATATATATATATATATATATACACACACACACATATTTACACACACATATATTTGTGTGTGTATATGTATGTGTGTGTGTGTGTGTGTATATATATATATATATATAGAGAGAGAGAGAGATGTGGACAACTAAGAGTTTACCTATATTTGAGATACATATATATAAGCGTGTGTGTGTGTATATTTATATATTTAGATGAAAAAATCAGCAGAGCATCAAACGAAATACCTTGCAGTATTTGGTTTCGTTTTTCAACATCTAACTTCAATTCCCAACCAGACACACTTTACCTTACATCTTTGTCAGGTCCATAAAATAAGTAACACCCTACACGTGGTGCAGTCAATTTTATTGACTTCCTTAGAAAAATACTTCAGCATGGCCACAGTCCAATAAGTGAAATAATTAAACACACATATATAATACACATGCACACACTCATATAATGATCACACACACATGCACACACACGCACACGCACACACACACACACACACACACACACACACACACACACACACACACACACACACACACACACACACACACACACACACACACACACACACATATATATTATATATATATCTGTGTGTGTTTATGTGAATGCAATAATATTTTCATATGTATATATGTATATATATATATATATATATATCAGGGTGATTGTAGATCAGTGGGACTCCTCACGTGGCCTTATGTATTCAGCTCTCTATATCAGGAAGACTGGGAACTTCTAGTGTAATGAAACACTGCTGTTATAAACAGCATTTTGCATCATGAAGACACAAAAGCCTGTTTTCAATAGATGATTTAAGTCTTTAATTAATATTACTCTATATTATATATACTATTATATTTTGACAGTAAAGCCTCACATAATATCGAATCTATGAGATTTTGATATTATTTATTTTGAAAACAGTACCTTAACATCAGCATGAATGGCTGGTTTCAGCCAGTTTTAACAGAAAAAGGTGAGAAAATTCTGGCTGGATATGGCTGGTTTAAATGCTAAAGGGTTAAGTCTTTAATTAATTTTTAAAAACATTTTTTTTCTGTTGTTTTCAACTGTCTCTTATTTTAGCCTGCTTTAATATTTGCTGTCTTATTTTACAACAAAAAGTATTTTGGGGTTTTTCTATGTTTTTTTCCCCTTGGTGTTTTACTGGAAATTTTTTGAGTTTTATAATAAATATTTTATGATAATTTTCTATTTGCATAAAATCCACGCCTCTCTGTATATAATATAATTTTCTTATGTATCTTGTGTGTGGTGCATTCTTATAACAGTCATTGTTTACCTTCTTTTCTATCTAGTCTTGCTAATTCACTTAGTACCAAAAGTTGAAAATATTACAACTATAACTAATTACTGGAACAGTAAGAATGTTGATACATTACTTTTGACATTTACCTCGATTTTAAAAATTAATCTAATGCATCTAAAAATATTTTTCTTAACCTTTACTTCCATTAGTTCAATGCTTTTTAAGTATTTGTAAGTTTGTGTTTGGTCTAATTCTCACCCATCTGTTTTTTTTTTATTTAACAGAATGGTTTTATCTAACAGTTGGTTTGTATTAGTTTTCCATTGTTTAGGGTTGCCTTGGTGCACCATTTTAAATCCTATTTCCTAATTTCTCTACAGAATCCACCCTACAACAAAGAGATTGATAAAATTTGTGCCAGATTTGAAAAAGTAAGTACTGGGGTTCGATACGATTGATGGAACTTCTTTAAGGTGATGCTCAGCATGGCTGTTGTCTAATGGTTGAAACCAGAGAAAGAATAAAAGATAATTATATATATGGCCTAGAGGTAAGGGTGTTGGACTTACGATCATAATGTCATGGGTTCGATTCCTGGGCTGGGTTGCTTGTTGTGTTCTTGAGCAAAACACTTCATTTCACGTTGCTCCAGTATACTCAGCTGAAAATGAGTACCAGAAATAGCTGGCGGTTTAACCCTGTGATGGACTGGTGTCCTATCCAGGGGGGTGTCTTGTACTCTCAGTCACTTCACACCATGAAACCGGGATAAGCACCAGCCTAACAAGCCTTCTGGTTAAGACAAACTTTAGACTTTAGACGTTATGTTAGTCACATTTTAGGATAGAGTTTAGTTCTAAAATATACATGTAGTATATATGAGATAATGAGTTTATTGAGGAATTCAATGTACAAGTGGATGTTCATCAAGACTCTGACCTCAGCCTCCTCCTGTTTATTATAGTTCTCCCAGCCATAAAAGAGGAGTTTAAGGCCAGTTGTCCTTAGGAACTGCTGTATGATAAATACCAGGTTCTTATAACCGAATCTGTGGAAGAGCTAGAAAAGAAATTCTTGTGAAAACAGAACTTAGAATCAAAAGGGTTTAGTGTAAACTTTGCAAAGACCAAGGTTTTAGTAAGTAGTAAAGAAGACATGTTTCTGAATCTGTCAGTGAAGTGGCCTTGCTCAATATGCTGAGAAGAAGTAGATAGGAATGCAGTATGATGTACACAACGTAAAATTTTGATATGAAAGAGATGTAGTAGGATAGCAGACAGGCTAACAAAAAAGTAGGTTATTTATGTGGCAGATGCACAGAGATAATTTGTAGTAAAAGCACCACTGAAATGTACTCTTTCTAATCCAGGAAGGTCCCATAGAATTAGTTAATAGTTTCTGTTGCCTAAGTGAGCTAATGCACTTACCTCCAAGATATGAAGGAAAAATAAAAATACAGCTATGCTGTAAACATAACAACTTCCCAAGTGTTGATGCCACAATAAAATGTGCTCAATAGAGCATGGGATTGAATGTCAGGCCACTGGCCTCCTTGGAGATCAGAGGCTCTGCTTGAATACTGAACAGTTTGTGATGTCATGTCTAAGCTTTGCTAGGAAGGAAAATCATGTTAAACGATGATGATGATGGTTAGAATGAAGATGAAAGGATGATGATAATAATACAGAAAAGAACTAAATCCTTATTTCTTGACAGTTATTTGGTCTCTGTGAAGATTCGTGTGGTGTGTGTAGATTGTTGGTGCTGGTGGTGATTAATTCTTCAAAGAATCAAAGAAAGCTGCTAAGGAGATTATGGTCTAGTGATTCCAAGGTAACGAATCAGGGGCCTAACACATTTCCTTCACAGATTAATTGTGTCCATCTTTCGTTTTGTTTGTAGCTTCTGCCTGGATATGATTGATGTGTTGTTGTGGTTTGTAGAATTATCTCAATGAAAAATATCAACAACAGCTATAACATTATCATCATCATCATCAACAACAACAACAAAAATAGCTATAACATCAACAACAACAACAGCTATAAGAACAATAACTATAATATCATCATCATCAACAACAACAGTCAAAACAACATATCCACAACAACAACAACTGCAATAGCTATAACAACAGCTTCCATAATATGACTATGTTGAGAAGTAGGAATGTGATCCTCTGATATACAGCTTCATTTTGATGTATAATACATTTTGTAGGGAGAGGAAATTGATTATTCCTGCCCTAGTACTGAACTGATGTATAGTCCTGAAACTCCTGATAGAGTCGTAGGGGTGCTGTATTGACATACAGCATTTCTTAGACATTTTAAGCCTGTTGGAGCCCATCCCTCTCCAGGCCTGAGTACAGCAGATTTCTTCCAGAGAAAGATAGAAAGTGAAAGAGAGAGAGGAAATGAGAAAGAGATATAGAGGAAGAATTGCCCCAGTACTATACTGGTACATTTTTTATCGACCTCGAAAGAATGAAAGACAAAGTTGGATTTGAACTAAGAGAGCAGAGAGCTGGAATGAATACCATAAAGCATTCTATCCAATGTTCTAACAATTTGCTACCTATACTTAACTAATACTTTATTTTATTGAGCCTTGAGGGATGAAAGACAACATTAATTTGAACTTAGAATGTAGAAAGTTGTAATTAAATACTACAAAACATTTCATCAAATGCTCTAATGATTCTGCCAATCCAGTGCCAAAAGTTGACCTCTGCAGGATTTGAACAGAACTTAAAGTGTGTAACTAAATACTGCAGTTCTTTCAGTCCTGTACTCTATAGTTGATGATGATGATGATGGTGGTGGTGGTTGTAATGATGATAGGGATGGTGGTGGTTGTAATGATGATGGGGTGGTAGTGGTGGTGGTGGTTGTAATGATGATGGGGTGGTAGTGGTGGTGGTGGTTGTAATGATGATGATGGTGGCTATGGTGGTGGTAGTTGTAGTAATAGTAATGATTATGGTGGTGATAGTTATGATAGTGATGATAGTGATGGTGGTCATGGTGGTGATGATGTTGACAGTATGGCAGTGGGGATGATAAATCATTTGTGGTGTTTACAACAGAATATAGAGAATCAGAAGAAAGGATAAAATGAATGCCACGTGCGAGCAATAGCCTTGTGGATTATTATAGTTTGTTGGCAGTATGTGCAAGATTATCTTCAGGAGCTTCTTTAAGAACAAGAAGAAAATTACAAACATCAGTAAAAGCTAACCCCCCCCCCCACCTTTCTCCACCAAAAAAAACAAAACAACTAAAACACTAAGGATTTACAGATTTACATATTCGATTAAGTGATTAAGTCATCTAAATTTTGGCAAAGGAGAAAATAGGCTAGAGAAACATGAGTGAAATTCAAAGAAAAAAAATCAAAATAGCTTTGCCATATTAATCCACAAGGTGGAAAGCAGATGGATCATCTTGATAGATGAAAGCTTCTCTGATTTTATTCTTCTATTTAGTTAAAACTGACAAACAATTCACTGAAACTATCTTGTCTTATCTTAACTCATAACATCTTGTAATGATTTGGCAGAACATGTCTGTAAATGTGTTTGTTCATTTAAATGTTTATAGTATCTTTACTGGTGAACAGATAATTTATAGCAGAGGTAAAAGCAATGATAAAGACCTTTGTCCAAGATGGATGCCACACAGGGCCTTGTGATTGCGAAGTGAACATACTAACTAAGCTTACATGTGTGTGTGTATATATATATATACAGGGTGCGGACGATATTTGTTCGCAAGATTACTGTCTAGGAAAAAATAACACAGTCGTTTTATTTTTTAAGATTTATTTATCAAACTTGGGTCAGTTTGTCTTCATGACTTGTTATTTCGATCTCACTCGATAAACCCACCATTGGCTTTGATGACGGCCTCATGGCAGCCTCGGAACCTGCTACAGGCCTTCGTCACTGTCCCCTGACTTAGGCCCCTAAAGACACTTGTGATCCTGGCCTTCAGATCGTCTTTCGTATTGCAGCTAGATCAGTTGGTGTCTCATTCCACTGCGCCCCACACAAAGAAGTCGAGGGGGTTGCAGTCAGGCGAGCTGGGAGGCCAGATGTCAGGTGAAGTGTGGTCGACGAAGTTCTCTGACAGCCAGGCTTGGGTCTTTCGGCTGGTATGGCAGGGTGCTGAGTCTTGCTGCCACACGTACGGCCTACCTGCAGCTACCTGGTCGATCCAGGGCTTTACTACCTTGCTCAGAACGCGGCTGTAGCCATCGGTGTTCAGCTTGAGGCCCTCAGGGAAGAAGTGAGGTGGCATGACGTCACCTTGACTGCTGATGACACCTAAGACCAATGTTGTTGCTGGAAACTTTGTCTGCATGACTCTGGGCACGTCTTTGGATGAGACAGCGAGTCACCTGTTGTTCTGGGAGTTGATCTTCTGGCCTTATTTGTCCTCCCGGCACGGATTTCAAGAAGAACTCTGTGTCTCTTTCACAAATTTGTAGGTTCAAAATTATTCATAATCAATTATTCTGAAAATAAATAATGGAAATATAGTCACTGTTTTTATGAAGGTAAGAGTGACAACAGAAGTAAAAAGAATTTGCATAAAATTAGCAGTTGAAAATTGTGAACAAATATCGTCCACACCCTGTATATATATATATATAGAAGTGGTAACCTCAGCTACGAGCTGAGGATCTGCTAAGGTGAAACAATTGTTCTCGGTATTGTGAACTAACTGTTGTGTTATCACTTCTACCACATAAGCAGGAAGAGAGAGAGAGAAAAGAAGAGGCCCTATTCAGAGAGAAGAGAGGCAGCTCTGTTTGATGAGCATTAGATTTACTGTAATTGACTGTTCCCTCCACCTGAAAGGATTTTGTAGGTTTTGTGTCTCTTCATCATCATCATCATCATCATCATCATCCCCATGCATCTGTTTTCCATACTGGCATTGGTAGGTGGGGTTATCATGATCTGAAACTAGATAGGCTGGGGAGCCACATAAAATCCTGTTTTTGGCATGGGTTCTATAGCTGGATGCCCTATCTAATGCCAACCACTTTATAGGGTGTATTAGGTGCAGTTTATCATAACACCAGCATTACAAGTTTACAGGACATAGTGGGTGCATTTTATCATGGTATCAACACCACCACTTTACAGAGTGTACTGGATGCAATTTATCATTACCAGCACAACTCCTTTATGGAGTGTACTGAGTGCATTTTATCTTAGCACCAATGCTACCACTTTATAGAGTGCACAGGGTGCATTTTATCACAAATAGAAAATGCTTTACTAGCTTTATTAGCACAGTAACATAACTAAATACTGGGTATTTGGATTCGTTTGTTTCCCATTGTTGGCAATGATAAGTGTTAATTTCCCAAACATTCTACACAGTGCCTTCTTTGAACTGAAGATAATCTCAAACATGCTGCTAGAATATGGAGAAGATGACATTGCAAGTGAGAGGTATCAATCGTCTGAACCAACAAACTGTCATGTGATAGAGTATGAAATCCAGCAGCAGTTAAAAAGAAATGATTAATTTTGCTAGTCAGCCGGAACTATCCAAAGATCTGTCTCGCTAACATCAATAGAATAGATTGATTAGAAACCAATAATAATCATGCATGTATGCAATGCTTGAAAACTTTCTACAGGAGAATCCATATCAGTGTCAGAAGGTCAATTGATTTTTTTTACTCACTGGTTTCTAAGAATAAAGTTCCTGCTTCTATGAACTTCGTAATTCAATAGTGTTTCGTTCCTTTGTTCACTTACATGGCTTTTTGCACAAAATCCTTTCAGATAATTCTAGGATAAACCTTCTACAAATCTTTGAACAACAAGATTGAAAGCTTTTTCAATAAATCCAAAATGCTATTTAGGTAGCTTACTGGAAATATCTCTATTATTTTGGATCCAGATAAATGTTTGACCCAGATAAATATTTAAGCAAATTTATTGATTGAAGTTTCAAAATTGATTTATAAGAATAAAATCCCCTAATGCATATCTTTAATAAAATCAAGATTTTATTATATACACTCTATATTTTTTTGTTTATCCTATTTCCATTAAAACCTAGGTTAGTGTTTAGATGTTGTTTTAAACAACAATTGTTAATCAGTGGGAAAATGGCTGTTTCTTCATTCACCATACAATGAAAACACTGATGAATCAAAGTGGAAGATCTCTACGTGGTTGATTGACTTGCTAAAAATATCAGTAAAATCTCCCTCAAATCATGGCCTACCATCTTAATCCCCCCCCCCCCCCCAAAAAAAAACCTCTAAGACCTTTACATAAATAATTTTTCTACCTCCCCTGTTCCACCTAACAAATAATCCATATTCCTAGTGGAGTGGGATTAAGGTAGGCAGCCTACTATAGGCATCACTAATATATTTTGTTGTATTTTTTAGAAGTATACTGCCAAACACTAGGACCACTTCAGTGTATGTATTCTGAAATACATGTATATTCCTTTCCTAGCCTGAGACTGAGATAGTTATGATATGACTACATTGTAAAATACTCATGGTGAGACTAAATGTAAGCTTATTAAACATATATGCATTAATATAGGTCCATATATGTCTTTGTTCTGAATCCCATTGCATGATTGATGCAAACCAATTGGTGAAACTGCAGTCGGGACTTTGATGATAAAATAAGAATATCTTTGTTTATTCTTTCCTCGCATTTATAATTTTATATATATATATATATATATAATCTTATAGATAAGTAAGTAGAAAGACAGACAACTAGATAAATATATAGAAACCATCGAAACACATATAGATTTATATACAGTGCATCTTCGCTTATCCGGATATCGCTTTTCCGAAATTCGATTTACCGGACGGCTATTTCTATACTACTATTTATTCATTTTTAAAAAAGTACTAACTTTTTATGGTTTGATTCAATTCAGTTTTACCAAGTTTTTAGTTATTCTTAT
Source organism: Eledone cirrhosa (assembly GCA_964016885.1). Classification (NCBI taxonomy): domain Eukaryota; kingdom Metazoa; phylum Mollusca; class Cephalopoda; order Octopoda; family Eledonidae; genus Eledone; species Eledone cirrhosa. Next base: position 27,970,572 of record OZ024753.1, on the reverse strand, counting down.
GTTTGTTTAATTAATTTTCTTATAAATTCTAGCTGTTCTTTTGTTATTCTAATAAACTTTCTTTACTTAGCCTTTGTCTTTTATTTTGACGAAAAGAAGCCAAAACATTAGAAACCACGAGCATTATGTAACAATGGGATTTTAGAATTCACTTATCTGGATATTTCACTTAACCGGATCATTTTCTAACTGTTTGGTTTTGACCGTCCGGATAAGCGAAGATTCACTGTATATCCATTATGATCACCATTATTATTGGCAGTATCGGTAGAGGGTTAGACGCCATGCTTTCTAGCATAGTTATGTCCCTTTACGATCTGAGTTCAAATCCCGCCGAGGTTAACTTTGCCTTTCATCCTTACGGGGTCGATAAAATAAAGTACTAGTAATGTACTGGGTAATTGCTGGCCTTGTGCCTAAAGTAGAAACAATTATTATTGGCAGTATCGGTAGAGGGTCGGACGCCATGCTTTCCAGCATAGTTACGTCCCTTTACGATCTTAGTTCAAATCCTGCCGAGGTTGACTTTGCCTTTCATCCTTACGGGGTCGATAAAATAAAGTACCAGTAATGTACTGGGTAATTGCTGGCCTTGTGCCTAAAGTAGAAACAATTATTGTTTTACTCTGGCTTCCATGGTGGCATGAGTTGGACAGATTGTTACAGTCTGAATTATTTCTTATAGGAAGTAAATGTCTTGCTAGATAAATAGGAATGCTGTCTCATTCATATATTATATTTCACATTCTATAAAAGAATATAAACAAGATTTTCATTTTATAAATTTATTTTATTTCAAATAAAAAATATTGATAAGAAATAAACAGGATTTCAATGTAGTATAGTCAATACATTATGAAAGAAGTTGAGGAAAAAAATTTTCAATAAAAAAAAATTTCATAAAAAAAAAATAATAAAAGAGAAATTTTCCGGTGGAGATAATAAGTAACAATTAGACTTGATAACGATTTGATTTTAAATCATTTCATCTGCGTTTGAAATTAGCGTCAATCTGAGCCACACTGAGGAGTAAAAACGAATGCAAATATCGTCCTCTTTGTAGAAACGCGTGGTTGGTTTTGATTTTGTATATTTTGTAAATTTGTAAATGGACTTAACTGAGTAATTTACTGAACCTTTTGGGGTTTATTTATTTTTTTTTTTTTAGCTGGATGTGTGTTTTTTTTTCAGATACTGAAGGCTGTAGAATAATTGTAAAGTACATAGCATATACACATAAATTGTGTGCATATATATATATATATATATATATATATATATATACACACACACACATACATATATATCTACATATATATATATATATACACACACACATACATATATATCTACATATATATATATATACATATATATATATATATATATATATATACACATATATACATATACACATACATATATATATATGTATATATATACATACATATATGCATATACACACATATATAAATACATATATATATATATATATACATAAATATATGTATATATGTATGTGAATATATATATACATATATACATATATATATGTATGTATGTGTATTTGTGTGATGTGTGTGTGTGTACATATATGTATATGCATACGAACACTTATATAACATTTTATATATAGAAACAGTAGAAAGATTACTAAATACATATTACAATGCTTTTACTATCTGGTTTATCCAGAGAAAAGCTGAAATTTCACTTGTCGCATTATACAGAGTTTCTTAACAAGTTGCTCTTCGGAATTTATCTGAGTAGTTAATGATCGGTCTAGTAAGAAACTGTGTATAACTATGGAGTGAAGGTTTAGATTTTAGTAAACATACATACACATATACACATACACATACACACACATACATACATACATGCATACATACATACATATCATAATAAAAATAATAATAATAATCATAACAACAAAAACAACAATAACAAAATAATAATAACAACAATAATAATAATAATAATGGTTTCTGATTTAGGCACAAGGCCAGCAATTTTGGGGTGAGGGGAAAGTCAATTAAATCAACCCCAGTACATTAATGGGACTTTATTTTATCGACTCTAAAAGGATGAAAGGAAAGCAAAGCTCACCGAGATTTGAACTCAGAGCGTAAAAGGGACATAACCATGCTGCAAGGCATGGCATCTGACGCTCAACTGATTTTGCCAATAATAATAATAATGATAATAACAATTGTAGTAATATTAACAACAATTATAGTTATATTTAGAGTTGCAGTAACAAAAATTGTGTGTTTGTTGCATGGGAAAGTTATTTCAATATATGGTAAGTTTCTTTTTGTTTTGTGAACTTATGAAAATGAAGCCCTGAAGAGGATAGTGTGTGTGAATATATATATATATATATATATATATATATAAACAAGAAGTGTAAGTCAACAGGTTAAAATTAACTTTGTTTATTCATAGTTGGTGTTATATATATATATATTTCGGTGCATTATGCAACAGCTATGACCTCATCAGACAGCTAGAATTTGAACAGAAAAAACAGAAAAAAATAACGATGTTATTTCGATTTTTTTATATGCTCCGTGCTGAAATTTGGTGTTGATTTTCTCAAGGCACTAGTAGCATATATATATATATATATATATATTGAAAATAAGACCAAATGCTGGTAATTTTATCCTATTTTAATTAACAGTATTTGGTCTTATTTTCAATGTACTTTTTTGCTCTACGTGTATATATATAAACTTTCATGCTTTTTAAAAAATTGAATGTAGTCTTATGTACAGTTTATTGAAATAAATCTCATATTTTTGAGCTGTTAAAATTTCTTCACCTACCTGTTTTCATATTTGACAATTACTTACTATATATATATATATACACACACACACACACACACACACACACATATATATATATATACACACATGAGTATACATGCATACATGGTGGTTGAAGTGAATTTCAATTGAGAGAGTACAGCTGTCAAATACATCAATAGATATATCTTCCAACCACACATTCTCCTCAAGGTTTCTAGAACTCAACACATCTAGAAAAAGGAAGCACTTGTTAATGAGAAAGTGTTCTTTCTCTTTACTATTGCTATGTTTTCTCTCTCCCTACTGCAGCTATAATTATGTATCTATCTATCTATCTATCTATCTATCTATCTATCTATCTATCTATCTATCTATCTATCTCATCATCATCATCATTTTACATCTGTTTTCCATGCTGGCATAGGTTGGACTATTTATCTATATACACAGACACACATACAGAAATACACACACATACAGAAATACACACACTCACTCGCATATATATATATATCATTGTATATTCTGTCTCTATTTTTGTACTCCTGAAGAAGGGTTAAAGCCTGATATGTCGAAGTTCCTTTCCCCTTTTCCATATAAGGCTTGAAACTAATAAGACTTTTTGTACCTCTGTTTTGTCATTTCCTTGACATAAAAAGAAAAAATGACCAGCTGAATGAGTTGGGATAACCAACCCAACGAAACCTAAGTACCTGTGCATGTCACTGTTGTAACTAATTATACTTAACTCGTCCTATTGACTGAGTGCTCTAAACCCTTGGATATTTATACCAAAGTTTATACTACAGTATATATATATATACACATACATACTATATTGTATGAAATACATGGCAAACACACAGATACCTTCTCGGAGGAACTCAGGAAACTGTGAATACCTTAGAAGG
>OZ024753.1:27959345-27961845 GCA_964016885.1 Eledone cirrhosa | reverse complement strand
TTATCAACCCTGTAAGGATGAAAGACTAAGCTAACCTTGGCGAGATTTGAACTCAGAACATAAAGGCTGTAACTGTATGTAGCAAAGCAGGGTGTCCGATGCCCAACTAATACTGCCAAATAATAATAATACTAACTTGAGTCAAGTCACTCTTGAGCACTACTTCTAACATGTGACCCAGTACAACCTGTTGTATGGTTGAGTCATCAGTGACTAAACCAGCAACCCCCATAAAGCTTGCTTGGTGAGGAGGGTGGTTTTTGGACACCCTGCATGATGAAAAACAAAGCCTGGGAAAAGTCGGAGGAACACAGGAGGGTCAACGGCCATCCAAATATTTGTAAAATCTGCAGCTACAGAATATAAAATACTGGATTGGTGACCAGCACAGGATAGCTCACTTCAATTGTAAGGTTTGAGGCCCCTTAAAGTCATTTACATCACCCTCTAGAGATGGTGTCTCAAGAAAAAAAACAAAAAAAAAAACACTGGTTGTGGTGGAACCTTAAAACAAGGGCAATACATAAAATGGATGGCTATCTGAGATGGAGATTGAAATAATAAAGAGAAAGATAAGTCTTGAGGGTGTGGAGGATATAGAAGCTCAGGATATTGGGGATTGAAATAGAGATGAGAGTATGGAAAATGATGGAATCCAACAGGAAGAAGTGGAACTGAACACTCGAGATGATGGAGGTGACACTAACACTAACTGAAGTACATATCAGATAAAGACAGACAAATGATTACTGAAATATTAGAGATCTCTAAATCAGGAGGCAGTAATCCAATAAATTTAAAAAAAGTAAACCAACGTCAGTTAGAAGAAATAACTAACAAAGTAAACAACATCCTTGACAAGGTGTCAACTAGAACCATCACAGAAACCAGCAATCTCATCATCAGCGCTGCAAGTATCTACATTGCTAAAGAGTTAGGTCTGAAACAGACTGCACTAAAGCAGATTAAGCAACCATGGTGGAAAAAGAGAATTGAAGCGGACATCAAAATATAATACTTAGGAAAGATATTAATATTCTGGAAAGGGAAAAATGAGGTGAATTAAGAAAAAGGGGAAAGATTGAACAACTTAATAGGAAGTACAATATCAGGAGAAAGAAGATTACTACGGTAAATGAAGAGCAGATTACTGCAAGGCTTATGATATGGTGCCACATAGTTGGATAGTGGAATGTTTGGAAATGCAGCTAACGTTAGATAGTTTCTGGTGAGCAGTATGGATGGTTGGAAGACTGAGTTGACATAATTTTATAATTTTAACTAAAGACTAGCTTTAAATTCTGGTTTAAAATCGGTACTGATTGTGGTTGGCACACTAGGAGCAGTTTGTAAAAGGATGCATGGCTTGAGAAGCTAGGAATGACCACCAGGACGGGATTGTTGCAGAAAACAGCCTTGCTAGGAACAGCAAGGATTCTAAGGAGGGTCTTAGAAAGTTGAAAGAGAAGGAATGACCCAAAGGGCAAATGGCTATGGCTTGCTCCTTTGGTATAGTGCCAGTATAATATCTGCCTGAGCAAAAGTGTTATGAATGATAATAATGATTTCTTTATGATAATAATAACAACAATAATATCAATAAAAAAAAATGAATCTTATTTGAAAATTTTGATATAAGTTCAAATCTTAAATTAAAATGTCACCAATCTCCTCTAACCTGAATTTTAATTTATGAAAATGTTAAAAACATAATTTGCTTTTGTTTAAAATTTCAAATTAATTAATAAAATAAAATAAATTGAAAAAAAACAACAACAAAGAACTGATAAAGCAAAAATGATTGAAGATTGAACTTCAAAATTTTATGAAGTATATCTTAAGGATTATACAAACATTTTAAAGTTCAAACACATCTGAAGTTCAGGTATTGAAAGGAGATGAAGGTCACTTTATAACACAGATATAGTGAAAGTTGCAATATTGAATAAATTCATACTTTTTGCTCTCTTCCATTACACACTATGAAATAGTAATCTTCATTCCTTTCCAACACTTGTAGTGATGGCAAGTTCTCATGTAAATTACAAATTGTTTCTGTTATAGATTAAAGCAAAAATGAAAGATGGTATTTAGTAGTTCCGTTGTAAAGCACCCATTGTAAATATTGTGGTTATGTAGGCACAAATACTTGATCACCTCTTCACATAGCTGATATGATGGTCGATTGAAAATACTTAAATACACACAAACATAAAACACAAACAAGTTATCCATACCAGAATTTAAACTTAGTCATTAGTTAAAATTATAAAATTATGGACAATGAACCTCACCATTAAAGTGTATATTTACAATATTTACCTGTATATACATTTTCATTGGTTCAATATAGGATTGCCAATCAGGTGTCTGAATCCAGTTTCAGACCATGTAATATATCCAGTATATCCATGTATAAAACAAGTAATAACAATAATAACCCATGCAAGCATGGAAGATAGACGTTAAACGATGATGATGATGATGATATATATACACA
>OZ024753.1:27936845-27944345 GCA_964016885.1 Eledone cirrhosa | reverse complement strand
CAGAATGACAAGGGCCGTAGCTCTATGCGTCAAAGCATGGCGTCCGACCCTCTACCGATACTGCCAATCCACCACCCTCTGTCCACCAATGTCATAAAATAATGTTGGTAAACTATATCTTTTAGCCTGTAGTATTCAAAATGTTCAGGGGAGTTGAGCTACTATGATGGCGTTTAGCTATTTCTGTGCCTTAGCCTTAATATCAACCACAACTGCTTTGCAGGAAACATTCATATTTCTTGTTGTAGCACATAAGTGTGCATATCCTCTCCTCTTTTTGTACCCCACACCTTTTTTCTTAATTTCTATTTTTTTTTGTAAATCATATACATTATATAAATTGTGTTTTTATGTAAATAAAAATGGTAAATGTAAAACTACATCCTAGGGACTCAACTTATTGATTTAATAGCTATGAGCCATGTCATAAACAACCCTGGAAATAACTTAACTCTTTTGATACCAAAAGGCTAAAACTGGCTCTGGTAACCTTTAAATTTAAATTTTCCAGCATAATTTAATATAAGATATTGTCTTATAATTAATAATTTTAGATGTCTATAATTAATAATTTTGTCTATAATTAATAATTTTAGTAAATCTCTCAAAATCTTTCATTAATTAATTGAAATTGTATTTCATTAGAAATATGGTCATTATTAAAATATCATAAGAAATGTGTCATAAACAGGGACATGATTTTATAGAGACAGTAGTATAGGTTTAATAATAAACATTTGAGAACACTATAGAAGAGACTCTTCATCGTTTTAGTTGTTAAGATTGAAACACAAATAACTACATTATCTTTTTATCAAAGGTTGCTTTGGACAGAAGTACAAGATAAAGATTAAGAAGAGGTAATTACAGAGAAAGGGTGTTTGCTTGTCTATGTATATTGATATGAATTTCATACACACACATGCACACACACGCACACTGGGTTCTGATCAGATGAATGCAGTAGCCCATAGGTAAGGAGTAACCCAATGTTAAAAACAGAGTATTGCATAAAAATATATTCTTATTCTTGCAGCATGGCCACAATGTTTCAGCAAAGTACGTATTTATTAAGGCTCATCAGACAAGAAATATTTCTTCTCTGATAAAGCTCAGCAAATACGCATCATGGTCATGTTGTAAGAATAAAAGTAAATCTCTATACATGTGTATGTATTAATATATGTGTATGTCAGTGTGCATATATGTATATATGTGGTTGTTATGGTTGTATATTTTGTGTCTTGTAGTATATATACTCTGGTATGTAAAATGGGTTTATTGTCATAGTAAATAATTAAATGTATCATCACCACCAATATTTTTATTATTATTAGCCCTGTTCCATTGACAGGCTTTTGTGGGTCCATGCGGGCTAACATTTTTGGCAATAGATTTTGTTAATTCTCCCACCTCCTTGTCTTTTAGACTAAATAGTAAATACAGATTTTGTTTTTTGTAGAGAATTATAAAGAATGTGTTGCAAGTCAGAGGAATCAACCTAGCTATCTAGCAAAACACACACACACATATATGTGTTTACTAAGCACATGCATATATATATATATATATATATAAACATATACATATAAACACACACACATATATATATATATATACATATAAACATATATATATATATATATACATATAAACATATATATATATACATATAAACATATATATATATATATACATATAAACATATATATATAAACATATAAACATATATATATATATATATATATATATATAAACATATAAACATATATATATATATACATATATATATATATATATATACATATAAACATATATATATGCATTTATAGGCATATATATTAAGATACATACATGTATCCTAATATATATACATGTATATAAATTTGCATTACATACATAAATACATACACATGCATATATATAAATGTATTATTCGGCTATCAGAGTTCCATAAATGTTTGCAACCAGCTATGTTGTAGCTGATAACGGACAAGTGTTAAAATGAATATAAAAAATACAAATAAAAACATTGCTGCAGAGTTGAGTCATAAGCCAGAGTTCACACACTACAATATCTTCACACATAGTAGTGTTTTTCAAACTTTTTATCCCACAACCTATTTTAATTTTCCTAAATCATTTGTGTTCCTTCTTCAATTCAGTATTCATACCAACCCTTACCTATGGTCATGAATCTTGTGTAATGATCAAGAGAATATGATGGTGAATACAAGTGACCAAAATGGGGTTCCTCCGAAAGGTTTTTGGAGTAACCTTACTTGATAGGGTGCATGGCTCAGAGAACAGGGAGTCATTCCAGATATAGTCATTACTTCTTCAAATTGAGAGAACACAGCTCCAATATTATGGACATGTGGTTAAAATGTCTCAGGAAAGAATCACAAAACAGGTTTTACAGGCAAAAACCAACTCGCAGAAGACCCAACGGAAGACCCAAAGCAAAATGATTGGATAACATCCATGAGCTCAGCTGATATCACTTGGGGATCTATTAAGTTCTAGTGTCTGGCCTTATAACACCAAGTCTGTTCAAACTGTGCAACAAAAACATCTTTGTGCATATATTTACATAAATTACATGGAATGGAAGTTGTAAAAAAAATGTCATATACTTGTCAAAAGCACACATGCATACACACACACATATATATACATACATAATGTATGCTCTATATACGCATATACTATATATATATATATACACACATACATATATATAAATATATACATACACATATACTTTATATATATATATCTACACATACACACATACATATATAAATATATATACATATATACACACACATACATATACATATATATATATATATATATATATACATGCACACATACATATGTATATCAATGATTATTCACATGAAGCTATGCTAATCCATGTCAGAATACCAATGACCCAAGGATCTAGTCAATAGTTCTAGTTTCCATAGTGAATGATGCATAAATATCTTCCTATATTTATCTACTTTTATCTGAGATACACAATGTATCAGTGTTTAATTAAACAACATGAAATGAGTGCCTTGCTCAAGAACACAGTACACCACCTGGATTGGGATTTGATGCCACAACCTTATAATCAAGATCGTAGCCCCTCCCCCTCCCTAACCACAAGGGCACTTAGCTGAAAAAATGTGTGTAAGTAGTAGCTAGAAATCAACCTGGTGAGCCTCTAGGCTCAGGATAAATTTTAACTTTAAAATTCAAGTTAAAAACCCAGTGGCCTTTTGTTCTATATAGACTATTGACTGATTTGATTTTATCAACATTGGAAGAATAAAAGGAAAAGTTGACTTCAGCAGGATTTGAACTTAGAATGTAATGAGTCAGAACTCTAACAACTCTGCCAATCCACTGCCATCTTTAAATAATAATAATAATAAATGTTTCTACTATAGGCACAAGGTCAGTAATTTTGGGGGAGAGGAAAGTCAATTAAATCGACCCCAGTACATTACAGGTACTTTATCTTATCGACCCTGTAAGGATGAAAGCGAAAGCTAACCTCGGTGGGATTTGAAATCAGAACGTAAAAATAATCAATGTATAAAAGACATAATACAAAATATATATGGTTACATTTTTATATATACATAATATATTCACATATTCACACAAATATACATGCACACAGAAATAAGTGTATGTATATACACTTATAACCCAACGGAACTTAAGTACCTGTATATATCACTGTTGTAACTAGTTATGTATATGACCCAATGGAACTTAAGTTCTTGTATATGTCACTGTTGTAACTAATTATATATATATATATATATATATATATATATATATATATATATATATATATATATATATATATATATATATATATATAAGGATTGGACTAATTAATTGGCAGATAATCAATATCTACAATTTCACAGATTAATCGGTATCAGGTTTTTGATAATCAACCCTTATTGTTTTGGAACACGAAAACCATGGATGAGAGAAAATACATTTGATTCAACATATAGAAGAAATACTTTAGAAACATCATTCCCTAGAATACACCATCATCATTGTTTAACGTCCATTTTTCTACACTAGCAAGGGTTAGACAAATCATCCCATTGTGAGACAAGCCACATCAGATGACTGTCTTCCTCATACAGAACTGATTTTGGCTTGGTTTCCACATTTGGATGCTCTTCCTAATGCCAACCATATATACAGAGTGGACTGGGAGCTTATTATCATGACACCTATATGATCACCTTACAGTGTGGACTGGGGCTTTTTGTCGTGACACCTACATGATCACCTTACAGTGTGGACTGGAGGCTTTTTGTCGTGACACTTGCATGACCACTTTACAGTGTGGACTAGAGGCTGGAGTGAGGGAGGTGCAAGGGGTTTGTAGAGGTAAATCTAGGGTGGGGCACTTATCTGGTGCAGGGTAGGGGGTATAGGGACATGGATGAAGGGTTAAGTGTTAGGACATGGGAGGTGTATGGAAGTGGGGAGGGAGAGGTAGGGGAAGTGATGCATGCTAGATGCATGCTTCAACCCATTCACATAGGAAGGCTGGTCTACTGTATTGCTGCATAATACCAAAGATCTTGATCCTGTGTCATTGCTTTTGAGATGTGCATTTGTGAAAGGTAAGCTTTTATCACTTCATCCCAAATTATCCTATGTCTTCCTACTTCATAGATTTCATCAACTTTGACTGCCCTGCACCTTTTTATACAGCTGTGATCCATCATACACATCACATGTCCATATCAATGCACTTTTCTCTCTTGCACACTGCATCTAATCCCTCTTATGCCCAGTTTCTCTCTCAGTGTAATATAACTGTTGTTACCTAGTGGTAATTGTTTGTGACTCTGTCTGGGTGAACAAAGGAGATAATTAAAAAAAGATGAAATAGGATTCTCAGTGAATTAACATGCCACAGTGGAATCTCACATATGAAATGTAGAGATATAAAAAAAAAATCAATTATCAAAGAGTATCCTAGCAATTTGACCGCCGCCTCACCACCCCTTAAGAAGTTCTTATCTTGAAGCACGTAATAACATGCCAGATGGGAAGATACCCACCAAAACTGCAAGAGAGACATCAAGTGACTGAAGATGAGTATCAAGAGGTGAGGGAATATTGCAAGTGATTACTCTTGCTGGAAGCTGGAATGTTAGAACTTGGTGAAGAGGGTTTAAAAGTAGAAATAAGCTGAGGTTTGCTGCGGTTGTGACTGTCATTGCTCTGCCAAAACAGACTGGGGAAAGACTTCTAAGGTACAGGTTTTGAAAGACAAACAAATGTCACAGCATATATACTGATACATATATTCCTATATATATATATATATATATATATATATATATAATGGGGAGATAAATGGAGGGAGGGGAAATATGTAGATCCCCACCGACACCCACCTATATATATAAACAAAAACTATACCTGAAATTATGTTGATTAAAGAGCAATCTAGAGCAGGAAATCATGCATACATACACTGACACAGAAAAAACAGACGTTAAATGATGATGATATATATGTGGCAAATGGAATATATTATTATTCTTAATATATTAAGTAATAAATATTAGTGACTGCTTAATAAGAGGAGAACAGACATGTGAATATTTTTATAATACCTTAATAGATATGTTCAGTTGATTAACAAAAAGCCTCTACCAAATAAATACCAAGACACACACATCTAAAGTTTCAGTTTCTAATAAAGTATTTCTGGGCATAATAACTGTTTCTACTTTTGGCACAAGGCCAGCAATTATTCCAGTACATTACTGGTACTTTATTTTATCGACCCCGTAAGGATGAAAGGCAAAGTTAACCTCGGCGGGATTTGAACTCAGATCGTAAAGGGATGTAACTATGCTGGAAAGCATGTCCGACACTCTACCGATACTGCCAATTCACCGCATAATAACGATTCCTATATAGTTATGATGAGATGTCTTCTCATATGATAATGGGTATAGCTTTAATTATGTAAAATTTCCCCATTTTGCCTCATTTCTCCTCGTTTGGGATTTTAGAGGTTTGCAGGTCTGATTAAGGTGAAGTGATATATCTTGTTATTCTAGAGTTTCAACTGTGAACTCACAGGATCATCAGATTCTCATGTCCGTCAACATCACACACAGATATATATATAGACATATATATATACATATATACACACACACTTATACAGGAAATTATCACACGCTGTTGATATATATATATAAATAATACTATATTTAATACTATATTACAAACAATAATAAACATATATAGACATATGTTTGTCAAATGTAGGTGAATCTGAGTATGCAGTAATGTATGTATGTGGAGTGGGAGTATAAATTCATCTTTGTGAATAGTTGTGTATGCATGTGTGAATGTGTGAGTACATCAGAAAGATCTGTGTTGAATTGTTGCAATCACACACACACACACACACACACACACACACACACACACACATATATATATATATAATTCAAAATTCAGTAAGACCTAGGATTAATAATATTATCTATTTACACACCTACGAACGTTTCAATGCGACCAGATTATTTCATCAATAGTTGAAAAAAGACAGATATCATAAGTTAAGTAACTCCATTATAGATGCTTTACTCTAAGCCATATCTCTTCAGGAAATATGATAAAAATGTATTTTAACATATTTATGAAAAACACACATAACTCTTTATCTCTTGCATGTCCAAATAAGTATGTTTCACAAGCTTATACATCTGCTTTTGCACTATGAATCTTATATAATTCTTGATAATTTGTCTTATGATTCTAAACAAGTTGTTATTTTTAATATATTTTCTGAAGAGATATGGCTTAGAGTAAAGCATCTATAATAGAGTTACTTAACTGATGATATCTGTCTTTTCTCAACTATTGATGAAATAATCTGGTCGCATTGAAACGTTCGTAGATGTATGAATAAATAACAATATTATTAATCCTTGGTCTTATTGAATTTAATATATATATATATATATACACATATATACATATACATACATATATATACACATATATATATATACATACATATATATACATATATATATATACATACAGAAAATGGTCTACATACAGATACAGTGTATCAATAGGTACTACTGTCCTTCTAGCAGTAAAATGCCTATCAAACTATACAGTTTATAAGTGTAAGGTTGATATACACACTGCTAGTAAGGCTTATATATGGGTAACAGTCAATAGATTTAAGCAGCGCTTATACATGCATTCTCATTAATTTCAAAATCCTTTAAGAAGGAATAGCTTTTCACTTTCGGCCTTTATCTGGAGTTTAAAAATAAAGAACATCTGATATAGATTATGTTGGGAGATCTTAGCTAAAGCTAGATCCTATAATGGAAATAAATGATCTTATGATCTTTGCACTGCTGAAGCCCTGGAAATACTTTACGCCAATGAATGTATTTTGAACAAAAAAATCAGAGGTAA
>OZ024753.1:27881845-27929345 GCA_964016885.1 Eledone cirrhosa | reverse complement strand
GAATGACGTGACAGTTTAAAGATACGAAACACTCTCACAAGACGGATAACCCTTAATATAGCCAATGACATATTTTGCTTATCTTGACTATTTGTGTCATTTTGAATGACAGTCCCTAAAGTAATAAAGTAAGGTATAATCGACACAATATCTATAGCATTCATACTGTCCTTAAAGAAATCCAGTTTTACAGGACAGGAAGCGAAACGTATTAACAATTCCATAGTAAACCATATAATGCATCCGGTTTCAATGATGAAAAATGGTGTGCCAAATTTTGGCATGGCATCATCTACAATGATGGTGTCGTTGAGAAGTTCATAACGTTTGAATTCCGGTAAGGTTTCTAAGCAAAACGTAACGATTGATATAACAATAATGCTGACAGACATTATGGCGATTACACGAGCAGGTGTAGAACTTTCTGGATGCTCAACCAGTAGCCACACACGACGCTGGAATTCGTTCTCGGGAAGAGGTTTTTCTTCTTCTTTGATAAATCCCTCTTCTGCACGGTATTTTTCAATGACCTCTTCTCCGAGCTCGAAAAACTTAATCTCCTCCAGGAATATATCCAATGGTACATTTGAAGGCCTTCGTAGTCGACCACCACTGTGGTAGAAATAAAGGATGGCATCAAAACTGGGACGATTTCTGTCAAAGAAATATTCATTGCGGTAAGGGTCGTAATAGCGGTTTCGCTTCTTAGGGTTACCTAACAGCGTATCCGGAAACTGACTAAGAGTTCGTGTTTGTGTTTCGAACCTTAGCCCGCTTACGTTGATGATAACACGGTCTGACCGCTTGTACATTCGAAGAGAGCCACTACCAGCATCCAACTGGTTGTTCTCTTCATCCGGGTTTTTTAAGTCCAGAGACCTGTAAGAAAAGAAAAGAAAGAGATAAAGTTACAATAAATGAATAGAGACACAATGATGGCATCTATAAAATATGAAGTTTGCAGTTTAAATATGATGAAGAAAAACATGAAGTCAAACAAATATACAAAGTGTCCCCCCAAAATGTATACACACTTCAACAGCATTCTAATAAATATTGCCTGTATAGGTAATCAAAGTATACATTTTTTAGGACACCCTATATATATAATCATCTGATGTTTGAAAAAAAAGAAAAATATTTAGAAAAAAAATATTATGTTGAGTTTATGAAGAACAATTACATAAACTAATGAAATACAATAATAGCTTCTAATTTTGGAATAAGGCCAGCAATTATTTTGATCCCAAAAGGATGAAAGGCAAAGTTAACTGGGATTTGAACTCAGAAGTAAAAGGCCATAAGTAAATGCTGCAAAACATTTTGTTGAATACTCTACCAATTTTGCCAATCCACCATCCTTGATTAAGTAAAATAATTGTTTCTACTTTAGGCACAAGGCCAGCAATTTAATGGGGAGAGAAAAGTCGATTAAATCGACTCCAGTGCCTTACTTGTACTTTATTTTATCGACCTTGTAAGGTCACTCTCATCTAGTGATGTAATCTGCTAAACTTACACATTGAAACTTTGGCAAGAAATCTTCAGTTCTTATAAGAATTCATTAAAATACTTTCACTCATTACTGTAACCAACCGAGAAAGTCTCTGTATTAGTCCCCTTCTGCTCATGTAATGTCACTCTTCCTGATATTTACAGCATGCTGCTAGGAAAAGGGTCCCTGTCCTCTTCTGCTTACCTAAAGTCACTCCTCCTGGCACACATACTTATATTAAAACATACCATCATAAATTTTTTTAAAGTGACTTTCCCTAAGTAATGTTGTAATATTCCACACATCAACTTTCTAATGAAAAGTTATTTTATTAAATTCTTCAATTTTATTTTCATTATTTTCAAAATCAATAAAACCACGTAGGCTTTAGAAATGTGGTAACAAAAAGGTTAATATAAATATAGTTTTCAATTTCAAAATTTGGGCCAGGTCCAGATTGTACAAACATGTTTCAGAAGTTCTGATTTTCAACTTCAACTATCAGTACAATTTTGTGTACAGTTATATAAGTAGATACAGAAGGGCATTTGTTTAATGACTTCCTCTGAGATACATACATAAGGTGCAGGCATTGTTTTGCAGGAGTTTGTTTTGCAACCTTGAAGTTTTGGGTTCAGTTTCACTGCTTGGTACCTTGGGTAAGTATTTTCTACAGTTGCCTTGGGTTGACCAATGCTTTGTGTGTGAAATTTGGTAGGCAGAACCTGTGTGTAAGTTCATCATATCTATCTATCTATCTATCTATCTATCTATCTGTCTATCTGTCTATCTATCTATCTATCTATCTATCTATCTCTCTATCTATCTATATATATATATAGAGAGAGAGAGAGGGAAAGAGTAATATATGAGGTTATAGAGTTATAGTTTTTTTTTCTCCACAATTGATGAAATATTCTAGCTGCATTGAAACGACTGTAGATGTATAAATAAATAATTTTTCTACTTGTTGGCACAAGGCCAGCAATTACTGGTACTTTATTTTATCGACCCCGTAAGGATGAAAGGCAAAGTTAACCTCAGTGGGATTTGAACTCAGACCATAAAGGGCTGTAACTCTTTGCTGCAAAGCATGGCGTCCGACCCTCTACCGATACTGCCAATCCACCGCCCTAAATAAATAATAATAATAATACTAATCCTTGGTCTTATTGAATTTTGAATTATATATATATTCATATATTTATATATATATTATATATATATACATATATATATATATAGAGAGAGAGAGAGAGACTACACGAGATTAAAATGGTAGAAACGCCAGGAACTACCATAAAATTCCTGATCAGCAAGACATACTCGTTTAAGAAAACCCACTGTACAAATAAGAAATGTGTTATATATGTGTGTATGCATGTGTGTGAGTGTGTGTCTTTATATTATGTAATTTAGTTGTTTGATATAAAAGGATTGATAAAATAAGTATCAGATTTATTAAAGAAATCTACTGGGGTCACAATCTAAATGAATGTAAAATGATGATAATGATCATGATATTGCATGAGGTCAAAGGTCTCAGTGATGACCTTCCCGACCCAACATGTTAGTACACTTTTCTTTAGATACATTGCTTGAGGTCAAAGGTCTCAGTGATGACCTTCACGACCCAACATGTCAGTACATTTTTCTTAAGATACATTGCTTGAGGTCAAAGGTCTCAGTGATGACCTTCACGACCCAACATGTTAGTACACTTTTCTTAAGATACATTGCATGAGGTCAAAGGTCTCAGTGATGACCTTCACGACCCAACATGTTAGAACACTTTTTTAAAGATACTTTGCATGTTGGCATGTGGCTCAAAGGTTTTAGCAGTGACCTTCACAATTCAATATGTCTGGTCACCATCCCTGAGAAACATGCATTGCATGAAGTTAAACATTCCAGGCATGACATTCATGACACAATGTTCTATGATAGCCACAGTCATCTTCTCCATTAACATAAATGTAATATATGGTGGGTTGTAAAGACTGAATCTAATTTATGCGTTGTACTATTTTTTTTTTACTGGATAAAAAAAAAGAAGTCCCCCCCCCAACCCATTCAAAAGCAGCAGCAACAACAATGACAACAACAAAAACAAGTTTGAATCATCAATATCAATAAATAAAATAGATCTAAAGATTAAGAATCGATTACTGGCATCTTCCCATGTAAACACTTAGTGTTTCCAATAAAGGAATATGTTGCTGTAAAGATGCACCATTTTATTATATGTGCACACGCACACTCACACACACACACACACTCACACACAGACAGACTCACATATATACACATGTGCACACACACATATATCCCATAATTGTACTCTGTGTGTGTGGGGTGGGGTGGGGTTGGGGGATGTGATATCTGTGTGTCTGTCTACATAGGTGTGTGCATGCATATGTGTGTGTGTATCTGTTTATGGGTGTGAGTGTCTGTATATATGTGTTCATGGGTATGTGTGGGTGTCAGTGTAAGCATGTGTGCATGTATGTGTCTGTGTGAGGGTGTAAGTGTGTGTGAGGGGGGATATTTGTGTGTCTGTCTGCATAGGTGTGTGCATGCATGTGTGCGTGTATTTCTGTATGGGTCTGAGTGTCTGTGTATATATATATATATATGCATTCATGGGTGTCAGTGTAAGCATGTGTCTGTGGTGAGTGTGTATGTGTGTGTGCATGCATGTGTCTGTGTGCATGCACGCGTCTGATATGTCAGGTCATATAGGAGTCGAAAAGTACATTTTTTTCTCTCTTTATGTCGACCATATAATATTTCTGTCAGTCAATACAGACATCACAGCATCAAGTGTAATTATGTAAGACATCTTGTAATCTAAGACTCTTCCTTCATCACAACACTCCTCCTCTTCAGTCGCAACTTTGGGGAGAAAATGAGTGATAAATCTAGTTAACACTATTAACACTAACTGTTAAGTAAACTGATGTACTAATGTGAACTATAGTGAGCTACTTCATGGATGCTGTGATGAGAGATAAAACTCTTCTTGGAGAGGACATCAATCATAAACATATATCATTCCATAGATCATTTGGTGATACCCATTGTGGGCTGCTATTTTTAGTCGTCAAACGTTCTATTCGCGCCATCTTGATGATCTATGCATGTGTCTTTTCCTCTTTTAACTCACGTGTGATTTCTAGTCTTCTAATTATTATTTAGTCGTGATGAGCATATTTATCAGAGACATCCACCAACGAGCAATACCTGATCTATATCTCTTCACTTAAATGCGAAACGTAGTTCTATTTTGAATTTGTCTGGATGTGAATAGTTATCATTGTCAGTTTGTATATGTTGATTTATTCTTTTAATTAATTTGTATAAACCGTTCTATCCATAGTCAATATATTCATCACCCTGGTGGTTTTATATCCTTTATGATTTGAACACATATGTATATATATGTGTGTATTTCTCTCTTTACTGTGTTATAAAGAGCTTGGAATTTCCTCTTTGAACTTATTTGATTATAAGGGAATACTGTGAGTTTTTAACTCAACATTTTAATGTGATATATATATACATATATATATATACATATATATATACACATATATATATATACATATATATATATACATATACTGGTTAACGAAGCTAATTGGATTGATTGAATCCTTACAGCTGCACTGATTCAATGATTGTATAGGAACCGTATGTCAAAAATACAGTAATTCAGAGTGCACTCAATTTTGTTAATTAGTAATTAAACAGCTATGTGTGGGTAATGGTATCTGCATACAAATAAACCTGGGCTGCTGGCAGTTTCTGTGCTGCATGCTCTACATAACATTTGCATCTGCAAGTGTTATTCACAGAAGTCCTGTAATATTGTCAAATATAACATAACTAGCACTTAGTAGTGGTTCATCAGCGAGCGTTAGTCCATCTCCAATGTGAAAGTTTATTCGAAAGACTGCTACACTTCAACTGGCATCATAAACACAGCAGTTTCTGACAGCAGCAGCAGCAGCACATGTTCTTACAAAGAGGAGGTTGGTTAAAAATTGCCAGTTGTCAGGAAAGTACATTGGCAGGAAATTCAAAGAACTGAATGTAAGCTTAAGCTCTCAAGTTTAGTTACGTATAGAAGACAGATTTGCAAAAAATGTAGAAATCGAACTAAGATATAAATAATAACATTCAACTTATGATTAAAAGCAAATACATCACCTGGGAGAAGAAATAAATATTTTTCATAACAAAGCTAATTTGGATCGAGTCCTAACAGCTCTGGTTGCTATTTGCTGACTCAATGATTTTATAATAATAATAATAATGATAATAATAATGAAAATATTGTGTACAGAGCTCAGGTGCACTACAACTCATCAAAAGTATAGTACATAGGGTAATGTACAAACGTCAGGAAAATGAACAGTGCATGAGTCATGATATACACACGTGTGCATGTGTATGGAAGGGGGGTATCAGGTGTAGTTTTGCCGAATTTCAGGAAGCATGAGGGTTTTAAAGGTAAATAAGAACTGTATGTTAGAAATATCAACTTATAATTCAGAGAGCATACAATTTTGTTAATTAGTAAATATATATATATATATCATCATCATCATCACCACCATTTAACGTCCATTTTCCATACTTGCATGGGTCAGATGAGTCGTTGGCATCGACAGACAAGTTTGGCCAGAATTGTAAATTTGATGTGACTGTAAATTTGGCTGCGGTTTTTATGGCTGGATGCCCTTCCTAACACCAACCACATTTACAGTGTAAACATAAATACACACACACATTCATATTATCATCAACATCATCATTTTATGTCCGCTTTTCCCTGCTTGCAAGGGTGGGATGGGAACTGATTCTGGCTTGATTTCTACAGCTGGATGCCCTTCCTAACACCAACCTCATTTACAGTAAGTGCTGGGTACTTTTTTCCCGTGGCGCCTAGACGTACACTCTACAGTGTAGGCTGGGTGCTTTTTTTGCCGTGGCACCTCCACGACCATTTTGCAGTGGAATGATAGGGACCCCAGTCCTATCATCTCATTTCTACAGCTGAGTAAACTGGAGCAATGTGAAATAAAGTGTCTTGCTCAAGGAAACAACACATCACCCATATATATATATATATGGAGAGGAAGACTTTGTATGTAGATGCACAGGAATAATCAAGGGGAAGAGTGTCTGTGATATAAACCTTTTCAAGTTACAGAAAGGGACCATAAAATTAGTTGATAGCTTCTGTTATCTAGGTGACTTAATTAGCAGTGGAGGAGGGTGCTGATTCCTGTAATGTACTTGTGTCTCTATGAAACTAGTATAAGCCTGATGAACCTTGAAGTTCAACACAGACATTACTTAAAATAACAACATAAACACAGACATGAACACCAATACAGAGAGAGTTTACTATATTTGTGAGTGAAGTTTTGAAAACCATATAGATAATCCTTCTATGTGTGCTTTTTTTATGTGACCTAGAATGTTTACTAAATTATGGCATGTGGTTCAGTGGTTAGAGAATTGAATTTGCAATCTTGATGTTGTGAGTTTGATTCCCAGACCGGGTGAAGCATTATGTCCTTGAGCAAAACACTTTATTTCCTGTTGCCCTTCTGCCTGGATTTGTGACTGGTAGATACTATTAACAATTGGAGAGACCAGTGGAAACATTTTTTCTTCGATCCGATTTGACGAGCTCCACCCCATTTGTTAAGTGAATAAGGTCTGAGGTCTTGTCAACCAACTGTTATATTGTTGAAGAAATACTCCAAAATCTAAATTTATGACTATTTGGTTATCACATCACCCCCCCTCCCCAGTGAAGGCACATGGCTTAGTGGTTAGAGCGTCAGGCTTACAATCATGAGGCTGTGAGTTTGATTCACGGACTGGACTGGGATTTGCGTTGTGTTCTTGAGCAAGACACTTTACTTCATGTTGCTCCAGTTCACTCAGTTGTAGAAATGAGTTGCAGCATGACTGGTGCCGAGCTGTATCAGCCATTGCCTTACCCTTGGACAACATCAGTGCATGGAGAAGGGAGACTGATGTGCATGGGCAACTGCCACAAACAACCTTATCCACACTTGTGCCTCGGAGGGGAACTTTCTAGGTGCAAATCCCATGGTCATTCATGACCGAAGGGGGGGGGGGGTGTTTAGTATCACTCCACCCCTCCCAAAAAGAAAAAAAAAACAACAGAGCAACACATATAATGATGATGAAAATAGATAATATGCTTTCAGAAATGGCGTCTTCCAATGAACATAATCTACTATAAGCTGATTTAAAACCTTTAACTTGCTTAATCTGTATTAGCTTTCACTTTGAAATAGATGTTATTGGAACAAAATTTCAAAATCAATAACTATATTAGTAACTTAAACCATTTTGTTTATAGTATTTTGGGATAATTATCTTCCTCCCCTCTCTCTCTTATCTATATCTATATAAATAGTATGTACATATATATATAGATATGTGTATTATCTATATCATCATTAAGATTTATATTTGCTTGTTCATGCTTGCATGGGTTTTCTGTAGTACAGCACCTCATCATTTGTAATAGTCATTTGTCATCTCCACGTGGTGAATTGGGATATAATCACAATATGGTTTCTGATTTAGGCACAAGGCCTACAATTTTGGGGGTGGGAAAGTTGATTAAATTGACCCCCAGTACATTACTGGTGTTTTATTTTATTGACGCCGTAAGGATGAAAGGCAAAGTTAACTTCGGCAGGATTCTCAGATTGTAAAGGGCCATAACACTATACTGCGAAGCATGTTGTCGGATGCTCTACCGATTCTGTTGATGATGATTGATAAAATGGATTTAAAGATATAGATGGTTATAGTTAGTGGCCTTGCCTTAATAAAAACTGTGAGTGCTGATAGTATTTTATACAAATACTAGAACTAAGTATGGTTTCCGACAATCTACTAATTCTGCCAATCCTCCGCCATTTAATAATAATGATAATGATGCTGAAAATGATTGTGTACAGTGCTCAGGTGCACTACAACTCATCAAAGGGGCATGTATAGCATATAGAATAATGCACAAATGTCAGGAAAGTGAATAGTGTATTTGGCATGATATACACAATGATACATTCCTGGATAGGACAGCATAATGGTTTCTTGAGCAAGGTGCACAAACATTCCAGACCCACATTTGAGTATTGTTTACTTATCTAGAACAGTGCTACTGATACATACACAAACATCCTAGATACATTACAGTACTGGGACAGTGTTGCCGTTACACTCACAAACACCCTAGATACATTACAGTACTGGGACAGTGTTGCCGTTACACTCACAAACATCCTAGACCCATTACAGTACTGGGACAGTGTTGCCGTTACACTCACAAACACCCTAGATACATTACAGTACTGGGACAGTGTTGCCGTTACACTCACAAACATCCTAGATACATTACAGTACTGGGACAGTGTTGCCGTTACACTCACAAACACCCTAGATACATTACAGTACTGGGACAGTGTTGCCGTTACACTCACAAACACCCTAGATACATTACAGTACTGGGACAGTGTTGCCGTTACACTCACAAACATCCTAGATACATTACAGTACTGGGACAGTGTTGCCGTTACACTCACAAACACCCTAGACCCATTACAGTACTGGGACAGTGTTGCCGTTACACTCACAAACACCCTAGATACATTACAGTACTGGGACAGTGTTGCCGTTACACTCACAAACATCCTAGATACATTACAGTACTGGGACAGTGTTGCCGTTACACTCACAAACACCCTAGATACATTACAGTACTGGGACAGTGTTGCCGTTACACTCACAAACACCCTAGATACATTACAGTACTGGGACAGTGTTGCCGTTACACTCACAAACATCCTAGATACATTACAGTACTGGGACAGTGTTGCCGTTACACTCACAAACACCCTAGACCCATTACAGTACTGGGACAGTGTTGCCGTTACACTCACAAACACCCTAGACCCATTACAGTACTGGGACAGTGTTGCCGTTACACTCACAAACACCCTAGACCCATTACAGTACTGGGACAGTGTTGCCGTTACACTCACAAACACCCTAGATACATTACAGTACTGGGACAGTGTTGCTGTTACACTCACAAACACCCTAGATACATTACAGTACTGGGACAGTGTTGCCGTTACACTCACAAACACCCTAGATACATTACAGTACTGGGACAGTGTTGCCGTTACACTCACAAACACCCTAGACCCATTACAGTACTGGGACAGTGTTGCCGTTACACTCACAAACACCCTAGACCCATTACAGTACTGGGACAGTGTTGCCGTTACACTCACAAACACCCTAGACCCATTACAGTACTGGGACAGTGTTGCCGTTACACTCACAAACATCCTAGATACATTACAGTACTGGGACAGTGTTGCCGTTATACTCACAAACATCCTAGATACATTACAGTACTGGGACAGTGTTGCCGTTACACTCACAAACATCCTAGACCCATTACAGTACTGGGACAGTGTTGCCGTTACACTCACAAACATCCTAGACCCATTACAGTACTGGGACAGTGTTGTCGTTACACTCACAAACATCCTAGACCCATTACAGTACTGGGACAGTGTTGCCGTTACACTCACAAACATCCTAGACCCATTACAGTACTGGGACAGTGTTGCCGTTACACTCACAAACACCCTAGATACATTACAGTACTGGGACAGTGTTGCCGTTACACTCACAAACATCCTAAACCCATTACAGTACTGGGACAGTGTTGCCGTTACACTCACAAACATCCTAGACCCATTACAGTACTGGGACAGTGTTGCCGTTACACTCACAAACACCCTAGACCCATTACAGTACTGGGACAGTGTTGCCGTTACACTCACAAACATCCTAGACCCATTACAGTACTGGGACAGTGTTGCCGTTACACTCACAAACACCCTAGACCCATTACAGTACTGGGACAGTGTTGCCGTTACACTCACAAACACCCTAGACCCATTACAGTACTGGGACAGTGTTGCCGTTACACTCACAAACATCCTAGACCCATTACAGTACTGGGACAGTGTTGCCGTTACACTCACAAACATCCTAAACCCATTACAGTACTGGGACAGTGTTGCCGTTACACTCACAAACATCCTAGACCCATTACAGTACTGGGACAGTGTTGCCGTTACACTCACAAACATCCTAGACCCATTACAGTACTGGGACAGTGTTGCCGTTACACTCACAAACATCCTAGATACATTACAGTACTGGGACAGTGTTGCCGTTACACTCACAAACACCCTAGATACATTACAGTACTGGGACAGTGTTGCCGTTACACTCACAAACATCCTAGACCCATTACAGTACTGGGACAGTGTTGCCGTTACACTCACAAACAACCTAGACCCATTACAGTACTGGGACAGTGTTGCCGTTACACTCACAAACACCCTAGATACATTACAGTACTGGGACAGTGTTGCCGTTACACTCACAAACATCCTAGATACATTACAGTACTGGGACAGTGTTGCCGTTACACTCACAAACACCCTAGATACATTACAATACTGGGACAGTGTTGCCGTTACACTCACAAACACCCTAGATACATTACAGTACTGGGACAGTGTTGCCGTTACACTCACAAACATCCTAAACCCATTACAGTACTGGGACAGAGATGTTGTTACATACACAAACAGCCTAGATCCAATACAGCACTGGAACAGTGACCCTATTATATATACAAACATCCTAGATAACATCACAGTATTGGGATAGTGCTGCTGTTACACATACAAACCTTCTAGACCCATTGCAGTACTATCCACACATCTAGAACAGTGCTGCTGTTACATATACATAGAAATCTAAGAGCACATTACAGTACTACTCACACATTCAGGACACTGCTGATGTTAACCATACAAATATTCTAGGCAGACATTAGAGCACTGCCCACATAAGATGTTTGTATGTTGCTGCTGCTAAACACAAACATCTTAGGACAGTGGAGCTGTTACATACAGAAACATCTTAAATCACATTAGAGATCTGTTCAGCTGTTCACATATTTGAGACATTGCTTCTGCTACATACACAAACACTACTGACACAAACACTACAGTGCTGCTCACATACTTGGGACATTGCTTCTGCTATGCACAGTAAACATTCTAGACCACATTAGAATACTGTTCAGATATCTGGGGTAATGCAAGCTGCTGCTACATAAACAGACAACATAGGACCACATAGAGTACTGCTACACAGATCTGGAATGGTGTAGCTGCTATACGCCCTGACAGCAAAGCAATAAAAAAACAAAAAAACAGAAAAAAATGTTCCAACTTTCTGATACTTCTGATACAGCAACTTCATTCCTCAACGAGATGCAATATGTTGGTTGCTATAACAACCAGCCATCGTGCACACTGACACCCTGCAACTATGATGATTTCTTTTTCTCTGTTTTAGCATATTACATAGCCCCCCCCCCCCTCTCCTAAAGAACCTACACAACAAGCAGTAGATACTACTACAGCCATTACACATTACAGTTGCTAGCCCATTGAAGTGCTCTATCCACTACACTATTACAACTATTTTTGAATTATCAAATTGTTTACTATCCTCACACATAACTTAATTCGGATATTTCTCATCCTTGTTCTAGTTTGTACCCCAAATACAATTACAATCATCTTACAGTAATTTTCCATCTAAAATGGGGGTCAAATTTTATGCTCATTATGGGATCCTTTTTAAGGCAATGTTTTTTTCAGCTGGATGCCCTTCTCACCACCAATACTTTTAGTCACCTCTTATGACATGCAGGGATATTGTGTACATATTCTAAACTGGACAACACACAGAGATATCTCTGAATCTCACACTAAATACTTCACCTAATCCTGCTATAACCCCACCTTCTTTTCCCTTTGCTCTCACAGGTGTCAGTTTGTGGAAATTCAACCTGAATATCAACTGCATCAATCTCAACAGATTGGGGGAACATTAAAGGCCATCGGCAATGTCCTATTTCCTGGGACTAAGATGTAGAAAGCAAAACTATATATATACACACGCACACATATATATTGGGTATAAATCGAAGTTGTAGCTGCCATATAGTAGGTATGAGTTGTTTGAGGCAATCACAAAGCACTCAATGGAGCAAGAAGTTAATACATTATCGTCCAGAGTAAACAAAACAGTTAAAAAATGTGACACCAAGAAAAACAACCGTAGGCAGTGGCCATACATATACCACAGCATCGATAAAAAGAGATAAAAGCAAAGCACCATAACAAAAGGGGCACTTACTTTAAAAGCAAAAGCGAAGATAAACTGGACTCCTTGGTATACATATCCTAATACAAAGGAAATATATGCTTGTTAGATTTCTTCCCAAGCTGTTTATATTTACTTTTGATCAATATAAATGATCTCAGATGGGCAAGTGGATAAGATTATCTGTTCATTGGTGATAAGTTCAAATCTACTGCAATTATTTCATCATCTCAGTTTATTTGGCCAGCATTTGGACTCGATACAATATCAGATCCTCTTGAAAAGGAAACTGTGGTAGACTGGTGTTGTAAGTAGGGTAAGATTTGTCCTTCCTTTCATTTAGGCTATTCAATATTTTCAACACTTGTACAGTTATATGAATTTGTCTACACACTCATACACACTGCCAGATATACACACAGACATCATGCTATAGAGGTAGCGGTAAAGAAGGACCAAGCCCTGAAAATCCTCTTCAGAGTTTTTGAGGTTATTCAGATTTTACATTGACAATGTGACCTAAGCAATGCTAAATTCCCTACACATGTCCCTTGTGTTTAGTACATGTTATGAGTACACAGTCAACTATTTCCCTCTCCCTTGCAATAAGGCAACAGTTGTGAATGCCTAAGTCAGGTAAACTACACCACATACGTGACATTGCTCAGTCATTTAAGTTTGAAATTACGGTTGCATCAGTAGGAAGAAATATGGCATCACATTACAAGAACATTTTTCTCGGGGCTAAAAATAAACAACATTTGTTTCCTTTTTATTCCATCTATTATTGTTATTAATATTTTTACAGTCGTGAGGTGGATTGGTAGAAAGTTGGATAAAATACCAGTGTGGTATTTGTTCTGGCTCTTTACATTCTGTGTTCAAATCCTGCCAAAGTCAACTATCTTTCCTCCTTCAGAGGTTGTTAAAATGAAGTACCTGTCAAGTACTGGGGTGGACTTAATAAATTTTGCCCAACCCAAAATTTGCTAGCCTTGCATCTAAATAAGAAATTAAATTAATATTATTATTGAGGGTGTGGCTAGCAGAATTGGTAGAGCATCAGACAAAATGATATTGCATTATTTGTTTGGTTCTTTACATTCTACATTTAAATTCCACTTTGCTTTATGTCCTTCTATAGTCTGTCTGAAGCTCTGAGGCTCATCAAGCCAGTGCTTATCCTAGTTTCCATGAAGTGACAGAGTACAACACTTCCCTCTGGACTGGACTTAAGTTCTTGCTGGTATTCTTTTCAGCTGAGTATATTGGAGCAACATGAAATGAAGTGTTTTGCTCAAGAATATAATACACAACATTATGGTTGTAAGCCCAATGCCCTTACCACTAGGCCATGTGCCTCCACTTTACATCCTACTGGGGTTCAATAAGATAAAGTATTCGTTAAGTAATGAGGTAGATTTAATCGACTTTCCCCTTTACCCAAATTACTGGCCTTGTGCTAATGTTAGAAAGAATTACTATTGGGTTGACTTTCCCATGCCCCCAGATTTCTGGTTTGTACCTGTCGTAGAAATAAATTTTAATACTTCTACTGATAGCTTCCTCCTTTTCATGTTCGACTTGAAAAGAAAAACAGGGGTAGAGAGGGAGGTTCTCTCTTCTAGTGAATTTTATAAAGGGTGGGAGATTGTGTTGAAAATAACAAGAGAGAATGGTTCTACTCTCAACATGAGTTTATAGGTTGGAGAAAGAAAATTAGAAGAGGGTACTTAGTTGTAATGATCAGGAAAACCATAGATTTGTGGAGTTTCTTACTCGTCCTTATTTGGAGGTTCTCCTATACCACGGTGACTATCAATTTGTGGAGTTCCTCACTCATCCTTATTTGGAGGTTCGTCCGTATCAGGGAAATTCGTTATCCTCATCATTTTCTACTCTCACCATAAGCTTGTAAGTTGGAGAAAAAAATTGAAAGAGGCCACTTGCCCGTGAGGATCAGGGGGTGATAGATTTGTGGTGGGGTTCCAGATTGTCCTTATTTACTTTTGTGTCAGGAAGACTATTTATCACTATTTTCTATTTCTTTTTTTTTTCCCAACTGATTTTTAAGTAAACCCCACACATTTTATGTAAGTTGTTTTTATAATGTCCCCTCATTCAGTAACCTTGTGGCAAATGAAAGAAACCATTATTACTCCAGGGCGGTGGATTGGCAGTATCGGTAGAGGGTCGGACGCCATGCTTTGACGCATAGAGTTACGGCCCTTGCCATTCTGAGTTCAAATCCCGCCGTGGTTAACTTTGCCTTTCATCCCTACAGGGTCGATAAAATAAAGTACCAGTAATGCACTGGGTAATTACTGGCCTTGTGCCAAAAGTAGAAACAATTATTACTCCAGTGCAGTGGATTGGCAAAGCATTGGACAAAATGCTTCATGGTAGTTACAACTTTGCCTTTCATCCTTCCGGAGTTCATAAAATAAAGTATCAGATAAATACTGTGTTGATGTAATCAACTTTCTCCTTCTCTCTAATTGCTGGCCTTGTGCCAAAAGTAGAAATCATTATTACTCCTCTTTCTTCTCTTTCTCCTCTTTATTTATTTATTTATTTTTAGTTATTCTATTACATGAAAGAACATGTTACTGTACCACACCTAACAGAAAATGTAGGGTAATGCTCACGTGGGCCATTCAATATTTTCAACACATGTGTAGATATATGGAAAGGCATAGTGGTTACGGTGTTAAGCTCATGATTGTAAGGTTGTGAGTATTATTCATGGTCAGGGTAGTATGCTGTGACCTTGAGCATATTGTTCCTGTCAATTCAGCTGGCGAAAAGGATTCCTACTACAGGCACAAGGCCATCAATTTTTTTTTTTTTTTTTTTTTTTTTTTGAGGGGAGTTGATTAAATCAACCCCAGTGCATTACTGGTACTTTATTTTATTGACCCCGTAAGAATGAAAGACAAAGCTAACGTCACTGGGATTTGAACTCAGAATGTAAAGGACTGTAACTCTATACCATAAAACATGTCCGACGCTCTACCGATTCTGATGAAGATGATTGATAAAATAGATTTGAAGATATAGATGTTTATAGTTAGTGACCTTGTCTTATTAATAACTGTGAGTGGTGATAGTATTTTATCCAAATACTAGAAATAAATGTAATTTTCTATTCAACCAAATTATAAAATCACAAAAACTACTAGCATCACAACCGTCTACCAATATTATCACTGCCAGTATCATTTGAGCGTCTAACAACAGAATTTATGGCATAGGGTTAAGCCCCTTTACAATCTGAGTTCAAATCCTGCCGTGGTTAACTTTGAATTTCATCCTTATGGAGGGGTAAAAAAATAAAGTACCAGAAATGCACTGGGTTCTATTTAATCGACTTTCTTTTCCCCCAAATTATTGGCCTTGTGCCTAAATCAGAAACCAATATTATCACAGCAACAACTACCTCCATAACCACAATCACACTACTACTAACTCTATCATGGTCACTAATGTGAAACCACCATCACAACAACAACTACATCCATCACCACAGCTGTAACCACAACCAACTCCATCAACATTGAACCACTATCACAACCACCCATATCTCCACAATTACTATTAGTACGTTCACCATCACCACTGCTGCTCCTGCTGCTGCTGCTGCTGCTGCTGCTGTTACTATATCCAACAATAAATATTTATTGTTAATGTTGCCAACACCATTAATAATACAGACTTCATACTGACTGAACAACAAAAAGAGTTGAGGTTGGGACTGAACACTGACATATATATATATATTTGTGTGTGTGTGTGTGTGTGTGTAATTATATATATAGTATATGTGTGTGTAAATGTTTGTGTCCTATAAATACATGCATAAATACACACATACTTACATACATATGTGTGGTGTGTGTGCGCGCGCACATGTGAGAGAGAGAG
This sequence comes from Eledone cirrhosa, assembly GCA_964016885.1. Lineage (NCBI taxonomy): Eukaryota > Metazoa > Mollusca > Cephalopoda > Octopoda > Eledonidae > Eledone > Eledone cirrhosa. The sequence continues at coordinate 27,912,595 of OZ024753.1, read as the reverse complement.
AGTGAGAAAGATCAGATTTCCCTATTGATTTAAGTACCATTAACTATAGTACAAGTGGTCAGTAAAGGTCATATATAGTTTTATATATTGAATTCTTTATTTTCGTTATATTTGATTTTATTGATTTATTTTATAGATTTATTTATTTCATTGTTCTAGTCTTTCTTTTACATTTTCTTCTCAAAGACTAACCTTAGTGGCACAGTTGGTTCTCTCCTTCGCACAAACAGCTAACTCTCTCTTTAACTCTACTAAAATCCCAGGGAAGATATAAATATATATATATATAATAAGACTTTTTGTACCTCTGTTTTGTCGTTTCCTTGAACTATATATATATATATATAGTCCCACCCTTGCAAGCAGCGAAAAGCGGATGTAAAATGATGATGATGATGGTATAGTGGTTAGAGCATTGGGCTTGCAAATCGAAAGGTTGTGAGTTCAATTCTCAGACCGTGTGATGTGTTGTTTCCTTGAGCAAGACACTTTATTTCACATTGCTCCAGTTTACTCAGCTGTAGAAATGAGATAATAGGGACTGGGGTCCATATCATTCCACTGCAAAGTGGTTGTGGAGGTGCCACGGCAAAAAAGCACCCAGCACTCACTCTAAATGAGGTTGGTGTTAGGAAGGGCATCCAGCTGTAGAAATCAAGCCAGAATCAGTTCCTGTCCCCCCCTTGCAAGCAGGGAAAAAGCAGACGTAAAATGAAATGATGATGATATATATTTCAATTGTTGGAGTTCAATATCTGTTCAATATCTGGAGTTTTGCCTCTAACTCTTCCATGGATTCAACTATAAGAAACTAGGTCATCAGCATACATGGAGTGCCAGACTTAACTCCTCTATTATGGCATGAAGAACAATGATAAACAGAAGTGGATTGAGGACTGAGCTCTGGTGGAGGAGCCTTACCTGCACTTCAGAATCATCACTATACTCGTAGCCACCTTTCACCTCTGTATATGGTTTACATAGCCCCCAAGATTCATTGGTCTCCACTTAGCTTCCTTAATGCCCACCAAATTTACAGTAGGAAGGACCCTATCAAAAGCCTACTCCAGATCTACACACATACACACACATATACTGTTTATAGTTAAAACAAGGCTAAAGGGGAAAATATTCACTATTACCCTATTGCTCTAATAATGTACTCAATGAGACAAGATTAGACGTATTAAGGATGCAAATCTGTACTCAGGGTGCTTACCAAAGGTTATGTGTAATGAAGGTAATTGCACATTATATATATATATATATATATATATATATAAAATCATCTGTATGAATGCATATATACACACACACAAACATATTTATATATATATATATATAAAGAAGAGATACTGCAGCTGTAATTCAGAGAATCAGCTTCATCACAACAGTATCACACTGATTATTCATGAAGATTGATGTTATGGGTACAAGTGTCCGAGGAATACTCAGACATTTATGCTATACTTCAATGACTAGACTGTTCAATTGATTGGAAAAACTGGAAGAGTTATTGTGGCATCTGATGTAAAATCCATTGACTGGCATCCAACCCCACCCTATACACAAATACATCAACTTAATCATGAAAATTTAGTTATTTTTTTTATTAAATTTCACTAATTTTTTTTTTAGTGTTTTCAAAAGTAATTGAAAAACATAGACAGTGTCTTCCATTGGGAATATGGTGATGAAAGAGTTAACAGAAAATAGAGACGAGCTCCACAAGCTCCAGTGATCTTTGCATTATGTTTAGCCAAAACAGCAAGTAGACATATTCACAGATGTGTATCTGTAAGTGTGTGTGTGTGTGTGTGTGTGTGTGTGTGTGTGTGTGTGTGTGTCTGTGTGTGTATGTGTATCTGTGTCTGTGTGTGTGTGTCTCTGTGTTTGTGCGTGAGAGGCCAATCTGGTTAAAAGAAGTTCTAAAAATGGAACCAATAGATGTGGATACAGTTAAATTCAAATAATTTGTATTTGTATTGGATTGATGATGATGATAATATAATAATAATAATGTTTCTAGTATAGGCACAAGGCCAGCAATATGGTGGAAGGGGAAAGAGGATTAAATCGACTCCAGTGCGTTACTGGTACTTTATTATTTCAATCCTGTAAGAATGAAAGGCAAAGCTAACTTCAATAATAATTTATTTTATTGACAAAAAAGGTGATAGCTGGTCGATTTCCATTAGTTTGACAAGTGGAACAGCCTGCTTATAAAATTAATGTGTAAGTGGCTGAGCATTCCACAAATATGTGTACCATTAATGTAATTCTTAAGGAGACACAATTTACAATAAGGCTGGCCATTTGTATAGGCACAGTCCATCTGATATATTTCCAGTTTCTGCATACACAATTTCACTCACATGCTTTTTGTTGACCTTAGGTTACAGTAAATTACACTTTACCTCAAATAGCTTTCTCTCAGCCCATTTCTGGGTGAGAGTGGCCAATCTGCTCATTACTTTGTCCCAGTTCTTATCTACCTAGAGGTCTGGACTGAACCAAATCCTGAGCAGCCTCACTGGTCTGTCCATCCAGTGTCCAACAACGCTGTCAAATGGCATGGATTTGCTACTCAAGGTGCTGAGCTGCAAATTCATCGACTTTCCCGGATTTAATTTTGCTCCTGTCAACCTTTCATATTCCTCTAAGAAAGTGCCAATCACATTGATTTCCAAGGTGTTTGACACCGTCATGATGATGTTGTCCACATATGCCAATGCAGCCTTTTCACATCTTCATTTGAGCGGGATGCCCTGCAACAGCTCTAGCTTCCGCAGTAAAGGCTTGTGAGTCAATACATACAGAAGAAGGGAGAGAGGGCTCCCTTGATGGATTGATCAAGTGATCTGAAATGGTTCCAAAAGGTGGCCATTTACTTTGATCTCTGAGCAGATGCTGTTGTGCATTGCAGTGATCCAGCCTCTGAAACTGGGACCAAAGCCAGCTACCTTGAGAACAGCCTCCAGGTATCGATGGTCGACCCTATCGAAAGCTTTTGATTGATCTAAATTGATCATAGCGCCACCAAAGCCAGGTTTACACCCTACCCTCTCTATGTTGTATTGCATGAGGTGGACAAGTACCAACCTCTTCCCTATCACCTTGGATAACATAATAATAATTGATGTTCATTAGGGCAATTTTTCCAGTTAGATATGGTACTGGAATAATCGACTGGACGGTCGATGAACTGAAAAACATAGATAGAAAAACAAGAAAGATGTTGAATATATATCAAGGCTTACACCCCCAGGCTGACTTTGAACGACTCTATGCAAAAATAGTGGAAGGTGGGAAAGGACTGATCAGTGGTGAGGAGATAGTTTCAGTGGAGAAAGAGAGCTTGAGCAAGTATCTATGAAAAAATAAGGAGGACATAAAAGAAAGAATCTATGATGGAAAGGGAGACTCACAAAAAAAGAGAAAGTCTAAATAGCCACAGAATGGAAAGCCAGATCCTTGGTGCTTTGGGATCAATCCAACCAGATTTCCATGACTACTTAAAAAACTCAATATAGAGTATGAAGTGAGTACTCTTCAGAAGTTAGTGCTTTTAAGAACAGCACATATTCTTCAAAATGTTTTGTCTATGAAATGAGAAAGAGTCAGTCATTCTTCATGTCTTAAGCTCATGTTAAGCCTGATATGGAGTCCTAAATAATAGGGTACCTGTACAATTCCCTAAAGTTGACATATATATAGTCACATAGACATATGAACATATAGATAGACACAAAGTGATAAGCAAAGCATCATCATTCTCATCACCATTTAACGTCCATTTTTCCATGCTGGGTTAGACGAGTTATCCTGTTGTAAGCAATGCCAGGTCAGGTGACCATATCCTACAGAACTGATGTTGGTGTGGTTTCTTCAGCTGGATGCCCCTCTTAGCACTAACCTCATTTACAGTGTGTAGATCATGATCAGATTGTAAGGGACTAAACCAGCACCTCAACCAAGCTAGCCTGGTTTCCATCAATATCCCCATAACTGAAGTTCTATTGGTGCTTCAAGGCAAACTAAAACTTGATCCTTCATTTGGGGATTGTACCAGTACCCTAAAAAATAACCTGGTAGGTATCATTCACGTCTTAAGGTCCACTAAGTTCAATGCACTCTCTTCCCCCACCTTGCTATCAGAAATGCACTTTGGAAACCTGTAACTAATGACATTATTGTACCCAAATTTTTAGGTATGGCAATGTAGTAAAGGAGTTCACTTCACAACCACATAGTTTGAGACTTGAAATTATAAGTACTGTGGTCAATATAAATCAACTAAATTCTTTCAAGGTGGTGTTCCAGATTGGCCACAATCAAATGACTGAAACCAATAAATAAAGAATAAAATAAATAGATCAACTGCTTTGGTGTTTTAACCCTGCTACTCTCTGTCACTTGAACTTCTGCATCTCGTCTCATACTCCTTGTTATCTATTAGATCTCTAATACTTCTGCTTGATAATTATGTTAACCTTTTTGTACTAACACTCCTGAAACTGTCCCAACTTTTATGATAGAAAAGTATTTGTTTTAACACTTTAGCATTTACATTACTCTATATTTACTATTACATTTTCATGGTAAAGGCTTTATCTTTGATATTTATTTTGTGAACAATACCTTAACATCAATATGAGTAACCAGTTACAACCAGTTTGAAAGGAAGAGGTGAGAGAATTCTGGCTGGTTTAAATGCTAAAGGGAGCATTCATGCTTAAATATACACCTTCCATTACTATTTTTTTAAAAAATGTTTTCTTAAGTTATGTTCTAAATACCAACATTATAACGAGAAAGTTAGTTATATTACTAAATCTCTCCAAATTTTATTTTATATATCAAAGGTAGTGTCCATTCTACTCCAGCTCTTACTATATTCTGTTCTCTCCAGTTACCTCTCATTGGTACTCCCTAAAACAAGTTCAATTGATACTTCCCCCTATTTCCCAGAGAGCCTCTACATGGTTGCTTGAACAACAAGAAATAGCAGCCAAATCTCTCTAATTTGGACCCTACCATTTTATAAGAAATTTGGAAACCATTGGGTAAATGTACTCCTAGATATATTATCTGAAAATCAATGAGATGATCAATCTTGGCTGGAATTCTTATGATCATAGGTTTGCTTGATCAGGGTTGATCTATGGCTAAACAATAATATCAACAAGAAACCATCTGGCATCCCTGTTCAGTTACCAATTTAATTGCACTTATTTCAATGCAGTGGTATGTTTAACAAACACATACACATTATCTCTGCCTCTCTCACTCACACACACACTATATATACCTACATACATAACACACACAACCCTGTCATTTGTAAATCCATTCAAGGTCAAATAAAAGCTGGTCTTACATTGTTGGCACAAATCTTTCTCCCCCACCCTCTCTCTTTCATACATACAAGGCTTACAAAGTACATACACAGATTAAACAAGACATGCTTACACACACATATATGTACACATACATAGATGCATACAAACTTACATATATGCATATATGAATGGGTACACATTATACATATGCACATACATAGATATATACATATATACACTTACATACATATATGTATATATGAAGGGATACACATCATACATATGCACATACAGATATATATTTATATACACTTACATACATACATATATATATGTATGTATAGATACACACACATATAGACACACACATACCTCTCACATTTGTACAAACTCTTTCTCTCTCTCACACACACAAACAAGTATATGGATTAGTAAACCAACACCAGTAAGTTAAATATAAATATATTGACAAGTGATATTAGTGGCTGTGAGCAGAGATAGATAGAGAGAGAGAGAGATAGAGAGAGAGAGAGAGAGATAGAGAGAGAGAGACAGATAGAGATAGATATACATACATAGAGACAGAGAGAAATATATATATATATATATATATATATATATATGTACACGGTGCCACCAAAAAATGTATACACACTTCAACAGCATTCTAATAAATAATGCCTCTACAGTTAATGAAAGTGTATACATTTTTGGGGACACCCTGTATAAATATATATATATATATATATATATATATATATATATATATATATATATATGTATAGAGAGAGAGGGATGGAGGATGTACTATGGGAAGAAAGGTAATTGTATACTTGGTTATATATCGGAGCCATATTTGATTGACTTTGTGTTTTTTTTTTTGAGAAATTCTATAGCATTGAACACACTGTTGATTATTGAAAAAGAAAAAAAAGAAAGAGGGAGAATAATTAATTTGGAGCAGTTATTAAAGCTAGGTACACACTGTTTAAGAGGTTCATGCAAACCTTCCCATCGCCATCATTTTACTTCTGTTTTCTATGCCAGCATGGGCTGAATGTGTTGTCTCAGTTCAAGTTAGTTCTTATTCAGAACTATTGCCCTCCTCGACAGGTCAGGAGACTATGTAATGCTCATGTTTCAACATTTTATTGTGGCTCCATCACTAGGAGGTACATGGCCTAGTGGTTCGAATGTCATGGGTTCGATTCTTGGGCTGGGTTGCATGTTGTATTCTTGAGCAAAACACTTTATTTCACGTTGCTCCAGTTTACTCAGCTGAAAATGAGTGCCAGCTATAGCTGGGGGTTTAACCCTGCTATGGACTGGTGTCCTGTCCAGGAGGAACTCTCAGTTGCTTCTCACCATGAAACCAAGATAAGCACCGGCCTAACAAGCCTTCTGGCTTAAGACAGATTTTAAATTTTAGACCATCACTAGAGAGGTTGTAATACCCTCAATATAACTAAAGAGTCCTCTCTACCTTATGTAGACTTCAATTGATCACCAACCACTCCATAATCCTCTCTATCTTATATTATTACAAAGAAACAATTATTACAAAAATATTGATGGATTGGCATAGAGTTACGGCTTTTTATGTTCAAATCCTGCCAAGGTTACCTTTGCCTTTCATCCTTATGGGGTTAATAAAATAAAGCACTAGTAATGCACTAGAATCAACTTATCGACTTTCCATTCTCCTAAAATTGCTGGCCTTGTGCCTATAGTAGGAATAATTATTGCAAAATTAAAATGGCTGCAAGGTATTATGGTAGCCCTGTGTTATTGCAAAATTAAGCCCTATTGATGCCAATCCAAACGAAATAACCCCTGACACAAAGCTGCTTATTTTAAAGTGTATATATTTATCTAAAAACCTTCCATCATCATTCTATGGAAGAAACGTATACGTGAAACACCAACTTAATAATTATCTCTAATTTAGGCACAAGGCCAGCAATATTGGGTGGAAGGGGAAATTGATTATATCAACCTCACTGCTTTATTTTATTGACCTCAGAGGCTTGATTACTTTCCAAATAATTTTCAAATTATAGGAAGTGTCTTCATTAAAAATATGGTAATAAAAGGTTTTAAATGAATGTAAGGTACTATGGTAGCCCCGTGTTGTAAAACTTAGATTAATATTGAATATTTGCAGTACATTAACAAAGTTGTCAAAGCAAAGTGTAGTGTTGTTGTCAGTGTAGTGCTGATGTTGTTGGTGCAGCAGGTCTTGTCAGAAGAAACCATCTCTAACTGATCCGGCTGGATCCCCAAGTGCGACCAGCCAAGCTCATGGATGTTATCCAACCAACTTACTCAGAGTCTACCCCTGAGTCTCTTGCCACTTATTTTTGCCCATAAAATCTGTCCAGCGGTTCTTTCCTGAGACATTCTAACCACATACTCGTAGTATCAGATTTGTGATCTCTCAATTCAGAGAAGTAATGGCTACCTCAATTGACTCTCTGATCTCCGAGCTATACACTTTATCGAGTAACATTACTCCAAAGACCCTTCAGAAGAATCCCATTTTAGCCATTGTGGTATGGTGTGTAGTGGTTGTAGTGTGTAGTGGTGTGGTGTAGTGTGTATTGGTTGTGGTGTAGTGTGTAGTGGTGTGGTGTAGTGTGTACTGGTTGTGGTGTAGTGTGTAGTGGTTGTGGTGTAGTGTGTAGTGGTGTAGTGTAGTGTGTAGTGGTTGTGGTGTAGTGTGTAGTGGTTGTGGTGTAGTGTGTAGTGGTGTGGTGTAGTGTGTAGTGGTGTGGTGTAGTGGTGTGGTGTAGTGGTGTGGAGTAGTGTGTAGTGGTGTAGTGGTGCGGTGTAGTGTGTAGTGGTTGTGGTGTAGTGTGTAGTGGTGTGGTGTAGTGTGTAGTGGTTGCAGTGTGTAGCGGCTGAGGTGTGTATTGGTTGTGGTGTAGTGTGTAGTGGTGTGGTGTAGTGTGTAGTGGTTGCAGTGTGTAGCGGCTGAGGTGTGTTGTGGTTGTGGTGTGTAACAGGTATAATGTGTAGTGGTTGTGATGTGTAGTGGTTGTGGTGTATAGTGGTTGTAGTGATTGTAATATGTAGTGTGTGCAGTGCATTGGGGTTGCAGTATTCAGTGATTGTCGTATCTAACAGGTGTAATACTATAGATGTGTTATTAGGAAGGGCTGTACACCATATTCTACTGTGATTGTTAAAGGACATCTAATTAAACTGTTTCTCTAATCACATCTACTGTGTTACCATTCTTTCCCTACCCTCACCTTGCTCAACCACCCAATCATCTCTGCAACCCTTTCATTGGAAATTCCCTCCTTGCTGAACTTGTCCCTACAGACGTTGATGTGCTAAAGTTCAAGTTGAAAATCAACTACATCTAGCACCTCAGTCTCTCTCTCTCACACACACACGCACACACACACACTCTGTATTGTGAAATGAAGAATCAAAGAGTTGTTGGTGCTACACCACTTCCACCTACATCAACTTCTCTCCTTGGACTAAATAATTCCAAACAACTACAACTAAATACAAAAAACAGTGAACTGAATTATTGAGAATGAAGTATCTGTAGTATGCTGTAGTTTGAGAGAGAGTGCGGCTGGTTGTATCGACTATAACCCCTGGCTGTACAGTAACGGGCCCTTTGCCAAATGAAATCAATATAATGGTAATGGCCAAGTAGTGAAGAAAGAAGTATCTGACAGAAGAGTGAATCAATAAACTAAGGAATATGAATAGTTGTGTCATTAACAGCAAACAACAAAAAAACAAGGTCATACCTATCATGTCATTCTTTCCTAAATACTGTTTGCTGTTGTTAAGCTGTCATGACTTAACCCATTCATTTAACATGTTTCTAATGAAAGACACTGCATATGATTTTCAAATAATTTCGAAAATAACCAAGAGTTAGTAACCAGTGCTGGATTTACCATTGAGCTCAGGTATGCTTAATCAAAGGGCCCCATTGGCGAGGATGGGGGGCATCTGCCTGCCAAAAATTTTTTTACGATGAATTACCTCCTTCAGGGCCCAAGTAAGGGGCGTCATAACTTAAATATCGCAGGGCCTTATTTGTCCTAAATCTAGCACTGTTTGTAGGGATTTAGTGATATAAACTTTCATATTATTTATCTGTTGTTGGTAGTATAGCCCTGATTGAACAGACAGGTGATCAGAGATGTTTCAGCCATGACCATATCTTCGTTTTTTATTCAGGCACATTGTATATTTTGTTTAGAATAGTTACATCATATCCCTGCATGTTGTAAGGAGTAACTAAAAGGGTTGGTGCCAGGAAGGGTATCTGGCTAAAAAACATTACCTCAAGAAGGGCCCCATGATGTATACGAAGTCTATAATGAGGCCTGTAAGACAAATCCCTGCTTTAGCAACGAAATGGCTTTATTATGTGTGTTGTGTATATTGTAGAAGGACCCTTATTGATCAGTGCATCCTTCTTTCTATGAGATGGTAGGTTGTGATTTGCAGATTTGGCTGTTTTATTGAGCAGGTCAAGCACTCTTGTTTGCTCAAGACTATATTAATTTATTAGGTAATATAACTGTTTCTACTTTAGGCACAAGTGCATTACTGGTACTTTAGGTAATATAACAGTAGCCAGCCAGTTCAAGAAATGCTGAAATTATATTTTCTATATTCTGAACACGTATATCATAGATCAATGAATATGTCCAGGAAATAACAATCACTAAAGAAATATATATATACATATCATCATCATCATCATCATTTAATGTCTATTTTCCATGCTAGCATGAGTTAGATGGGTTTGTCTCATTAAAGGCAAGTTTGGTCAGGTGACTGTGTCTTGTTCATATAGGACTGTTTCTGGCTAGATTTCTATGGCTGGATGCCCTTCCTAATGCCAACCACATTTACAGTGTTGGCTGGGTGCTTTTTGTTATGTCTCCATATATATATATTTGCAGATAAGATCCCAACTGTGGGTAACAATCAGATCTATGTAATGAAATGATAGGGTAAATCCTTAGATCAGACCAAGGAAACTGTTTCCATTGCAAATAGTATTTGTTAATCACAACTTTGGGGCAGGAGCATAGACCCAATTTCTGGTGACAGGAGGTGGGATTTGAACTTAGTATATACATAGCTGGAACACATGCCATAAAAGCATACTACTCGAAGCATTAACAATTCCACAAATCCACTACCCCTTTACTTACTTTATTTATCAACCCCAAAAAGGATGAAAGGCTAAGTTGACCTTGGTGACATTTGAACTCAGAGTGCAGAGAATTTGAACAAATACAGCAAAACATTTAGTCCAACACTCTAATGATTTGCTTATAGTGTCTAAATCCATTTTTTTGTTCTGTTTTGTAGTCTTAAATAAAGTAAGATGCAGAGTTGTTAGAACATTGGATAGGTGTTCAAATTCTGATGAGGTCAATTTTGTTTTTCATCCTTTCAAGGTCAATAATAGAAGTATCAATCCAGTATTTGGATTGATTCTTTCACTTTATTATTTTTTTCTTTCTCTCTTTCCTTCTCTGGAAGAAATTAGCTGAGTTCAGATCTAGAGAGGGGATGGACTGTGCCAAGTTTAACCCTTTAGCATTTAAACCGTCCATATCCAGCCAGAATTCTCTCACCTCTTTCTGTTCAAACCTGCCATAGCCAGCTTGTCATACTGACGTTAAAGTATTCTTCTCAAAATAAATAATATCAAAATCTCATAGATTCAATAATATGTGAGAGAGTTATGAGATAAAGTGTTTACAATGAAAATACAATAGAAAATATAGAGTAATGTAAATGCTAAAGGGTTAAAGTGTTCAATACATGCTGTATGTCATGATGATGTCCCTACGACTCTATCAGAAGTTACAAGTCCTTATATACACAAATACAGCAGATTTGTGAGATACAGGTAGTCAGTTGAACAACTAGGTGTGATCAACAAATCCTATGCTTTGTTAACATATCTGGAGGGCTGGATTAAATAAGGTACAAATGAAACAGTGTTGTTGTTACACACCCAAATATCCTACACTGTTGTTACAGTAATATTCACATATTTGAGGCAGTGTTGTTGTTACACACCCAAATATCCTACACTGTTGTTACAGTAATATTCACATATCTGAGGCAGTGTTGCTGTTACACACCCAAATATCCTACACTGTTGTTACAGTAATATTCACATATTTGAGGCAGTGTTGTTGTTACATACCCAAATATCCTACACTGTTGTTACAGTAATATTCACATATTTGAGGCAGTGTTGTTGTTACATACCCAAATATCCTACACTGTTGTTACAGTAATATTCACATATCTGAGGCAGTGTTGTTGTTACACACCCAAATATCCTACACTGTTGTTACAGTAATATTCACATATCTGAGGCAGTGTTGTTGTTACACACCCAAATATCCTACACTGTTGTTACAGTATTATTCACATATCTGAGGCAGTGTTGCTGTTACACACCCAAATATCCTACACTGTTGTTACAGTATTATTCACATATCTGAGGCAGTGTTGTTGTTACACACCCAAATATCCTACACTGTTGTTACAGTATTATTCACATATCTGAGGCAGTGTTGCTGTTACACACCCAAATATCCTACACTGTTGTTACAGTATTATTCACATATCTGAGGCAGTGTTGCTGTTACACACCCAAATATCCTACACTGTTGTTACAGTAATATTCACATATCTGAGGCAGTGTTGTTGTTACACACCCAAATATCCTACACTGTTGTTACAGTATTATTCACATATTTGAGGCAGTGTTGTTGTTACACACCCAAATATCCTACACTGTTGTTACAGTATTATTCACATATCTGAGGCAGTGTTGTTGTTACACACCCAAATATCCTACACTGTTGTTACAGTAATATTCACATATCTGAGGCAGTGTTGCTGTTACACACCCAAATATCCTACACTGTTGTTACAGTAATATTCACATATCTGAGGCAGTGTTGTTGTTACACACCCAAATATCCTACACTGTTGTTACAGTAATATTCACATATTTGAGGCAGTGTTGTTGTTACACACCCAAATATCCTACACTGTTGTTACAGTAATATTCACATATCTGAGGCAGTGTTGCTGTTACACACCCAAATATCCTACACTGTTGTTACAGTAATATTCACATATCTGAGGCAGTGTTGTTGTTACACACCCAAATATCCTACACTGTTGTTACAGTAATATTCACATATCTGAGGCAGTGTTGTTGTTACACACCCAAATATCCTACACTGTTGTTACACATATCTGAGGCAGTGTTGTTGTTACACACCCAAATATCCTACACTGTTGTTACACATATCTGAGGCAGTGTTGTTGTTACACACCCAAATATCCTACACTGTTGTTACAGTATTATTCACATATCTGAGGCAGTGTTGCTGTTACACACCCAAATATCCTACACTGTTGTTACAGTAATATTCACATATCTGAGGCAGTGTTGTTGTTACACACCCAAATATCCTACACTGTTGTTACAGTAATATTCACATATCTGAGGCAGTGTTGTTGTTACACACCCAAATATCCTACACTGTTGTTACAGTAATATTCACATATCTGAGGCAGTGTTGCTGTTACACACCCAAATATCCTACACTGTTGTTACAGTAATATTCACATATCTGAGGCAGTGTTGTTGTTACACACCCAAATATCCTACACTGTTGTTACAGTAATATTCACATATTTGAGGCAGTGTTGTTGTTACACACCCAAATATCCTACACTGTTGTTACAGTAATATTCACATATCTGAGGCAGTGTTGCTGTTACACACCCAAATATCCTACACTGTTGTTACAGTAATATTCACATATCTGAGGCAGTGTTGTTGTGACACACCCAAATATCCTACACTGTTGTTACAGTAATATTCACATATTTGCGGCAGTGTTGTTGTTACACACCCAAATATCCTACACTGTTGTTACAGTAATATTCACATATCTGAGGCAGTGTTGTTGTTACACACCCAAATATCCTACACTGTTGTTACAGTATTATTCACATATCTGAGGCAGTGTTGCTGTTACACACCCAAATATCCTACACTGTTGTTACAGTAATATTCACATATTTGAGGCAGTGTTGTTGTTACACACCCAAATATCCTACACTGTTGTTACAGTATTATTCACATATTTGAGGCAGTGTTGTTGTTACACACCCAAATATCCTACACTGTTGTTACAGTAATATTCACATATTTGAGGCAGTGTTGTTGTTACACACCCAAATATCCTACACTGTTGTTACAGTAATATTCACATATTTGAGGCAGTGTTGTTGTTACACACCCAAATATCCTACACTGTTGTTACAGTAATATTCACATATTTGAGGCAGTGTTGTTGTTACACACCCAAATATCCTACACTGTTGTTACAGTAATATTCACATATTTGAGGCAGTGTTGTTGTTACACACCCAAATATCCTACACTGTTGTTACAGTAATATTCACATATTTGAGGCAGTGTTGTTGTTACACACCCAAATATCCTACACTGTTGTTACAGTATTATTCACATATCTGAGGCAGTGTTGTTGTTACACACCCAAATATCCTACACTGTTGTTACAGTATTATTCACATATGAGGCAGTGTTGTTGTTACACACCCAAATATCCTACACTGTTGTTACAGTATTATTCACATATCTGAGGCAGTGTTGCTGTTACACACCCAAATATCCTACACTGTTGTTACAGTAATATTCACATATCTGAGGCAGTGTTGCTGTTACACACCCAAATATCCTACACTGTTGTTACAGTATTATTCACATATCTGAGGCAGTGTTGTTGTTACACACCCAAATATCCTACACTGTTGTTACAGTAATATTCACATATTTGAGGCAGTGTTGTTGTTACACACCCAAATATCCTACACTGTTGTTACAGTAATATTCACATATCTGAGGCAGTGTTGCTGTTACACACCCAAATATCCTACACTGTTGTTACAGTAATATTCACATATCTGAGGCAGTGTTGTTGTTACACACCCAAATATCCTACACTGTTGTTATAGTAATATTCACATATCTGCGGCAGTGTTGCTGTTACACACCCAAATATCCTACACTGTTGTTACAGTAATATTCACATATCTGAGGCAGTGTTGCTGTTACACACCCAAATATCCTACACTGTTGTTACAGTAATATTCACATATCTGAGGCAGTGTTGTTGTTACACACCCAAATATCCTACACTGTTGTTACAGTAATATTCACATATCTGAGGCAGTGTTGTTGTTACACACCCAAATATCCTACACTGTTGTTACAGTATTATTCACATATCTGAGGCAGTGTTGTTGTTACACACCCAAATATCCTACACTGTTGTTACAGTAATATTCACATATCTGAGGCAGTGTTGCTGTTACACACCCAAATATCCTACACTGTTGTTACAGTAATATTCACATATCTGAGGCAGTGTTGTTGTTACACACCCAAATATCCTACACTGTTGTTACAGTAATATTCACATATCTGAGGTAGTGTTGCTGTTACACACCCAAATATCCTACACTGTTGTTACAGTAATATTCACATATCTGAGGCAGTGTTGCTGTTACACACCCAAATATCCTACACTGTTGTTACAGTAATATTCACATATCTGAGGCAGTGTTGTTGTTACACACCCAAATATCCTACACTGTTGTTACAGTAATATTCACATATCTGAGGCAGTGTTGTTGTTACACACCCAAATATCCTACACTGTTGTTACAGTATTATTCACATATCTGAGGCAGTGTTGTTGTTACACACCCAAATATCCTACACCATCTGAGACACACTGATAATCTAGACCGCTTTACACTACTGCTTACATATCTGAGACAATACTGCTACTACTATACACACAGGTAACATAGACCACATTACAGTATTGCTCCCATATGTGAGACAGTGTTACTGCTACACATATACATGCTAGACCAGTGTACTGGAACTTTTATTTTCATGATACACACCTCCAATATATTACTGAAAGTCTTTAACATTTAAATCGGCCATATCCGGCCAGAATTCTTTCACCTCTTTCTGTTCAAACTGGCCTCTCATACTGACATTAAGGTATTGTTTTCAAAATAAATAATATCAAGATCTTGTAGATTCAATATTATGTGAGATAATTATGTAAGATAAAGCCTTTACTGTGAAAATACAATAGTTTATATAGAGTAATGTAAATGCTAAAGGGCCAAATTTGATAATAAAAAGAATGTACACAATATGTTTTATATTTTCCTTTATAAAAAAATATATATACCATTTCATAAAAGAATAATATTAAAATAGTATCGTTAAGAATGACACAAAGGACTGAAACTTCAATGACAAACCCTGTAAAACCTCTTTTTCATGAATCCCCAAATGGGTTGAAGGAGGAGGATATATACTGAGTTGAGAGGCAGGCAAATAGATAGAAATGATTGAACACTTTGGGTTTGTATGATCTCAACCTGGGTACTACTGTTTTAGACCATATTACTGTGCAACTGTTACACACACCAACATCATAAAGCACATTAGAGTCTTGCTGAGACATATGGGAGCGTGTTTCTATTATATATGTAAACGTCCAAGACCACATTATCTGTGCCACTCACATATTTCAGACAGCGCTGTTACCAATATACAGACATCCTTGATCACATTACGGTACTGATAACACATATGGGACAGTACTACTATTACTATTACTAATACTACTACTATATACACACATCATTGACCACGTTATAATATTGATCACATATATGGGATAGTACTACTGCTACACACATAAAGAATCTATGCTACATCCCCCCCAAAAGACCACCTCACTGATTACCAAAGACTCCCTCACTATCACATTGCAGCCTCTGTCTGACAGGCACACTGTCTTCTCACAGTATGTTCTATCAATACTGTGATGGCCTCATCTCAAGCTGTTTTCATACTACTGCTATTTAAGCTCTTCAACATGTCTATCTCTTATATTCCATACCATGTCTCACTCTCCAGACCCTACACTAACCCCATTGCCCATTTTTCTCCCCAGAACTCCAACTCTCTGACATTTCCTTCCCCCTTGCTTTAGTCTAGATTAGAGGTTCTCAAACGTTTTGGGTCACCACCTTCTTCACGGCCACATAATACCCTATTTGCTGAGAGACCTGCCTACTCGCAAATTGTAAATAATATATAATAAATAAAATTGTTAATTTATATATAATAAATAATATAATACATACTATGTATAAATAAATATTATATATTTTTAATTTTACTATATATATATGTATCTTTTGATATTTAATATACTATTGTAGAAAAGGAACTGGCATAAATTCCATAAAATGTACGCAATGCAGATCTTGGGTACACAAGAGATGTAGTAGGATAGCAGGCAAACTAGCAGGTAGGGAAAACTATGTATGCAGTAGATCTACAGGGAAAGTTGGCAGTAGTAATCGCAGTGATAAACACATTTTTCCAATGCAGGTGGGTTCTATAGAAGTGGTTGATAGCTTCCAGTACCTAGGTGATCAAATTAGCATGGGAGGGGGCTGTTCCGAGGCCATAGTATCTAGAATAAGGACGGGTTGGAATAAGTTTAGGGAGCTGCTTCCTCTGTTGACAAAGAAGGGTTTCTCCCTGCATACGAAAGGGCGGTTATAAGATGCCTAAGTGAGATGCACGGTGCTGCATGGTAGTGAGACATGGGCAGCAACTGCAGAGGATATGTGATGGCTGGAGAGAAATGAAGCCAGCATGCTCCGTTGGATGTGCAATGTCAATGTGCGTGAACGACCAAGCATAGATGAGTTGAGAAAGAAAGGGGGTATAAGAGGGATAAGTTGTGGTGTGCAGGAGAGAAGACTGAGATGGTATGGACATGTGATGCACATGGAGGATGACTGCTGAGTAAAGAAGTTCCAAGAAATCCCAGTAGAAGGAAAACACAGTAGAGGAAGACCACGAAAAATATGGGCGGAGGTGGTGAGAGCAGACCTCAGATCGCTGAAACTCACGGAGGAGATGACAAAGGACCGTGACAAGTGGAGAGATGCTGTGCTGAATAGGACCCATCCCACCCTTGCAAGCAGGGAAAAGCGGACGTAAAATGATGATGATGATATTATATCATCTCTACCACCACCCACACCACCTCCTTAGGCCCCAGCACCCCTGGACCTTCTCGATGCCTCTCACGGGGTCTAGATGAAGGGGGTGTGCCTATGGCTTTCACAGGCCTCTCACTCTTTCCTCAAGACTAGTATAATAAACACAGCTGATGTTACTCATGACAGCTGTAAGTTGATGGTTGCAGGATGGGAATTCCAGGGTATTAATAATCTAGAATTTTAGGACTAGAGAAAATGCTAACCATAAAAGAATAACATATTAAAGCAGACTGTCTAGAATGTCATGATGAACAATCAAACTTTAATGAGAATCCCTCCATTATAAGGAATATTCTTTGCTTTATAGAATGTAAAATAAGAAAATATAAAAAATGGAAAAGGAAGGGAAAGGCAAGGGTTCTAGTGTCACAGAATAAGTGGGAGGATGATGGGCTCTGGACCTAGTGCGCGGCAGTAATGGGGCTGTGCCATGTAGACAAGACCACAAAAGCATTCCCGCGGACAATGGCCAGCAACATCCGCTGCAACAGCCACCCCACCCTGTGGGGCTCCTTCCTCAGATGGGTCGCCAACATTCCAATCTTGCGGAGAAGCTTGGCAGTGTGGGGTCTAAACCTGCCTGAGGTCTTGAACTGTTGCAGTGTGACTATGGCTGAATCTCTTGGGTGCTTTGGATTTATACATTTTGGTTGGTGTTGTTACTGTTGCTTTGTATACTTGTGTTTTTGTCTTATTGTTGTCTAACTGCAAGGGATGGATATTGAGTGGGGACATTGTACTAACATAAGGCCTCAGATATATAGAAGAAGTGGGAAAGTGTATTGTTAACAACTGAAGAATATATATAAATATATATTGGTACACACACATATATAAGATATAAAATTCAATGTTAGTTGATCTAATGTCATGTTTGACAACATATATAGAGAGGAGAGAGAGTAAAGAGAGTCAAGTAAGAATTAACATATGGGTTGAGGGAGGAGAATATATACTGAGTTGAGTGGCAGGTAAATAGATAGAGATGTAAAGAATGCTTAACTGGAATGCATGCATGCACACACTACTAATTATTTGCTGAGTCTTTGTACAAAGTTAGATTTTCTTTTGACAAATGGAATAGACTTATATGAAAATATATGTAAGACTAAGGTCCTAGTATGTAGAAAGGAAAACAGGGCCCAGATTCCCTCAGGGAATCTGGGCCCTGCTCAGTGTGCAGGAAAGGAATAGGTAGAAATTCCATCCTATGCCCCAAATACAAGCTATGGGCACACAAGAGATGTAGTAGGATTTCAGGTAGGCTAGCAAAGAATGCAGGTTTTATATGTGGTCATTGCACAGGTGCAGTAAGTAGCAACAGTCCACAGGATACTAACTCCTTTAAACACCCAGAGGTCTTTGTAGAAATAGGTGACATTAACTGGGTGACCAAATTAGCAGTGGAGGTGGATGCTCTGAAAGTACTGTAGCCAAATTGAGAACATTATGGAGAAAGTTCAGTGAGCTACTACCACTGCTAGCTACAAAAGGTTATTCCCTCAAAATGAAAGACAGATTATATGATGCATTTATATGAACAGCAATGTTGCATGGTAGTAAGACCTGGGTGGTGTGTGCTGAGGACCTGCGAAAATTGGAAAGAAATGAAACCTGTATGTTCCGATGGATGTGTAATAGTAATATACATGAATGGCAAAGCATAAATGAACTGAGAGAGAAACTGAGCATAGGGGGGATCAAGTGCTCTGTACAAGAGAGGAGACTGCACTGGTATTACCATGTGGTGCATATGAATGTAAAAGGTGATCAAAGTTGATGGAAGCTATGGAATAGGAAGACCTAGGATGAGATGATAAAAGCTGATCTTGCACATTTGGACCTCGCAAAGGGTCATTTTGCTACCATAATAAAAAGCACCCAATCCACACTGTAAATGTGGCTGGCATTATGAAGGGCATCTAGGCATAGAAACCAAGCCAGAAACAGTTCTGTATGAACAAGACACAGTCACCTGACCTGACTTGCTTCAAATGAGACAATCCGTCTAACGCATGCTAGTGTGGAAAATAGATTTTAAACAATAATGATGATGATATCCCTTACTCAATATGTTTTATTTCCTTTTTATAAAATTACTTCTTTATATAATAATATATCTTATAGTATTTGAGTGTGAAAAATTATGAATATTATCCAGCAATGAGCACACAGCAATGAACCAACCAAAAGTTTCTGGTCTGGCTGGGGAAAACACCATCAGAACCACTCAGAATACTGCAACAGAGATGAGATGATATCACTATCATAGGTTTTTGAGTGGCACAAAAGGCTCAAAGAGGGACATGAAGGCCGTGATGAGTGCATGGAGATGAGGTGGAGAAAGATGGAAAGTTTGTGAGACTTAAGGGAGTTTATTTTGAAGAGGGGAAAACTTGTAGTTTGTATTTTGGATTTGAAATATTTTTCATGCAACTCCAGTCCTGTTTCTTTTATGACACACGTCATATATATAATATATATATATATATATATATATATATATATATATATATATATATATATATATATGTATATATATATATATATAGTAATAATAATAAATTTGAAGACTAAAATCTGACTAATCTGTTATTTTAATAAATATATATATATATATATGTGTGTGTGTGTAATAAATAACTCACCAATCTCTTAAAATTTTGTGAGATGAAACAATACCCAGTTGCCTGTATCTATCTATATGTATGTGTGTGTGTGTTTATGTGCATGTATATATAAACATCCTATATGAGTTGATACTGGGCAGCTGGGCTTCCTCTTATGTAAGCGAATCATTAAAATGGTGATCATATTTCAAAACAGACCAACAATAAACTAAGATAAAGAAATATCCCCCGAAAAAAAAGAAAGAAAATATGAAAAACTGCCTTTGCATTGATTAATGTGTAAGTTTTGTATCTAAACCACATGAACATGCTGGCTAACTAGACAAGAAACACACCCATGCCAAATGCCAACACAGTTTTACCAGATAGACTAACAATTATCTTCCACGATACATTTTAAAGATCAGGGCCAAAACATCTTACATGTTATATAAAGTTATCTGATTTCTACTGTTATATTGAAGAGAGGTATGGTTCGGTATGGAGACTAAAGTACAAAACAACTATTCATGTTTGTATCCACTAACTGAGACTGGTGCTGCATTAAATCCTCAGTCCAGACTATATAACTTCAGACAACTATATAACTAAGTAATTTTATCCAATCAACTGATAGCGTCATAATGAGAGAGAGAGAGATGAAGGAAAAAGTGATCTCAGTACTGAACTGGTGCTTAATTTATCAAATTTAGGCGAGCTTTGAACTCAATAGAAATAGCATCAGAACTATAGTGAAGACTATTGACAAACTGTAAACAATGACATTATTGTTCACAAAATAAGGTGTAAAATAAGTAAAATTAAAAACAGGTATTTGTGTTACCACATCGCCTTTGTCCAGGTTAACAAGGGACATGTTCAGAAGTGTTTGAAGACTCTGCTCCCACAACCCTCTCAGGAATAAGTGGGCAAAAAGGTGTTATATATTTCGCCATATTGTCTCCATGATCAACACATTGAGCTTATCAATAACCCAGTCCACTAAGCTGTAAGTAGTATGTCATCATCATCATCATTGTTTAATGTCCAAAATTCCACACTAGCATGGGTAAATGTGTGTGCGTGTGCTTAGTATTGATGTTTGTGAGAATGAGTACTCAGTACCATAGAAGTTTATATATTCTTTATTAAGGCTAAGCTTGAGTCATGTTACTCAGCTTGCTTCCTTGTCTTGTTTCCCTTCAGCTTCATGGATATCCCCCTGTAGATACTGTCATAGACATTGATCCAGCATTAATAATAACAATCTCACAAAGAAATTGCACTAGAGCTATTGCAGATTATGTTAGATATTTCCACATCTCCATATCTCCACATGAAGTAACTGCAAAGAACAACATATCAGCAGATGTTAGACAGAGATCACACTCATAGATTACAATACACCAGAAATACTTCAATCCTTTCATTACCATATTTCTAATGAAATACATCATCTATGTTTTTCAATTAAATTTGTAAATAATCAACAATTTGAAGGAATTTAGGAAAATAAATAACCATATTAATAAAATGGTTTTAACTACATATCCGAAAAAAAAAATTCTTCTATAGCACTATATTTATTTAGGTGCAGGGGTGCTATTTCACTGCTTGCTATAGGTGCCCCTGGGTATATGTTTTGTGTGAATATAGTATATGGATGTGTTTATGTGCCTTATAGTGTGTGTGTTACTTGGCAAAGTCATTAGAGTATTGGATATTTATGCATTCTGAGTTCAAATCCTGCCAATGTCCATTTTGCCTTTCATCCTTTTGGAGTCAATAAAGAAATTGCCAGCTAAATTCTGGGGAAACCATCTCTCCTTCCAGCTTTCACATCCTGAATGTTCTGTTAGATTGAGGAAGGGAGAGTTGAAAGAAAGTTTGTGCCTGCAGGTAACTACATGGACACCTAAAACCTTTAACCCTTTAACATTTAAACTGGTGGTATCCAGCCAGAATTCTCTCACCACTTTCTGTTCAAGCCGGCTGTAACTCGCCACTCATAATGCTGTTAAAGTATTGCTCTCAAAATAAATAATATCAAAATTTCATAGATTCGATATTATATGAGATATTTAGGACAGCTTTACCACAAAAATATAATAGTAGAAATAGAGTAATGTAAATGCTAAAGGGTTAATGAAAGTATGGTATATACTACCAAGTCATGCTCCATTGCGAGTAATGGCTGTAATCCTTTACATGTGTATATGTGATGTGTAGGTGAGTTTGTGTAGGTGAGTTTTGTAGGTGTGTTTGTGTAAGGGTGTTTGTGTAGGTGTGAGGAAGTATGTATATATGTGTAGCATGGGGGCTATGTAAGCAGGAGACTGTTGTTATTGTTATTGTTGTTATTTAGCCCCAGCCCCACTCTGATCAATGCAAATATATGATCAAAGACATTCTACCTTTGACAGTCCCTATCTTTATCTAATGTATCCTAAAATAGTGGGGAGTGTTTGGAAGAAAGATTTTGGCTGCTATCTTTAGCAGGTTGAGCGATTATGTTGAAGCTCTCTCTCATTGGCTGTGTGACTGCATGTTGTAGGATGTAGTATGTGTGTGAGCATATATGTGTATGTGTATTTTGCATGTATGTATGCTAGTGTGTGCATGTGTGTATGTGTGTGTGTGTGTGTGTGTCTGTGTTTGTGTCTTCATGTGTGTGTGCATGATAGATGTGAAAATTAATGTTATTTTCGATCCAAGATGCTTTATTACAGATACCATCACCAGCAACCCGACAACAACGACGGCCACCACCTACACCACCACCATATCTGCTGCTGCAACCACAGCAGCTGGTACTCTTAACACTGTTACCACCACCTTAACACATCTGGTACTACTATTACTACTAACATTACCACCACCATCACATTACTACATCTGGTACTATTATTAATACTATCTCCACTACCATACTACTACTACTACTACTGCTGTCATTACTGTGAATACTGCTCAGTTATCCATATATTACATAATTGCATTTTTGACATAAGCATAAACACAAATAGTGTTATGAAATGTGTTTTGATATATCTTGAGTGTGTGATAAATGGCGAGATACTGTCATATATATATATATATATAATAAATTTGATATAGAAATGGCTTCTACAGGACTAGAGCTGTTTCATTCGAAGGAAATCACCAGGACTGATGATTTCCTTCGAATGAAACAGTTCTAGTCATGTAGAAGCCATTTCTATATTAACCCTTTAGCATTTAAACCAGCCATATCCAGTCAGAATTCACTCACCTCTTTCTGATCAAACCAACTGTAACCGGCCACTCATACTGATTTTAAAATATTCTTCTCAAAATAAATTATTTCAAAATCTCATAGATTCAATATTATGTGAGATAATTATGTGAGGTAAAGCTTTTACCGTGAAAATATAATAGTATATATAGAGTAATGTAAATGCTAAATGTTTAAATTTGTTGTATACACTCTAATGTTACCAACCCTTGTGGAACAAAGTCAAGATAATAGGGAATAACACTGAAAGATAAAACAATGAAAATGATCAGCATATATGTTTGGCCTTGATAATCTACTGAGTAGGTTTAGATGTGAGCTCAATATGAGAACTTTTGCTTAGGAAAATATAAATATTGAGTCTAATTTTTCATCTACCAAATTCCATTTGGTCAACCAGAGGCTATAGTAGAAGACACTTGCCAAAGGAGCCCCACAGTGGGACAAAACACATAAACACATGGTCATGAGGTGAACTATTTAACCACACAGCCATGCATGCACTATCATCATCATCATAAACACATACATATATATATATGATGGATGTGCGCTCATATAAAAAAAGCAGCCATTGACTATTAAAAGAATCCTTCTTCTAAGAGGTAGCTCTTTAAACCCATTAAGCTCTTACATGTTAATTGGTAGGCCGGGTTTTCCCAAACCTTTTCAAATGCAGAACCCTTTTTGGTTCAGAAACCTTTGGGGAACCCCAAAATCTAATACTGTTATATGGTCATAATATAAATATACTTCTCTACTTTTTCGTGGAATCCTAGACACTCCTTTGTAGAACCCTCGGGTTCTGCAGAACCCACTTTGTAAACCACTGCAGTATACCGTACAGAGAAAGTTGTGTATGTAGACTTTGATATGTAGAAGTATATTTCAATGTGTAGTACAGTCTTTTTCAATATATAGGATAGTCATTTTGTGGAGGTGCATGGCTTAATGATTAGGGTGTTCAGTTCATGAATAGCCACAGAAGCCAAGCCAGAAATAATTCTGTATGAGCAAGACACGATCCCCTGATCTGACTTGTCTTGCAACGGGACAACTCATCTAACCTATGTTAGCATGAAAAATGGACATTAAACGATGATGATGATATAAATGTACATATATATGTATATATCATGGTAATAATATCAGTAGTAATAGGGTAGTTCCACTCTGTAAAATTATTGCTAATGAATCTATCTAAGTCACTGTATTAAGTCATGGCCTCTCCACTAGGCTTTCAGGTATTTTCCCTCTTTCTCTCTGGCACTCTAAGTTGGTAACTGTGCCTCTGCAAAAAAAGAAAAAAGAATTGACAGGCAGCCAGTTCCAGCATGTAGACCTGGAATAACCATTATACCAAATAAACAAGTATTTAAAGGTGGGGTGCACCACAGAGATTTCTTCAAATGGAAGATTTACAATTGACCATGGAGCAATGCTGCAGCTACATATAAAAAGGGGTCCCCATAATTGTTTAGGACATCTAAATGACTTGTAAGGCCCCCAGGTTTCAGCTAAAATATAGTAATATAACTAGATTGGTTAGTTTACACCTCTTAAATTGGCAGCTTGGCAAATGAGCAGATTGCCAACTTGCAAATTTATTCCTATTGGCAATGTATATACTGTCATAACATCTAAAATATATGTTTGTCTATTAACATGTTTGTATATGTGTGAAAGTATAGATAAATATTTTTATGTATATGTATGAGTGTGTGTGTGGATGTATATACGTATGTATTCAGTCTTTTATATATATATATGTGTGTGTGTGTGTGTGAGTGTGTACATTAGGTTATATAATGATGATGACGATGATATATACACGACCATCATCATCATCGTTTAATGTCCATGGGTTAGCATAGGTTAGACGGATTGTCCCATTAGAGGCATCTTGGGTCAGATGATCGTGTCTTGCCCATATAGGACTGTATCTGGCTAGATTTCTATGGCTGGATGCCCTTCTCAACTCCAACCACATTTACCATGTGTAGTGGGTGCTTTTTTTTGAGACACCTACATATATTTCATTATCATCATCATCGTTTAATGTCCATCTTCCATGCTAGCATGGATTAGACGATTTTGTTCCATTTGATGCGGGAATGGTCGAGAGCCCATGTCTCGCTCGCATGGAAGCGTCTCTGGAAGGTTTTTTTTACAGCTCCAGTGTGGACTGGGAGCCTTTTCCCATTACAGTGTGGACTGTTGTGTCATCGACACAGTGGACGGAACAGGAGAGGAGGATGGGGTAGGGTGTGGTGGTGGGATGTACATTGAGTTAAGAGGTGCCTTCTGACTGTAGGTTTGTATGCAATGGTAGTCGGGTCTTCTGTACAACTGCATGGCGCCAAATGTCTCGATCCAGTGTCATTGTCTTATATATATATATATATATATATATATATATACACACACAGACATACATTCATTCATATTTTACTCAATTAAGGTAGGATATATAACCCTATTAGAACTTGATGTAGTGTTGATGTGAAGAATATTCCATGGAAGCAAAACAAAATTTGTGAAAAGTGTCCAAAAGTATCCAAAAACCAGTCAGCTATATAATATTGAACAATGAAACAAATAAAATAAGGTTTAGTAGTTAATTAATCCATTCTTTTACAATCGTTTCATAGGCACCACCACCCCACAACAAAAAAAATTTATTGATCTATTGATTAATCAATAGCATTTATGTAACTCCATACCATTAGCCTCGACAATCGACAAAGTACATTCATTTTGTCGCTCATTCTCAGATTGTTTCTAAGGATGGATGACAGAGTGGATATATTTTGTCATGGGTAATAGTAAATATGTATGGTCCTGTAACTCCTGGGGGAGTCATAAGTGTGCCATAGTGACAAGCAGCATTTCTAGGGCATTTTTAAACCTGGCAGAGCCCATTTCTTCTCCAGGTCTGAATACAGCAGATAGAGAGAGTGAAATAATGGAAGTGAGAAAAAGACACAGAAGAAGAATTGGCTCCAATACTTGACTGGTACTTTTTTAATCAACCTTGAATGGATGAAATGTAAAGTTGACTTGGGCTGGATTTGAACTGAGAGAGCTGGGAGCCGGAATGAATACTGCAAAGCGTTCTATTTGATGTTCTAATGACTCTGCCAATTTGCCGCCTATAAGAGCAATAGTAATGACTTACATAATTGTTATCGATTAGTCAATGCATTGATAAAATCTTTGTTTTCTTTGCACTCTGAAACAATTGTAAAACAATGGATTAATTAAATACTAAACCTTTTCTTATTTATTTCATTGTTCAACATTATGTATATAGTAATATAGTAAATAGCTACGATGGAGTGATTGTAGAGAGGGGATGTGAATGGGATAAAGTAGTAGTGTAGGTGCCACAAAAAGCATCAATCCCAACCTGTAAAGTAGTAGTGTAGGTGTCATGACAAAAAGCACCCAGCCCACACTGTAAAGTGTTCATGCAGGCGTCATGACAAAAAGCACCCAGTACTCACTGTAAATGTGGTTGGCATTACGAAGGGCATCAAGTTATAGAAACAAAGCCAAAATCAGTTCTGTACGAGCAAGACATGGTCACCTGACCTGGTCTATCTCAACATAGGACAACTCGTCTAACCTGTGCTAGTGTGGAAAAATGGAAGTTATACATACCTGTATGTATAACTTTTCAATTCCAATTACTTACGCCAAGCTAACTTTGATATGTTAAATTGGGGGGTTTGCTGTGTATTCTAATTTTATGTGTATGAGCTGCTCCCACAAATCTGAAGTGACCCCGCATCCAAGGTTTAAATCCAACCATACCCGAGGCAATAATAAAGAAACTTGCCCAAGATGTGACACAGTAAGATTGAATCCAGAATCTTATGATTATGACGTGAACTTGTTAATTTATTCCTATAACCACAACATTACTAATAAGGGTTTCTGATATAGGCACAAGGCCAGCAATTTGAAGGGAAGAGGGAAAGTCGATTAAATTGACCTCAGTGCATGACTGGTAGTTTATTTATCGACCCCATAATGATGAAAGGCAAAGCTACTAATAATACAATGAATTGCTATTATATTCTATGGGATTTGAGATATTTACACACTCTGCTTAATTGCCTTTGACTTTCAGTCATTGAGGCTATGCAATTAAAACCTAATTAATTGTTTATAAATATTAGGTGAGTGGAAGAAGTTTGTTGTGGGTGTGGGGTGTTAATAAATGTACAGTGTTAATCCTTTCATTGCCATATTTCTAATGAAAAACATTGGTTATGATTTTAATGTAATTTTTTAAATGATTAAGAATTTAAAATTTATGATTGGAATATAACTATTTCATTTTTAAGCTGGTCTTTGATATACAGAAAGTTTTCTGACATAAAATTATGATGGAAATTAAAAATTTTAAATAGAGTAAAGACCCCCTTTGGTCACAAATGACCATGGGATTTGCACCTAGAAAGTTCCCCTCCAAGGCACAAATCCGGGCAAGTTTGTTTGTGGAAGACCGGCAGTTGCCCATGCATACCAGTCTCCCCTCTCCATGCCCCTGATGTTGTCCAAGGGAAAGCCAATGGCCGATACAGCTTGGCACCAATGATGCTGTAACTCATTTCTACAACTGAACGAACTGGAGCAACATGAAGTAAAGTATCTTGCTTAAGAACACAACGCAAAGCCTATTCCGAGAATCAAACTCATAACCTCATGATTGTAAGCAACAATGCTCTATCCTTTAAGCCATACATCTTCATGAATTTTAAATATTAACATTGTAAAAAAAGCTGTTTCCTAACATAGAATCAGGGATGGTTTGATATCAAGAAGAAAAGATGTAAGTAGCCAACCCTCAAAATTGATGACAAGCACCAAATGAACTGGAGTAGATAATAGCACTATGTAGGCTTATATAGTTCAGTGAAAATCTGTGGAAACTAAATGCTTGTAGGTCAAATGTGCATTTTTTTTTTTACTATTTACTGTTTAGTCAGGGAGAGAAAGGCAGTGCTTATGATCCTTTTCAGGACTTTCAAGACTGGTGTGAGGGTGGAAGGGAGAAAATAATTCTCAAACCCCTAAACTAGCCCGAATGTTTCCAGCAGAGTGAAAGAACCCCTGATGACCAGGCAGTGGTGTTAAACTGGACAACAGATTAAGTCTGGACTAGATTTAGATAACTTTAACCTTTTTGTGACCATACCAGTTTCTAATAACATGCACAACCTGTGTATTTCCTTTCATATTTAAAATAAAAAATACCCTTCTATTAATCTGATGTTTGGAATATAACTTAAAGGTTATTACATAAGAATCTGAAGGAAGGTTTTAATTTAACTATAAACACTTTAAAACAGACAATTTTGTATTACAGAAACAGGGGCAGTTCCAAGAGGTTTGGTATATGACTTAACAAAGGTTATTACATAAGAACCTGAAGGAAGGTTTTAATTTAACTATAAACACTTTAAAACAGACAATTTTGTATTACAGGAACAGGGGCAGTTCCAAGAGGTTTGGTATCAAAAAGATGAATAAAACAGAGAGGCTTATTGTGCATGGTTAGAAGGTAGACTGCTGCCAGTATTTAGAGTGACAGCTTCAGGTGTCTGAGAATGATAAGAAACAAGCAGCAGTAGCAAGAGTAGCAGTAGTAGCAACA
The DNA here is from genome assembly GCA_964016885.1 of Eledone cirrhosa. Lineage (NCBI taxonomy): Eukaryota > Metazoa > Mollusca > Cephalopoda > Octopoda > Eledonidae > Eledone > Eledone cirrhosa. Next base: position 27,883,471 of record OZ024753.1, on the reverse strand, counting down.
GCAGCTGTAGTAAGAACAACAGCAACAACCATTACTTTATATAAAACTCCTGTCTTCCTCCCCCCGCCTCTCTAAACGACTCACATGTGCAACAGCTCAGTGTTTACATTGGAGATCGATTCATAGAATACTACTACTATTACAGCTGCTGCTGCTACTACTGCTGCTGTTGCTACTACTACTACTGCTGCTGTTCCTTCTACTGATGTGTTTGGCATCAGAGTGAAGGAGATTTTTGGTATACAGAAAAACTGCTAACTGTAATACACACACTCAAGTATAATTCTCTATTGAAACAAATTGACTTGCATCACACAATGACGACTATCACCATCATCATCATCACAACCACCACTATCACTACCACCACCATCATCATCATCACAACCACCACTATCACTACCACCACCACCATCATCATCACAACCACCATCATCATCATCATTACAACCACAACTACCACTACCACCACCACCATCATCACAACCACCATCATCACCCTTATCGTCACCACCACTACCACCACCATCATCATCATCACAACCACCATCATCCTTATCGTCACCGCCACTATCACTGCCATCATCATGATCATCATCATCATCACAACTGCCATCATCTTCCTTATTGTCACAATCACCATCATGATCATTATCATCATCGTCTTTTCTGTCTGGCATGGGCTGTATAAGACTTCATTGAGGCAGTGTTCTATAGCCAGATGTCCTACCTAATACAAACACCTACTTCTTTTCTTTTTAAGTAAGATACTTATATTCACACATGAATTGCTATGATACAGGTCTGATTGATGCAAGCAGTATCAAGTGCAAATTGAAAGCACAAAGAAGACCAACGCACACATACAAATGTGTGTGTGTTTGTTTGTGTGTGTTTGAGTGTGTATTCATATATACATGTATGTATATAGTGGACCTCATTCAGTCTATGAAATTCCCTCACATGCTATTGGTTGGTTTGAGGCATTTGCCCCAGGTACCATGCAGTGGGTCAGACATTTGACCCAGGTGCCATGCAGTGGCACAAACATATGCCCCAGGTGTCATGCAGTGGGTCAGGCATTTTGCCAAGGTGCCATGCAGTGGGTCAGACATTTGCCCAAGGTGCCATGCAGTGGGTTAGACATTTGCCCAATATGCCATGCAGTGGGAAGAACCCACAACCAAATGGTTCTGAAGCAAAGTACTTTAACCACACAGTGATTATGACCTGTTTCAGGGTCTCCAAGACTTGTGTGTAGGATGGTGGAAGTTATCTTCAGAACATGGCCTGAATACATACCACAGAGTGGCCTCTATTAAAGGCATCCAAAAACCAACTGGTTGTGGTAGATTGAGTGATAGATCAAGGCTGTGTGTGTGTGTGTGTGTGTGTGTGTGTATATATATATATCTATGTTAAAAAGTGTGCATACATGTGTGTGTAATTCAAAGAAATGACAAACAGAGGTACAAAGAGTCTTATTAGTTTCACACTTTATATTGAAAAGGGGAAAGAAAATTTGTGTTGGGCTTTAGCCCTTCTTCAGAAGTACAAAAATAGATCACAAAGGATAGATACAGAAAATAAAAGGCAGCTTCAAGTAAAAAAAAAAAACGAAAATGA
>OZ024753.1:27866845-27869345 GCA_964016885.1 Eledone cirrhosa | reverse complement strand
ATGTTGAAAATTAGTACGTTAATGGGATATATAGTAAGTACTGAATATGTGTGTGCAGAAATATACAAATAGGTATAGGTATGAATATATTCAAGTAGTTTTCATGCTAAGGGGAGCAGTCGCTCCTACCATTCCAATCAAGCTGTATTATGACGTACTGAAAACACGAATATGTACTGTGAAAAGGCCTTGCCAATTTTGCAAGGGTGGAGATGGCGATGCAGATGTTTTGAGTAGAGAGAGCGCGGTGTGCTGATTAACAGATGAAGTCTGTCAGCGAATTAACAAGGTTATTATCTGCCAATGTGTGTTTACCTGTACCTGGCTTTACACACACACACATACGTACATTCATATTTATGTGCGTGTGGTTGCGGTAGATTGTAGTGTAAACCGTCTTATAATTAAATTGTGTGTAGGTAAAACTACACTGAAAATTGCGGACATACACACGCGCACGCACATACACACATATATTTATACCATCACTATCAATACGATAATCATATATAATATACATATATATATTAATTATTAATTATAAGAATAGATTGAAGTTTAAGTAAAGAATCGCTGTTTTCACCGTTTTACGGGATCTTCTGAAATTTAGGAAAATCAATCTGTAGAAGCAGAATTAAATATTTAAAAAAATGTTACAACCGAAGGAAAACAAGAAGACGATATGTTGGTTCGTGAAGACACTCTCTAGCGATGGACGAAAAATATGCGAGGATAATTACGTCATTATATGGAGCGCAAAGAACAATTTCTTGCAAAGACAAAAACACATTTATGTTATATATAAAAAAAAAAATCATTAGACTAATAACCGAATGATATCTACCTCCGGATTTTGAAAATGGTGTAAATAAAATTATTAAACAAAAGTGACTGATAATGACAGTAAAAGTAAATACTTGTTTCTACTTTAGGCACAAGGCCAGCAATTACCCAGTGCATTACTGGTACTTTATTTTATCGACCCCGTAAGGATGAAAGGCAAAGTCAACATCGGCGGGATTTGAACTCAGATCGTAAAGGGACGTAACTATGGTTGAAAGCATGGCGTCCGACCCTCTACCGATACTGCCAATCCACCGCCCTTTACAGTAAAAGTAAATAATGATGGGAAAATTTAAGTATTGTTATAGGATTTAGGCTCGAGCATAAGTATGCGCTGGTCAGTGTAGGGGCATATTTAAGCGAGGATATGTTATATAAAACTATATGCGTATATACACATACACACACGCAAGAATACGCATCTAATATACGCACGCACGTGTATATGCGTATATACACACTCGTAGCTGTTCGGTAAGTGCGTGCACATACACGCTCTCCTACTTGCAAAGGGTAATAAATGCACGTATACACATATACACACATTCGGATTTTAGTCTTCACCTTTATTATTACTATTTGTGTGTGTGAATGGTAGCACACTTGTCTAGCAAACAAGATGTGTTGGTTCGATTACCACATGTGCTGATGCCCAATTTTTTCTGTTCAAGAGGCTGATAAAATACGGTAAAAGCTTCTAATTCAATATATATATAAATATTAATATATATAGTGAACCTAATACCTCCAAAACTAATAGATTCACCTTAAAAGGCCATAAGGTGGATTTTAATAACAGCCCTTCTATTAGACTTATTTCCTCCTCTACCTCTGACATAGAGAAAATTAGTTTTTAAATACTTGATAGAATAATCCCCATTATTAAACAAAGAATTAATTTGAGTCTTTCAGGGAACACTAATGATGTAATGAAATGGTTCATTAAATTAGAAGATAAAGCTTTACATACATAACTACTATTCCTTTATCTCCCCTAATCTCCTAAATAGATGCTTAATTATGGCAAAATGTAACAGTGTTCTAGAACTGAAATTGGCATCATCCTAGATGCGAAGAAAACAATAATAGAATTTAATGGTGACCTATGAACCAGGAAAAAATCGCCCTGATAACTTTGACATCTCAACAAGATCGAGTTGACTTAATTGGTCTTTTTTTTACTAAATAACCTTCCCCCTTCTTAAACGGTGGTTTGTATCATGATGACACACTTTTCACAATTATACACACTTTTCGCAATAATAGTAACCTTGAAAGAACGAAAAAAACATTTACACAGGTTTTTTAAAGATAATGGCTTAAGCCTTACGATAGATATAAATACTAAAATAGTTAACTTCCAGGCTGTCACCTTTGAACTATAAACTGGGCTCCACAAATCTGTCCATAAACCAAGTGAACACCTTTTCTGAGGAAATAATCTCTCAAAATACCCTCAATCAATACTTAAGTCTATAGTAAAAATGTATCTAATAAGATTTCTAGACTGTCCTCCAATAGAGATATCTTTTACCAGAATGCACAATATTACAACAAGGCATTAAATAGATCAATGAATGAAATTCAATGTAACATAGATAATAATAACCCTAGTGGTAGGAACTCAAATATAATTACTCATAATAGCATATTACGT
>OZ024753.1:27849345-27864345 GCA_964016885.1 Eledone cirrhosa | reverse complement strand
TATATAACCACTTTAATACATGAATACACTTACATCTAACTATACACATCAAACATATATATATATTTACTTATTTATATACATTTTCACATATATATACATACTTATGGACGTTTTTAGACACATTCATTATCGCATATTTGTACCTATTCTCATCAGCATATCTTTTCATTATTAGTATGGTAATTTAAGGTTATTAATATATGTTGAGAAGAGATTGTTTTTATATTTTTCTAACTAGATTAAGGTTTATATAGTTGGGGGATGTCCCTCTTTTATGTAATATTCGGCTTGTAGTGGGAAAAAAGGGTTTTAGTTCTGTGACGGCAGAATAATGTTCGTTCAATTCTGTTATTCAGCAGTTTCTTCTTGTGTGTGATTATGTAATAAATCTCAAGATTACACAATTTGCAGAAATTTTGGCTCCTGGAAAAGCTTTGGGTTTTAGCTAATTTTTCCCATTTTAGGGTAAACTTTTGATCGCTATCCCTGAGCGTCCAAGCTTTTTCTGCTAGAGTTGTTACATTTCTTTGGCTCTGGTGTTTTATTGAGTAAGAATGCCTATTCTTGAGTAAGAATGCCTATTCTTACTCAATAAAACACCAGAGCCAAAGAAATGTAACAACTCTAGCAGAAAAAGCTTGGACGCTCAGGGATAGCGATCAAAAGTTTACCCTAAAATGGGAAAAATTAGCTAAAACCCAAAGCTTTTCCAGGAGCCAAAATTTCTGCAAATTGTGTAATCTTGAGATTTATTACATAATCACACACAAGAAGAAACTGCTGAATAACAGAATTGAACGAACATTATTCTGCCGTCACAGAACTAAAACCCTTTTTTTCCACTACAAGCCGAATATTACATAAAAGAGGGACATCCCCCAACTATATAAACCTTAATCTAGTTAGAAAAATATAAAAACAATCTCTTCTCAACATATATTAATAACCTTAAATTACCATACTAATAATGAAAAGATATGCTGATGAGAATAGGTACAAATATGCGATAATGAATGTGTCTAAAAACGTCCATAAGTATGTATATATATGTGAAAATGTATATAAATAAGTAAATATATATATATGTTTGATGTGTATAGTTAGATGTAAGTGTATTCATGTATTAAAGTGGTTATATATGTATATATATGTATATGTGTGTATATGTATGTTTGTGTATGTATGTATATGTATATATATATATATATATATATATATATATATATATATGTATATATGTATGTATATATGTGTATGTATATATGTGTATATGGATGTGTATGTATGTGTATGTGTGTACACATGGACTAGAGTATGTATGTATATATGTGTGTGTCTATACGTGTGTATATAAAGATAAGTTGAGTATGAAGATGTATACACATGAGCGCGTATGTATGTACATGAATACATGTGTGTATATATATGTGTATGCATGTGTATATATATGTAAGTATGAATATGTGAATTGTGTGTATATGTATTTTGTAGGGGTGTGCAAATATATTTGTGTGTGAATGCGTGGGTGAAAGGATACGTACACTTGAAAGAAAAATTTAAGTCTGAATGTTAATTAAGTGCAAACACAAAACCAACCACGCATATCTTCACTATCTCTAATCCTTCTATAGATTTAGAAAAATAACCAATAATATATTCTATAAAAAATGTCAAAACAACAGATGGGAATCTAATTACTCACTGCCACCAAGAATTCTCACTGCTATCGAAAAACCACTCCTTCAACTATTCTTCTAACAACTTCACCCCTCCCTCCTAATATTCTCTATAAAAACTAAATAGGTCCTCAGTAATATTATTCTGATGAAATGACAGTAAATAATAACATTGAAATATTGAATGTCTGCATAACTAAAAGTTTGTAGATAGCTGTTTTAGGTTATGTAACTGTTATAGAAACACGTGTCAATAAATTCCTTTCAACTAAACTGTATCCATTCAAATCTTTCTATTTTTCTCCGGATTACTTTTGGAACTACAACTGGAACCGTCGAGCAAACTCTACGTGAGCTGATAATCTACTGTGTGTAATATTTATATTACAACACAACGGACAATACTGTATATATATATATATATATATATATATATATATAGTTATGTAATAAACAACATAAGGCAATTATTCCATTTACCAGTGGTTTCTTAAAAGCAAAAAAATGTGCTTTCAATCATCAGAATTAAAAAATCCTGGTCTGTTTATTGAAATTGGATTTTAAAAACCAGGTTTTTTAAAATCCAATTTCAATAAACAGACCAGGATTTTTTAATTCTGATGATTGAAAGCACATTTTTTTGCTTTTAAGAAACCACTGGTAAATGGAATAATTGCCTTATGTTGTTTATTACATAACTATTAAGCTCTGTTACCTACATAGAGCACTCTTTTTTCCCGGACTTTTCCGACGGAATTACTTCATTTATATACATATATATATATATATACAGTATATATCTTGCTAACTACCCCATATCCCTCCCGCCCGCCCCCACTCTCCACCTTTATTATTTGGACCAATCACAAGTCAACGGCCTATGCTATTACTTCTGGGTGCTTTTCGATATGATGGATGGACTAAGGAATTTCTGGAGAGTCTGAAGAATCTGGACACTCGAAGACAAATGCCAAAGAAAATGACAAATTCACCTCATGCTGCCGGACGAAAGGGCAAGGCCCCCTCCTCTTTGTTGCGGCCTCGGATAGACAACATAACCCCCAACCCCATCCCCCTCACCTCTCCCTGTGCCTCACCCACCAAACGCAATCCAAAACTTCAGAGTTGGTACCATGAATGTAGGCACCTTAAAAGGCCGCTCTAACGAGGTTGTAGAAATGCTTGAACGTAAGGAGGTTGATGTTTGCTGTATCCAAGAGACCAGGTGGAGGGGCGGGTCTGCTAGATTCATTGTGGGTAAAAAACGATGCTATGAGCTTTTCTGGGTGGGAAATGACAATGGGCTGGGTGGGGTAGGAATCATGTTAGCAGAAAAATGGGTGGATAAGTTAATAGACGTAAATAGAGTGAATGACAGAATAATTAAAATAAGACTTGTTCTAAATAGAACTACTGTGACAGTAATATCTGCGTAAGCGCCCCAATCCGGACTGCCTGGCGCTATAAAAGACAGATTCTATGAGACACTGATGCTTACTACGTCCCAAATAACCGACAGTGACTATATAATTATTGCTGGCGTCCTAAATGGTCACGTTGGACAACATTGTGACGGTTATGACGGAATCCACGAAGGCTATGGGTTTGGTACTAGAAATGAGGAAGGCTCCAGAATCCTGGAATTCTGTGACGCAAATAACCTAACTATCTCTAACATTAACTTCAAAAAACGAGACAATCACTTGATCACCTACAGATCAGGGGAACATACTAGCCAGGTAGATTATATCCTTACCAGAAGACGTGACAGAGTGTCTGTTGTAAACACTTAATCCCTCCCCATGAAGAATGCACCTCCCAACATAGACTGATAATTAGCGACCTCATAGTCAGGACGAGACGTACTCGACAGCAGAAGAGGACTATCCTCAGGAGAAAAATATGGAAGCTAAAGGACCCCACAACTTAGCTGAGAATTGACTTCCTGATGACGAAAGGTATTCTCCATGTTCCATTCGGAAACCATGTTTATTCCCTTTCAGAAACTAATTATTGGAGTGAAATTTTAGTAAGTAAGTTAATTTTTATAATTTTCTTATTTTACGTCTTTCATATAATTGTTCTGCATCCCCTTGCATTGAACTACAAAGTTACTAAGACAAAACCTATATATTTGCTAGCATAGGTATGCATCTGTATATATATGTTGGTAGATATACCAAATTATTTTGTTGAGCAAAAGTTTGCCAAAACTACTACTATAGTTCATAGTAATAGTCCGGCTACTGTCTTATTTACACCCCACTCCTCACTGATTAACCTCGATGTCACGTGATTGATTCTTTTGAATTTGCCACCGACTAAGTAGGCAGTGATTTTTTCAATGTCCTGGAATTTAGTCCTCGCTTGCTTTTTTCCATACACTGAATTATTTTTGTATAAGTTCCCTGTGTCCATGCATCGCCTGGGAATTTAGCTGAGAATTGACTTCCTGATGACGAAAGGTATTCTCCATGTTCCATTCGGAAACCATGTTTATTCCCTTTCAGAAACTAATTAGTTGGAGTGAAATTTTAGTAAGTAAGTTAATTTTTATAATTTTCTTATTTTACGTCTTTCATATATATATATATATATATATATATATATATATATATATATATATATATATATATATATATATATATATATATATATATATATATATAAACAATTAAACGAAACGAAATTTAATTTCGTTTCGTTATTTGTTTATATATATATATATATATATATGTATGGAGGCACATGGCTTAGTGTTTAGAGCATTGACCTTGCAATCGAAAGGTTGTGAGTTCAATTCTCAGACCGGGTGATATGTTGTTTCCTTGAGCAAGACACTTTATTTCACATTGCTCCAGTTTACTCGGCTGTAGAAATGAGATGATAGGGACTGGGGTCCATATCATTCCACTGCAAAGTGGTCGTGGAGGAGCCATGGCAAAAAAAGCACCCACCACTCACTGTAAATGAGGTTGGTGTTAGGAAGGGCATCCAGCTGTAGAAATCAAGCCAGAATCAGTTCCCGTCCCCCCCTTGCAAGCAGGGAAAAAGCGGACGTAAAATGAAATGAAATGAAATGATGATATATATATATACAGTATATATATATATATATATGTGTATATATATACAGTATATATATTTATATACAGTATATACAGAATATATATATATATATATATATATATATATATATATCTATATATACAGTATATATATATATATATATATATATATATATATATATACTGTATATATATATATATATATATATATATATACTGTATATACTGTATATATATATATATATATATATATATATATATATCATCATTTCATTTCATTTCATTTTACGTCCGCTTTTTCCCTGCTTGCAAGGGTGGGACGGGAACTGATTCTGGCTTGATTTCTACAGCTGGGTGCTTTTTTGCCGTGGCACCTGCACGACCACTTTGCAGTGGAATGATATGAACCCCAGTATATATATATATATATATATATTTCGTTTCTGAATTTGTTTAGCAAGATTCTTTATCTGAAACCGTGTGTTGAAACCGATATTGTTATACTTTGGGAGGGTCATGTTGCCAATAAGAAACACACGCACCAGTTGCTTTCACTTCAATTTATTATAATAAATTTATAAATTTAGGAATTTACAAATTTCTGGTTGGTTGGTTGGTTCCACAACCAGATAGTTGTTTATATATTGTCAAAGTTCTTTCGTCACACATTCTGTGACCTCTTCAGTAACTGGGGATTCTTTTCTTTGTTTTTGTGCCTTTTTTTGTTCTGTCCTACGCCATTTTGTTTCTGTGTGTGTGTTGTGTGCTCAGTCTGCGCATGCGCCACATCCGGGTGTCTGTGTGTGTTTATATTTGTTTATTTATTTGTTTATTTACATGTTACCGGTTGGTTGTTTGTTCTATGTGTGTGTTTTCATTTTGTCCTTAATTGTAAGTTGTGATGTTGCTGTTCCACTCATATTTTCTATTTAATTTTGGTTGTAATTCTTTTATGTTTATTGCCTCTAGGCAATAAACAGAGGGTAGCAGAGGGAAATAATGGAAGATGGTTACAGTGCTAAATGGAAGAAATAATGTAAGAAAGAATAGTAATAGTAGGGCTTAACCCTTTAGCATTTACATTAATCTATATTTACTATTATATTTTGGGGGGTGAAGACTTTATCTCACATAATCAATAAATTTTCAGCAAGACATCCCCTTATTAAAACAGTTTCATAGATAAAATGATTTACTTCCCTAATCCTGTGCTACCACACTCTAAAAACAATACTCTCAGAACATTATATCATTTGTACCCACTTTTTCCTGAAATGTTAAGGTTAAGATGAAAAATTTCCTAGGTAAACATTTGCTAATTCACCATTGCTACAAGAAAATCTTCAATAGGAATTGCATAAAATTTAGTTACTGCTGTACCAATAATAGGAAAAACATCATAACATATAAGCCAACAATATCACATGAGGCAAGCTACACATAAACAAACACCAAAGCATGCCCATTTAATGAATCATGTAATTCTGAAACAATAATCTATGAAGCAGATGATACCTTTGCAAAGCCTAACTAAAATTAAAGACTAAGTACTACATAGGAATGACAAAGAGCAAACTCAAACAACACTAATTTAATCATACTTCATCCTTCAGTGATGCTGAAAAGAACACAACTTTGTCAAACAACATTTGGCACTTGTAAGAACACAACACTGATTTTGATATTTCATGGAAGAGCCTAGGATAGAACAGATCATATTTAAATGGCACAACAATATGCAATATAAGCACAGATAACAAGAGCTCCAGGTAAAAAAACATCAAATAATTCCTTATAATCTTTAAATTACCTAAATACGAGATCTGATTTTTTCATAGAACGTTGTCACTTCAAAAATGTCCCACTTACATCCTGGATACTCATGCAACAAGCAATTTAAAGATCTTTAAATAAACAGTTATTCTCTTTACTTAGTAACACTATTACCAGACAATACTTCTCTTCTTAAATTCTGGAAATTTATATCAACCCTATTCCCATTATAATTTCATCTGATTCATCACATTAATATTGGCTAACAATAACCTAAATCTTATTTTGAAGTGCTAAGAATTTATTTTGCTTAACTTATATATACATATGTGTGTTATATGTGTAAGTTGCTAATTGAGACTAGTAAAACCATTATTCAACATAGTACTAGATAATATATATAGATATTATCATTGTTAAATGTCCATTTTCCATGCTTTAAAGGGTTAGACAGGTGTCACATTTTGAGACTAGACCAGTCAAGTGAACACGTCTAGCTCATACATTCCTTTTTTGGTATGGTTGCTTTGGTTGGATGCATTTCCTAATGCCAACCACTATACAGTATGCACTGGGAACATTTTGTTGTGGCACACGCACTACCACCTAACTGGATAGACTGGGTATGTTTTATCATGACCGCTATCACTTTACAAACTGAACCAGGTGCTTTTTATAAGGGCACTAGCACTACCACTTAATGGATTTGAAGTATATAATATAGCATCAACACTGTCTCATTATAGAGTAGGCTGGAGCATTTTATTTTATTGTGGCACCAACACTATCCCATTACAATAGTATGGCACCTTTATTATTATTATTATTATGACACTATTTTTATTGCATGTCATAACTGTATTACCTAGCACAGCTCTGTGCACCTTGCGTATGTGCAGTGTTGTTTCTATTGTATTGAGAGTAGTTTGTGTGATATGTGTGCTGTGCTAAATAGTAATATTTTCTGTATGCTGTATACATTGTCTTGAGGTTTAGGTTATGTATCTATCTGTGTTTTTTTTAACCATTCCTAGACCACCTTTATGCTTCTGTTATCATCATCCTCATTTGGGTTATTTCTGTCTCCAGATTTTTACATTTGGATAATTTGTACATTTACAAGATAGATATATTGTTATCTGTGGGGATTGATACATCAATTAGAAGACATTATTTTTCTTTATAGAGATTATGTGTGTAACAACTATTTTCTGTTCGTATCTAATAGTTATTATTAGTATTAGTTTATTAGTATTAGTAGTTTTTCACGTATAAGTTTTAACACATTGTTAATAGCAGGGATTAGTTGTATATATATATATAAATACATGCACATGTACATGCATATATATATACACACATATGTGTATATATATATATGCACATATTCACACAAACACACATATATTTATATATATATATATATGCACACATATATTTTTAAAATCTTTTCATTTACCCTTCACTGTCAAATGATCGCATTGAGGTGCAACAGTAGAAATCTGAGAATCCACCGATATAATGGTACAATCCCTATCTGAAAGATAGAAAACATACATCTTCATTTCAACCAAATCCAACATGACTCTATGTCTACAAATCATACAACATTGTAACAATATGGAGAGATGATATATATATATATATATATATATATATATATATAGATATATAGATATATAGATATATATATTTAAATGTATTATTTGAAAACCATCGGCAGTGCCTTTCATGAGAAATATGGTAAGAAAAGGGTAAAAACACTTATTGTTCTGGTTGTTGATTGTAACACTGGCTGAGAAACTTAATGTAGAAAATACTTTGCATATATATCAAATATTTATCACGTGATTGTTGATGTCATCTATGTGTGTTAAATAAACAAACACCAATAAAACATGTTGAAGTCTACCTATGGAGTCACAAATAGTACAGTGAGAAAGTGTACAACTTCTAGAGGTAACAGATCATCAGAGTTGTAGTGCTTAACAGATAATTAAAATTCCATTTCGTCAAATCACACTGAGAAACCTTTAGCTAAAACGTGCAATGGGGGTAAATTTCATTGGCTTATTTTTAAAAGAAGCCTAACTCTTCTCCATATCCTTTTTGTTTTAAGATGCACCAACACCATGAACAGGTGGCCATGCCATCTGTTCTACCCTGTCGAACACACAATTAGACACACATTCGTGTACATTTATGTAGACACTTATATCCATATAAAATTGTAGAAATGTAAACAACAGCATAAATTGGTGAGTTGGCAGAGTTATTAAGGCTTGAGATTAAAAATGCTTCAGGATTTGTTCCAGTTCACTGCACTCTGAGTTCAAATCCTGCTGAGGTCAACTTTGCCTTTTATCATTTTGTGGTCGATTCGGCCACAAACCCCAATGCTGCAATGCCTGCAATGCAGAGGAAAGGAAGATAAACAAATACTGGGGACTGTCCAGCTGCTTCCTCTTTGCACTGTGTACTTTTTTTGTGTAGATCACCAGCACTAGTGAGGCTGTCACGTTTTTGACATAACTGAAGGTCCTCCAAACCCTTTGTTTGGTAAGCTTTTTATGGCTGGATGCCCTTCCTATCACCAACCACTTTACAGTGCATACTGGGTATATTTATCATGTAGATATATATATGCACACACACACACACACATATATATATATGTGTTGTATGATAGTTAGACGTGGTCAATGAATGCAGAATATGTGAAGGTTGGACAGAAAGTAAGCATGCACTGATGGATGTACATTTTAATGTGCATGAACAATGAAGCCTGGATGAACTGAGAGAAAAACTGGGTATAAGACATAGTATGCAGGAGAGAAAACTGCTCTGTTATGGATTTATGGATATGTGATGCATCAGGATGATGACCATTGGGTAAAGAAGAACTAAGAAAACCCTGTGGAAGGAAGCTGCAGTAAAGGAAGACCAAGCAAGACCTAAGCAGAGGTTGTGAGATCTGATCTCAAATCGCTGAAACTCACAGAAAAGACGACGAAAGATTAAAGTGAGTGGAGGTATGTTGTGTTGGAATAGATCTGCCCAATCCAGACAAGCTATGATAAACCGGATGTAAAAAAGCTGAGGATGATGATATATATATACAACCTATACTAGCATGGAAAAACGGATGTTAGATGAAGAAAATATATATATATATATGTATGTATCTATATATATATATATATATGTATATATATATATATATATATATGTATATATATATATATATGCATATATACATATATATATAAGAGAGAGATGGGGGAAAATAGATGACTACACAATAGCATAAATGACTAAGAGTCCCACTGAAGGTCAAAGTAAATCAACTTAAGAACCAGAATGTGAAATGAAGAACCAAACCAATTATTGATGCTGTTGTTATGTTACTAAATCACCTTTGTTAACATTTACAGTGAGACAAAATCAAAGAAAAAAATGTTAATTAATAAATAGATAATAGAAGGGATATTCCCACAGCAATACAATGAAATCTAATTGATTGATCCTTGTATTACTTTGGCTAATTAATAATTTTTTCTTATTGGTTTGGTCTGGAGGAAGGGGTTCCATCCAGAGATAGATTAAGTCCTTTTTAGGTCCCAATCACTTTTATGATTACAGTGTCTTCACTTCTCATATATGAAGTCTGTCAAAAGACTGTTTTGGGAATGACAAATATATTTTTATTACTTAACCCTTTAGCATTTAAACTGGCCATATCCGGCCAGAATTCTCTCACCTCTTTCTATTCTATTCAAACCAACTGTAACTAGCCACTTATACTGATGTTAAGGTATTGTTCTCAAAATAAATTATATCAAAATTTCATAGATTCAATATTGTGTGAGAAAATTATGTAAGATAAAGCCTTTACCATGAAAATACAATAGTATATATAGAGTACTGTAAATGCTAAAGGGTTAATTATAATAATAATAATTGTTTCTACTTTTGGCACAAGGCCAGCAATTATCCCAGTGTATTACTGGTACTTTATTTTATCGACCCCATAAGGATCAAAGGCAAAGTTAACCTCGGCGGGATTTGAACTCAGACCATAAAGGGCCATAACTCTTTGCTGCAAAGCATGGCATCAGACCCTCTACCGATACTGCCAATCCACCGATAATGATGATCATATATACATTATCATCATCATCATCATCACCGTTTGATGTCCAATTTTCCATGCTTGCATGAGTTAGACAAGTTGTCCACATTAGGAGACAAGTCTGGCCAGAGTTGGCCATGCCATACCTTGCTCCAATGAGGACTGTAAATTTGGCCAGGGAGTTTACAGCTGGATACCCTTCGTAACAACAACCCCATTTATAGTGTGTAACTGGATGGCATTGTTATGAGAAGGGACAGATATATATATATTTATATATATATAACAAATTGAGATGACATAAGAGCGCTTAAAACATTTAATTCCTTACAATTGTTTCAACACATTTCTCTGTATAATAATAACCAGGATAGACATAATAGAAAAAAAAAAATAATATCTAAATGCTTTGTGGCATATAGTTACATCCCTTTACGTTCTGAGTTCAAATCTGTCCAAGGTTAGCTTTATCTTTCATACTTGCACAGTTGATAAAATAAAGTACCATTATCACACTGAGGTCGATTTAATCAACATTATCCTCCACCCCAAATTGTTGGCCTTGTGTTCTAAATCAGAAACCATTATTATGATCATCATTATGGTGATGGATTGGCAGAATCGGTAGTGCATCGGACACCCTACTTCGCGGCATAGAGTTATGGCCCTTTACATTCTGAGTTCAAATCCTGCTGATGTTAGCTTTGCCTTTCATCCTTACGGGGTCGAAAAAATAAAGTACCAGCAATGCACTCGGGTCGATTTAATCAATTTTCCCCTCCTCCAAAATTGCTGGCCTTGTGTCTAAAGTAGAAATCATTATTATCATCACCGTCACAGTGTTGTCATCACTGTCTCATTGTTCTCATTGTCATCATTATCATTATTACTATAATAATAATAATAATAATAATAATAATAATAATAATAATAATAATGATAATTGTTGTTGTTGTTGTTGTTATTAATGTCAGAAACAATATCTAAGAATCAAAATGTCAACATGAACAAAATGATAGTTAGATTCTTTAAACAACCAAACAAAGAAGGGGAGAGGGGGGAGGTGCTGAGAGGGGGGGGGGGCAGAAAGAGAGTGAGAGAATGAGAGAGGCTGAGAGAGAGAGAGGGGGGAAGAGAGAGGGACACAGAGAGAGAGAGAAATAGAGAGGGACAGAAAGAGAGAGAGAAGTAAGGAGAGACAGAGAGAGAATGGCAAAGAAAGATCGTGAAAGATAGTGATAGAGAAAGAAGTAGTCAGAAATAGAGAAAGAGAGAGAGAGTGAGAGAGAGGAAGAGAGAGAGCATAAGAGAGAAAGAGAGAGAGCGAGAGAGAGGAAGAGCGAGAGCGAGAGAGAGGAAGAGAGAGAGAAAGAGAGAGAGCGAGAGAGAGAGAAAGAGAGAGAGCAAGAGAGAGAGCGAGAGAGAGGAAGAGAGAGAGAGAGAGCAGTAAAAGCCTACCATGGGAAAATGTGTGTGTATGTGTGCTGGTGGTTGTGTGTGTGTGCTGGTAGTTGTGTGTGAAGAGTATGGTGGGGGTTAGTTGGGGGAAGGCATAGAAAGCTTTATAAGCTGGGAGAAATTGATTTTTGGATTAATGGTAATTTCTGAAAATCTAGGAATGATTTGACCGAAACGTGGCATTAAGTGATATTGCTCCACGTGATCAAACTCTTATGTAGTCTCTTCATTAAGACTCATAACTGCTGCTGCTGCTGTTGTTTCAATCCATATATGTAAACTAATTTGAAGATTACCTGCTCGAGAAAATATTGTGTTACCACTTGTCTCTTGATGGACAAACAAACAACTTGTTTATTTGTGCTTTTGTTTTTTCAACATTTTTATTGTTTTACGTTTAGGATCTCCCATAGACTACTACTGCTGCTGCTGCTTCTACTACTACTACTACTACTACTACTACTACTACTACTACTACTACTACTACTGCTACTACTGCTGCTGTTACTGCTACTACTGCTGCTTCTACTACTACTACTACTACTACTACCAGTAATAATAATAATAATAATGGTTTCTTATATAGCCACAAGGCCAGCAATTTTGGGGGAGGGGAAAGTCGATTAAATCGACCCCAGTGCATAATAATAATAATAATAATAATTGTGTCTACTTTTGGCACAACAGTGTATTACTGGTACTTTATTTTATCGACCCCATAAGGATGAAAGGCAAAGTTAACCTCGGCGGAATTTGAACTCAGACCATAAAGGGCCGTAACTCTTTGCTGCAAAGCATGCCGTCTAACCCTCTACCGATACTGCCAATCCACAATAATTATAATAATGATTTCTACTCTAGGCACAAGGTCAGCAATTTTGGTGGGAGGGGAAAGTCAATTAAATCAACCCCAGTGCATTACTGGTGCTTTATTTTATCGACCCCGTAAGGATGAAAGGCAAAGCTAACGCCAGCAAGATTTGAACACAGAATGTAAAGGCCCATAAACTCTATGCTGCAAAGCATAGTGTCCGACACTCTATCGATACTGTCAGTAATAATGTAAGGTTTCTATAACAATCAGTTGCCAGGTGAAGCTTTAATTGACCTCAGATCAGTTCCTGATTTCAGAGGCTCAATATATCACACAGGATTCTGGCAGTGCTAGTGATGATAGAAATTTGGACATTGCCTATGAAGTCAGAGATCCCATTGCTTTTGATGAAAGATGTGTTTAAGTACCGTGCCTAACACCCCAATGATGATTGGCATGACTTCTACCTCTACATGGTGCCCAGTTCTAATAGCGTCGACAGGGTCTGTATATTTATTGATCTTTTTCATTTCCTTTTCAACAACATTGTAGTCTTGAGGGACCACTATACTAATTAGAGTCCATTTCTGGGGGTTGTTTGTTTTTATAAAATCAGGGAGGTTGTTTTAGACTTTGTTTCTTGATTTTGAGTTTCCAAAATATCTCCACTCCTTCACCTGATAGGCAAGATTCAATCAGAGTATGTTTGTACAGTTGACTTTGCATTTGATGTATTTTTTGCACAGCTACCAATGGACTTCTTTTGCTATAAGATCATGATGGATTTTGTGATGTCCTTTTGGTAATTTGTCACACCCACTAGTAATTAGTGCCATAAATTCGTTTGCTTTATGGCATATTCTGTAATGTAGGGAGCAATTTTGCCCATCAAAGATAGGTTTTACTCAATTGGTTCTGAGTGCTTGGTCTTGTGCGTGGTCTTTTAGCCCAATCTGACCTCAGCCAAAAAATAAGACCTGGGATCAGCAATGTCTTTCATGGCAGCTGGAAATTTAACATGAAGAGCCTTTTCCTTCTATGCTTGTTCTTTATTGAATGCTTTCTTACCTTGATTTTCTGTCAGTTCTCCCAGGAGTTGCTGATTAAAAGGAGTTGGGATTTGAACTAAGAAAGCACAGAACCAGATCAGATGGCACAAAACATTGCATCTCACTCATTAACAATCCTACCAACCCCATTACTTTGTTGGCACTTTATTTTATCAACCCCAGAAGGATGAAATATAAAGTTAACCTTTGGAAGATTCAAAGTCAGAATTTAAAGAGTCATAACTAAATGCAGTAAAACATTTTGCCCGACAATCTAACAATTCAGCCAATCAAAACTTTTTTTGTTCTGTTTGTTAAATAATTTATTAACCAGGATGACTTCAGCTGATGATACTGTACAGGTCTGTTATTAAAGTTAGATTATTATTATAACTAAGTATTAATAAATATAATTATGTAACCAATGCTGTTAATTACTCTCAAGGTTTACATGTTTGTTTTATTATTCATTTCTTTATTTATAATAGAGAAATCGATAGATCTAAATAGCTATATGGTTAGTGAAGTGAAATTGGCTTAATTGGCTTTGAAACCTTATTGCAAGGTCACAAAGTCGGAGGATTGTTCCTCTTATTAATAATAGTCTTTCTTGTTAACAATAGTATGATACTTATTGATGATAGTGTCTTTTATTATCAATAGTGTCTCTTATTATCAATAATGTCTCTTTTATTAACGATCGAGTAACACTTATTAACATTATGATTAACATATATATATATGTATGTGTATATATATGTATGCATATATGTATGTATGTGTATATATATATATATGTGTATGTATATGTATGTATATATATATATATATCAGGGTTGCAGGTGTTATATCAGAGTTTTCCTTCTCCTAGAATTCTGCCTTGACAAAGGCTAAGGGGTCATCTCTCCCAGTGATTTTGGATGGCCATTGACTCTTAAGAGCTCCTTTGCCCTTTGACAGGTTTTGTTTTTCATCCTGCAGGATGTCCAAAGTCACCCTCCTCACCAAGAAACCTTGGTGGGGTTGC
>OZ024753.1:27824345-27846845 GCA_964016885.1 Eledone cirrhosa | reverse complement strand
GGAATGTATGATATCTCTATCTTTGGGTCTCACCCAACATATTCCTAGCAAGTCACCATATAATTCCCACTCATACCTCTTTGCTGTCCTTGCATCTTTCTATCCCTTACCCTATTCATTCAACTATGCCAAACACACATATGTGTATATATATATATATATATATATATATACATAGAGAGAGAGAGGGAGTGGATGTGTATATATATATATACATACACATCCACTCCCTCTCTCTCTCTCTCTCTCTCTCTCTCTCTATATATATATATATAAACTATGAGATATATTTATATAAACATACTCACACAGTCAAAGGCATGCACAAATACATCCACATTCTTCCACACATCAGGAAAGTGCTTTTTGTATGTCAGGTATATTAAACGATATTTCGTGTGTGGTGTGTGGTCTTTATGGAGATAAAACTGGAACTTCTTATTGCCTGACAAGAAAGTTCCAGCAGAGAGGGATGAAGAGGGGAAGTTACTATATATATATATTAGGAAATGTTCCTACCTGGAGCTTCCAGTTAGGCATGCATAATAGTAAAATAAAGCACACATCTGTCTAATTATATCAACCCATGCCAGAATGGAAAAGTAGATGTAAAATGATAAAAATTCTTCTTATACACACATAAACAGACACACACACATGTGTGCATACACAAACAGACAGACAAACACACAAACACACAATACCCACTCAAATAAAGTCATGAACACCCTGCCAACTATGAGCATCTGTAACTATTTGAAAAATGGTTCTGAGTAAAAATTAAAAATGGTCAATCATCATCATCATCATCGCCGTTTAACGTCCATTTTCCATGCTAGTATAGATTAGACAGGTTGTCCAATTAGAAGCAAGTTGGGTCAGAAGACTATGTCTTACTTATATAGAACTGTTTCTGGCTAGGTTTCTATGGCTGGATGCCCTTCGTAATGCCAACCACATTTATTGTGTGTGCTGGGTGCTTAAATGCAGAAATGAACTACAAAACAGAAAATTAAACCATAAAAGTTCTGTTTCAGAGATGAACTATACATGCAGGGAACTCTCTCGATAAGTATAGATTCATATATATATATATGAGTCCTGACAGAATTACATAAAAGGGTTACTTTGTACCCAAACTTATCATGGAAGATAGGGCAAAGTGAATGGGAAATTGAAAAATCAAAATTAAACCCAGAGACTGCCTGTAAACAACTGTTTTCAACTCTTCCCCTCTCTCTCTCATATATATCTATATCTATACATGCACACACTCATATATATACGCCCGCATGTATCTACCACACACACACACATATATGCATGCGCATATATATTCATATATTTACATTCAGACATACATTCATCCATATATGTACAAGCACAAATATATTTACTTAAGCTTATATTTATATATATTTACTTAAGCTTATATATATATAGCTGCTGAAATGACAGGAGCTCAGCCGTTGGGTTCCTGACTCATTCATATATATATGAACATATAATATATTTATATCGTATCCTCTTTTAAAGCCATTCTCATGTCAGACTAACTGTGACTGAGTAAGATACTTTGGTTCATTTTGTTACCTTCTGTGAATTTGGAACTATTTTTAGTTGGTTGGTTAGTCAGTGTTTAGATCTTGATAAAAGCAATAGCATATGTTTGCCTGTGCTACCATCTTTCTGCTAAAACCACATAAATTGAGTGTGATATTTTAATTCTTAACATCCTGCCATGATGTAACAGAAAATATCTAAAAACAGGTTTATTAATTCAAATGTTTATAGTATCCCATGAAAACCATTGTGAAAATTTGTAGTATTAGAGTAAAAACTTTAATTTTTGATGTGATGCAGTCATAGTGCTGTTTTGTACCTTTCAAGAATGACTTTCTAATTCAGTTTCATGTGGTACAGGTTAGCATTTAAACCGGCCATATTTGGCCAGACTTCTTTCAATCCTTTCTGTTCAAACTGGTCATTACTGGCTGCTCATACTGATGTTAAGGTAGTGTTCTCAAAATAAATATCAAAATCTCATATATTCAATATTATGTGAGATAATTATGTGAGGTAAACCCTTTTCTGTGAAAATACAGTAGTATATATAGAGTAATGTAAATACGAAAGCGTTAAGATAGTATTTGTAACATAATATAACAAAGGTTTCTATATACAATTATGGTGTGGAGTTTTAATTTAAATAAAAATCTTTTAAAATGTGTGGTTTTATTTTATAGAACAAGGGCTGGTTTTGACAAAGTTGGTATCAAAAGGGTTAATATATCAGTACTGTGAACTAAATAATAGTTTTGGCTGAGTTTATTGTTCATGAAATTCTTTCTGAATCCTTTATACATGACATATTTCTTGTTAACTACGAACATTTTATCTCACCATTAATTTTATCTAATGCAATCCATAACAACACAAACATTGTAAGGCAATTCCCTTGCTAAACCAGGAGTTAGGTTTGCTGGCATAATGACATATTTCTCCCCTTTGCCATATTTCTCATCTCGCCACATTTGCATAGCTCACCACTAACTCCATGGTTTTTATTTTTTCCTCTATCATCCATAGCCATGTCTTTCTTGTTCTTCATCTTCCTCCACTCCCTTCCATATTCCTTTCCAACACTCCTCTCATGTAGTCACTTTCATCGTTTGTCAACACGTGACCCAACCATCTTATTTAATTTCTTCTTCAAACATTCATCATTGGCTTTCAGTAGCTACCCAAAATCCATAACCAATGACCACATCTTGTTATGTTATTTATTGCTGTTGATTACTGACAATGTTCTAGGCACAGGAAGTTACAAAACACTGTGTTGTTATGTCATTCATGCAGAACAACACTTGGAGTAAATTTAGAAAAAGAAAATGTTGGTCTTTGCATAACTGTAGAACGTCACCAATTACTAGTTATAATCATACACAAGAATTCAACACAGTGAAACCATAAACAAAAGAGAAGAAAAAGAAAAGAAAAGTACTTATTTTTAAAAATAGATGAAATTGAGAGAAGTAGTTTTCCTTAACCAAAATTACATTCCTTACAATCTTGGCTACAGAAGCTATTGTAATTTTGGAATATATATATATATATACACACACACGTGTGTGTGTGTGTGTGTGTGTGTGTGTGTGTGTGTGTGTGTGTGTGTGTGTGTGTGTGTGTTGGTGTGTGTGTGTGTATGTGTGTGTGTGTGTGTGTGTCTGTGTCTGTGTGTGTATGCATAATGGCTGAATCTCGGTTTCGAGAATTGCCATCCCTTGACCCTTTTCTCATTCATGGGGTAGTCCCATCAAGAACTTAGATTTCTTTCTGCAGCAAAAGAAAAAGGAAACGGGCATGCTCATGCAACACATGTGAAAGGTGTTTAGATCATGCGATTCCAGTGCTTGAAGCTTTTTTAAGTGTAGAATGGCCTTGCACTGGACCAATCTCACTCTCTGAACAATGCTGACATTGTCCAAAAAGAACATGTCAACATCATTGGCTGCCATCAAGTTGCAGGTTTGACATCAGAGTATTCCTTCTCCTAAAATGATGTCCTAACAATGACTAAGGGTCTCTCACTTTTAGCTTGGTAGAAACCAAGCCAAAATCAGTCCTGTATGAGCAAGACATGGTCATCTGACCTAGCATTGCCCACAACAGGACAACTCATATAACCCATGCTAGTGTGGAAAAATGGATGTAAAACTGTAATGATGATGATGATGATATATATATATATCGTAAACCCCTTGTTGAGTCAAACAACGCTGTATGCTAAAACTATCCATAATACGATTATGGATAGTTTTAGCGTACGGATTACCTATAATGATATTTTGTTATCCCTTATATATATATATATATATATAGTATTAGTTATACTATCTATGGTTATGTAAATACAAAACCTTATGCAGTTATAAGTATTTTACACACACCCTAAATAGTGGTAGGCAGTAATGTATTACTACCTTATTACCAGTAAGTTAAGTAGCTCAATGTAAAAACATCAGATGATTTACAGAGCAGTTATATATATATATATATATATATAATTTTAACTTACAGTTTGACAAGCTGACAAACAAGCTGACAAACCTAGATTATGACAATTCTTGCTCTGACCACATTAAGAAAATTACTAAGCTCGCAATATCCACTACACAGTCAATACAACCATACTATAACATGTTACAGTTTATAAACCATACAATCCACTCCACTGCTTGCGATATTTCTACAACAATGTTAAGATGTTTAGTTATTTATTTATTGACTACCAGAAATTATATATTTAGTTTAACCCTTTAGCACTTACATTACTCTACACATATTATTATATTTTCACGGTAAAGGCTTTATCTTGCCTAATTATCTTGCATAATATCAAATCTACAAGATTTTGATGTCATTTATTTTGAGATCAATATCTTAACATAAGTATGAGCAACCAGTTAGGACAAGTTTGAACAGAAAGAGGTGAGTGAATTCTGGCGAGATATTGCTGGTTTAAATTCTAAAGGGTTAATTATATAAATTTATATAAAACTATAAATCAATATAGTCCAGTAATACACCTCTTTGAAGTTTGTATATTTGGCATCTGTCAAGTTGGCCTTAATGGTAGTACCAGTCCTGATCACACCTGAGTAATAAACAGATGCCACCAACTACAATCTAACCATTTTCGTGTTTGTCTACTGTGTAAATCCTCATGTTAACTCAGATGAAAACATATGTGTTTTGATGATAAATCTTCAAAGATAGATGTAACTGCAGTGTTTAACCTGTTTCTATATCATTAACTGAATGTAATTGGCAATAACAACAGGGCTGGCACTAGAAATGTTTCATCTCATTGAAGCAGTAAGAAGATGGTAAGATGGGAAAGTTTCTAGAAAGGTCAATGGACCAAAGGAATTTGAATGTTCAAACCATATGGTATGAAAGGGAAGAATGAGAAACTATGCAGGAATTTCACAAAAAAATGTTAAAACTGATACACACACACACACACACACACATATAGATAGATAGATAGATTGATAGATAGATAGATAGATGCTTTACATATATATATATATATATATATATATATATATATATATATATATATGAATCGATTAAGCTGAAACTTCAAAGTTACTGCAGGAAATTTAACTAAAAATGTTAAAACCAAGCAGCCATAATTTTAATGATACACATACTTATCTTCATCAGCATCCTCTTTATTCTATATCTGTAAGGTATATATATATATATATATATATATATATATATATATATATATATATATATATATGTGTGTGTGTGTGTATGTGTATGTATGCATTGTAATTTCTTCTGCACAATGTTATTGGCCAGTTATTTTTATCAGAAAGGCTTTATTCTCAAGTGATAACAAGAAGTTGTTTCCACTGCGTGTGCATGTGTGTGAGTATGTGTGTGTTTGTACATATGTGTGTATATATATATTATCTTTTAGTTGTAGTTTCAACTAGAATTATCTCCCTTTCATTGTTAACATTCTCCGTCATTTTCCATCTGTAATGACACATCGGTAACATTATTGGGAGTTTTTGTAAACAAATTGATTGTATATAAACATTAAACTCCACTTAAACATCTATTTGCAGCTACTGTCTCCTGCAGTAAGTGTATTACTGAAACAAAACCTAAGTGTATACATACAAAGTAAACTAAATATAATGAAATATACATATCTGAATGCCTGTAGAATGTATCAAACACGCTTAATAAATTTATTTGTATCAGAGGTGCAAGACTTTGATGGGGAAGGTACAATATGTGCTGTTACCTTTGGATACTGCATACATACATGCACATATACACACACATACATACATGCATGCACACACACACACACATACATAAATAATCATACATTTAGTTATCTAATATAATATTTACTTTTATAAAGAAAGCAGTCAGAGAAAAGCTTAATTTGAATTTGCATTATATTAAGAATAAGAATTAAAATAGTTAAATGTACAATAACTCTATTGTACTTGATTTTGGGCCATATTAAATGATGACTGGGCTCTTAAGCGTTTGAATATTTTGCCCCCCCCCCCCCCCCCCCTTCACCTTATGCAACAAAATGGCAAAGCAAAACAATGATCCAGGGACCAAGAACATCAATGATAACCAGCACAAAAGGGAATCACTGACTCAATGTATTTTGTTTGATGAAATCATCACCAACGTTTATTAATAGTAGATAATAATAATAATAATAATAATAATAATAATAATAATGATTTCATTTATTGGCCACAAGGGCCGACATATAGGGGACAACACAATAGACAGGGACAGTGGGGGTTTACATAGAGATCGAGTAAGTATAAATAACAAAAAACAAAATAATAATAATAATAATAATAATAATAATAATAATAATAATGTTTTCTTTATTAACCACAAGGGTTCACATAAAGTAGACATTAAGGACAGTACAGGACAATACAGGACGGTACAAATGGGCATTTCTGCGTGTAAAAAAACAGAGGTTGAAATAAAATAACAAAGAAAAATTCCCCAATAGGGGGGAGACTTCCAAGGGACATTTGTGGAGAAAGCCCATTAAAAGACCACAGTGGCCCTGACCACCAGGGCAAGTGCCCTCTCCCAGTTTTCCACCTTTAATTTACAGACACATACTCAGAGAAGGCCCATTCATTCGGGCCATACTTGCTTCTCTCACCCATCTTTCAACAAAATGCTGGGAAGAGAGCACTTCCCTCTCTACCCTGATTTTCCTTTTCAAATGAAATTTGAAAAAGTTAATCAGGGCATCACCGAAGAGGTAAGTGCTCATCTTCAGCCCTTTCAAACGTGTCCACCATACTATCTCTTTCGCCATGGCCACCAGACAGATAAAAACTGCCTGCCCTTCCAGGCTAAAGGAAGGGGGCGGGGCAATCCTCACGATGGACTCAGCTGATAGCCGGATCCGTCCTACACGTGACAGCAGGTGTTCGACATAAACCCACAAGTCAGCAATGCTCGGACACTGGACGAGTGCGTGCAGGACGGTTTCGTCGCCCTGCGCGCATCTCGGACATGCCCGGCTGACGGCACCTCCATGCCTGTAGAGTTTATTAATAATAATAATGAAAATTATTGTGTACAGTGCTCAGGTGCACTACAACTCATCAAAGGTGCATGTATAGTACATAGGATAGTGAATATATCAGGAAAGTGAACAGTGTATGAGTCATGGTATACACACAGACCTACTCGTGTGTGTGTATAGAGGGGGAATATCAATAGATGGAGAGAGAGAGACTAGATTTCCTTGTAAATTTTAGGAAAGATGCATTAAATGATCCATCCTCCTCCTTTATTTGTTTGTTTATTAAATGACGAGTGGACAAGTGGACAAGTGCCATCAATGATGATGGCAATAGCATTGAACGTATATAATTTTGAGTCCAGGATTGTTGCAACATATGAACAATCATAAACAGGAAAATGTGTATAAGTAACCCTATGGTTTATGTTGATTAGTGACATGTGGAAGTGATTAAAGATAAGGATGATATTTTAATAATATATTTCTAGGATATAATTACATAAATGTTCAGCATATATGCACAAATGACATACAGGATTAAATGTATGAGTAACTTTGGAGAAATAACTATTTACAGGGAGAAATGTAGAGTTAGAACTCAGGACCTTGTGATAGGAAAGTGAACTACTAATTGTAACAACATGACTTGGAAATGCATTCTATGTGTGTGTGTGTACATTTTAAAGAGTTACAAATGGAAATATAGATATATGCTAGCATGGATAATGATTATGATATATGATGTATTATTAAGATTGAATGGTTGGCTGCCTGGTCACTTGTTATTGTTGGCAATTCCAACTTGCAGTAACAGTATCTACAGGGTGTCCCAAAAAATGTATACACACTTTGATTACCAGTACAGGCAATATTTATTAGAATGCTGTTGAAGTGTGTATACATATTTGGCAGATACCCTGTATATAATATATACAAATATCTTTTAACCATATGAACCAACAAAACACATACTACAGCTACGTAAAGGTCTTGGTAAAGATGAATTAGTGACAATTGTCTGGGGATGAGACAGTATTGAACAGAGTCGGTAACATGATACTGCTAAATATGAATATTGGTTTTAGCTAGCATTAAAGGGATATAACTCCTCGTCTCGAGCCATGAGCCTGCACACACACACATATATGTGTATATGTGGTTCATGGCTGAGAAAAAGGAGTACTCAATACCAAAGGAGAGTTATTCAATATTATTAAGGATAAAAATTGAGTATTGTTATTCTGGAGTTTCGCCAGTTTAGCCTTAATAATATTGATATATATATTTATATATGGTGGCTGCCAACTCGTTTTCGAGTACGGCCACTACTTTATATCCATGTAGGAGAACCCTTACCGATGCGCTGAACGAGTGTGACATTTTAGTCCAGCCAGCGACTTGAAAACTCTGGTACAAACACTACACTTGTGACAATTATTGACACAGTGCTGGGCCCATGGTACCATGTGACGACAAGTGCAGAGAGATCTGCAGATATAAAGCAATGCCTGTGCCGTGAAGCTTTTATAGTGAGCAAAGGCACTGCACAAAGCCAGTCCCACTCTCTTAACCAAGATGATATTTACCAAAAAGAAGAACAAGTCAACATCATTGGATACCATCAGGGTTGCAGGTGTTATATCAGAGTTTTCCTTCTCCTAGAATTCTGCCTTGACAAAGGCTAAGGGGTCATCTCTCCCGCTGATGTTGGATGGCCATTGACTCATAAGAGCTCCTCTGCCCTATGACAGGTTTTGTTTTTAGTCCTGCAGGATGTCCAAAGTCACCCTCCTCACCAAGAAACCTTGGTGGGGTTGCCAGTTTAGTCGCCAACGACCCGACCATGATACCGGTTGTACTGGGATACATGTTACCAGTAGCACCAACTGGTGACCTGACATAACATCATTGGATACCATCAGGGTTGCAGGTGTTATATCAGAGTTTTCCTTATGTCAGGTCACCAGTTGGTGCTACTGGTAACATGTATCCCAGTACAACCTGTCCCATGGTCGGGTCGTTGGCGACTAAACTGGCAACCCCACCAAGGTTTCTTGGTGAGGAGAGTGACTTTGGACATCCTGCAAGACTAAAAACAAAACCTGTCAAAGGGCAAAGGAGCTCTTAAGAGACAATGGCCATTCAAAATCACCGAGAGAGATGACCCCTTAGCCTTTGTCAAGGCAGAATTCTAGGAGAAGGAAAACTCTGATATATATATACACACACACATATGTATACATATATATATACCAATACATATATCTGTGTATATATATATATGTATGTGTGTGTGTATATATATATATATATATATATATACATAATATATACATATATATATATATATATATACATAACGAAGGAATTGTGGTAAGGAACCAGATGGACCATAACGCACCAAAGTACTCAATACTTAGGGTAGTAGAGTGGGTATCATGGGGTCATACTTGTTCCTATATATATACATATATATATATACACATACATATATACATATATATATATATATATACATATATATATATACATACACACACGCACACACATATGTATACATATATATATATATATACATATATATATATATATATATATGTATACATATGTGTGTGCGTGTGTGTATGTATATATATATATGTATATATATATATATATATATGTATATATGTATGTGTATATATATATATGTATATATATAGGAACAAGTATATATATACATATATATATATAGAAATATATATATATACATTGTTATACTTGGGGAGGGTCATATTTGTGTAATATTGCCAGAATTAATAACAGAACACACTCACTGTTTGGTTGGTTTTCGCTTTTCGCTTCTGTGTCTTTTATATCGGTAATCTAATTTATTCGGTCCTCAATGTTGCCATTGACTGACCAACGGTCAAAAATACAGATACAATATAGACACAAACACATATATATAGTCTATCAAAGTTCTTTCGTTGCACATTTGCAACATCGTCAGTGGTGCTATTGTTTGTATTGTATTTTCCACGCCATCTTTATTTAGTCTGTTTATATATTTATTTATTTATTTGTTTATCTTTTTTTGGTCCTCTTTGCGCATGCGTTTGCGTGTGTGTATAGTGTTTTGTTTGATGTGTGTTCGTGATTGGGTGACTGTGTATTGGTTAATGTATTCTATCTTTACTAGTGTGTGTTTATATGTGTTTGTTGTTATTGTGCTTGTGTATGTATTTATTTATTTATTTATCTATTTATTTATTTATTTATACTTCTCATAGGTCAGTGTTGTTTGTTTGGGTGTTGTTATTCCATTCATTTTTTCTGTTTAGTCTTGGCCTTCTAAGTTCTATTTCACTGGCCTCTCTGATTTGCCTATCTGCTGGGTCATTTCTATGTTTAGATATTATTCTAATTTCTATGTTGTCTATGTTACCGTCGTGTATAGTACTGAAGCGTTTTTTCCTCCTTTTAGTTCCCCAAATATACAAATATATATATATACAGTATATATATATATAGCTGAATCAATGACCGAGCTAGAGAAGAAATTCCAAACATGGAAGCACGGCCTAGAATCAAAAGGCCTTAAAATTAACCTGGCTAAGACTAAAGTTCTAGTTTGTAGGAAAGAAAATAAGGCGGCGGTCCCTTCCGGGAAATGGCCATGCTCAGTGTGTAGGAAAGGCGTAGGTAGAAACTCCATTTTATGTCCCAAATGCAAAGTATGGGTGCATAAAAGATGTAGTGGGATCACAGGTAAGCTAACTAAGAACATAGATTTTACATGTGGCCGGTGCTCTGGTGCAATAAGTAGCAGCAAGTGCCCAAAAATACTAGCTCTTTCAATTGCGCAGAGGGTTCTATAGAAATAGTGGACAGCTTCCGTTACCTGGGTGACAAAATCAGCAGTGGGGGAGGGTGCTCTGAAAGTACAGTAGCTAGAGTCAGAACTGGATGGAAAAAGTTCAGAGAGCTTATACCACTATTAGCCGCTAAAGGGTTCTCCCTAAAAATGAAAGGCAGGTTGTATGATGCCTGCATACGAACAGCAATGCTGCATGGCAGTGAGACCTGGGCATTGTGTGCAGAGGATATACGTAGACTAGAGAGGAACGAAGCTTGCATGCTCCGCTGGATGTGTAATAGTAATATACGTGAACGGCTAAGCATAAACGAACTAAGGAAAAAATTAGAAATAAGAGGGATCAGATGTTGTTTACTCGAGAGAAGGCTACGTTGGTATGGTCATGTGATGCGCATGAAAGACGACAGCTGTATAACAAAGTGCAGGGCAATAAAGATAGCCGGTAGCCACGAAGTAGGCAGACCCAGAAAAACCTGGGACGAGCTGATAAATTCCGACCTCACACGCTTACACCTCTCCAAGACAATGTCACTGGACCGAGACCTTTGGCGGTACTCAGTAATAGTAAAACCTACTACAGTCAGTAGGCATCTCTAACAACCCCCCCCCCCCCCCACCCCATCCACACCGCCCCCTTCAATGTAAAGTTATGTTGGTGCCACAACATCCAGGCCGAAACAAATGAGATCGTGTAGGTGTCACGACAAAAAACACACAGTCCACGCTGTAATGTGGCCGTGTAGGCAACACGGTAAAAACCTCCCAGCCCCACACTGTAAATGTGGTTGGTGTTAGGAAGGGCATCCAGCTGTAGAAAACCCGCCAGAGAGTCCACGCTGTAATGTGGCCGTGTAGGCAACACGGTAAAAACCTCCCAGCCCCACACTGTAAATGTGGTTGGTGTTAGGAAGGGCTCCAGCTGTAGAAAACCCGCCAGACAGTCCTATGCGAGCAAGACAATCACTCTTGCCTCAAGTGGGAAAACCCCCGTCCAAACCCATGCAAGCGTGGAACACGGACGTTAAACGTTGATGATGATGATGATGATGATGATATATATATATATATATATATATATATATCAGTACTATATATATATATATATATATCTATATATCAGTACTATATATATATATATATATAGTACTGAACCGTGAGAGTGAGAATGGGATGGAGAAGGTTCAGGGAGTTACAAATACTGTTAACTATAAAAGGTTTTTCCCTCAAAATGAAGGGCAGATTGTATTATGCGTGTATACGAACAGCAATGTTGCATGGCTGTGAGACCTGGTTGCTGTGTGCAAAGGAAATGCAAATATTGGAATGAAATGAAGCTTGAATAATCTGATGGATGAAATAGTAATATATATGAATAGCAAAGCGTAAATGAACTGAGAGAGTAACTGAGCATAAGAGGGATCAGATGCAGTGTGCAGGAGAGGAGATTGTGTTGTTATGGCCATGTGATGCCTATGAAGGATGACAGCTGTATAAAAAGGTGCAGGGCGATCAAAGTTGATTGGAGCTATAGAGTAAGAAGACTTAGGATGAGTTGATAAAAGCTAACCTTGCACAGTTGCACCTCTCAAAAAGGTGATAACATGAGATCGTGATCTTTGGTGTTATGCGGTAATACAAAAGACCCGCCTTCCCATGTGCAGAGGTTGAATCATACATCTAGTAAGCACTACTTTCCTCTATCCCCCCACCCTTCTATACACCTTTAACACTCCACTCACGTCATAAGACACCACCCTTCACCCACGTCCTTACACATCCTCCTTCCCCAACCCCCCAGTCCACACTGTAAAGTGGTCATTTTGCTGCATGATAAAAATCACCCACTCCACACTGTAAATGTGGTTGGTGTTAGGAATGGCATTCAGCCATAGAAACCAAACTAGAAACAGTTCTGTATGAGCAAGAGACGGTCACCTTGTTTTAAATGGGACAACTCGTCCTACCTATACTAACATGGAAAAAATGGATGTTAAATATGTGTGTGTGTATGTATATATATATACTGAGAGAGAGAGGAGGGATGTATCTGGCTGAAGCGCCAGGTGTAGTTAAACGTATGTATGCAAGCCTATTTACAATTTATCCCCATGGCTAGATGGCTAAGGTGTTGGAATTACGATCACAATGTCAACAAAGTTTTTGTTATTGTTGGTGACTCACCTTACAGTAATATCAGGTTATACTCATGAGAGTATTTGGCTATTCCAACTCCTTAGCTTTGCTATACCCCCACAGTAATGCTGTGTCTTGACATGTCTTAGAAATATTTAGAAGGAAACATTAACATTCTCTGCAATTATGCACGACATGTTTTCTCTCATTTTCTTTTCTTTTCTTTCTGACTCTTTATATTGAATTATTTTGTTTGCAAATCATAAACATTATATAATTTAATGGGAATAAAATTTTATTTCTTTCAATAAAAGAAATTGAAAATAAACTAAATTGTTTTTCTCCTCCAAGTTAATCATTGATAAAAACAATTTGGAATTGCTAGCTTAAGTAGTTTCCGAGATAATGGGTTCTAAATTTATGTTATTGTTACTTTTAGCCCCAAGCCAGTCATGATAGAGCAGATCTATGATTAAATGTATTTGAACTGTGACCATCTCATCATCTTTCAGGTAATGTATCTATGAATACATTATATATTATCTCCTTTGTTTCTAAGAAAGACCGCTATGGTTAAAGAAATATTTAGTTATTTTCTTTAGGAAGTTGAGTACTCATGTAGAAGCTACAGCCCTACCTTTCAATACTTCTTCTTCTTCTTCACCCACTTATTCCTGAGAAGGTTGTTGGGACAGAGTCCTCAAACACTCCAACTGATCTGGTTGGATCCCCAAGCATGACCAACCAAGCCCATAGATGTTATCCAACCATCCTATTTGGGGTCTACCCCTGGGTCTCCTGCGGGTTGGGTTTGCCTGTAAAATCTGTCCGGCGATTCTTTCCTGAGACATTCTAACCATATACCTTTCAATACAATTTCCTTAATGAGTTCTCCAAACTTCCCTGTATTATACATGGCCAGTCTATTTCACATAGAATTGTACAATAGAAAATATTGTTCAGTCAACTCCAAATGTCATAAAGAAATAAAATGTATAACACGAATATCATGTGTGTATGTAAATATTTATCCATCTATTTGTATGTATGAAAATGTGTTTATTGTGTGTGTATATATATATGTATATGTGTATGTGTATGTCCTCACTGTGCCATTTTATTATATATGTATGTGTGTGTGTGTGTGTGCATGAAAAATGTGTATGCGCAAAGGAATGTAAAGTAGTGAAATGATACTGCAGTTATATAATTATATATATGTATATACATGTATTTATATATACATGTATATATATGTGTGTGTGTGTGTTTGTGTGTATATATATAAACACAAGTATATGAAGACTAGTATTTGTTGCATTATATTATTGTAAAGTCAACTATGTTATTTTGTTCTAGTTTTTAGCAGTTTGTTTCGTACTTTTCCTCTCATACTTAGTATCATATCAATCAAGAGGAAAGTCAACTAAGAAGTAAAGTACAACACACTAGTTCAGAACAACAACCAACCAGCTTGTGTATTTAAAAATACTTATAAAACAAAAACAATCTAGAAGATTAATCATAAAATATCTTACCTAAATAACAAAACATATGCAGACCTGTCAACTCTCCCTGTAGGACGGGGAGATCTCTCCTCCACCCTAAAGTGGGTGGGAGATTATTAATACCCTGGAATTCCCTTCCTGCAACCATCAACTTACAGCAGACCTGTCAACTCTCTCTGTCCAACAATAAGATCTCCCACCCACTTTGGGGTGGGTGAGAGATATCTTCTCTTGTGAAAATGGGTATAACTTTTATTATGTAAAATCTTTCCTATTTTCCCTCATTTCATGGTAATCCCCGTTTGGGCTTTTATATATATACAGTGCCAGATTTAGGACAAATGAGACTCTGTGCTAGTTAAGTTATGAGGCCCCAAACATTTGAAAAATTCATCGTAAAACATTTATGGGCAGGAAGATGGGCCCCATACCCAATGGGGCCCTATAATTAAGAACACCTAAGCACAATGATAAATCTGGCACTGTGTATATACAACACCAATATAAACATAGAGATATCACATCCAGCTCCAGTGTTTAGGTCTTATACATTCTAGGTTAGGTCTACAGCCAGTAATGCACTGGCGTCGATTTAATTGACTTTCCCTTCCCCTTAAAATTGCTGGCCTTGTGCCTATAATAGAAATCATTATTATTTCCCGCCGAGGTTGACTTTGCCTTTCATCCTTACGGGGTCGATAAAATAAAGTACCAGTAATACACTGGGTAATTGCTGGCCTTGTGCCTAAAGTAGAAACAATTATTATTATTATTAATACTTTGCTTATGAAAGATACCAACCAAAGTGAAATGCCAAATGAGCAAAACCACATAGTAAACCAGACCCACTTATGTAATAAGTGCTCAAATTGATGAACCAAATGTAATGTAAAGTAAGACACCAATAAACTATATACATCTCTCTCTCTCTCTCTCTCTCTCTCTCTCTCTATATATATATATATATATATATATATATATATATATTGTATTCCACTTGGGTGTGGTAGGGCTGGTAACATTGTTAGAATTCAATGTGTCCTTGGAAAGATGGTTACAGAGAATTTAGGCAGTGTGACCAGTAGTTTTTCTAGTAGGTGACCACCACTTAAGGTTTCCTCGAAGAAGAATCTGCCCAGGTTACAGAGTCATTTATATAGTATATGTGTTTGTGTGTGTGTATGTATATATATATATACATGTATATATACATGTATATATACATGGTATCCAATGATGTTGACTTGTTCTTCTTTTTGGTAAATATCATCTTGGTTAAGAGAGTGGGACTGGCTTTGTGCAGTGCCTTTGCTCACTATAAAAGCTTCACGGCACAGGCATTGCTTTATATCTGGAGATCTCTCTGCACTTGTCGTCACATGGTACCATGGGCCCATCACTATGTGTCAATAGTTGTCACAAGTGTAGTGTTTGTACCAGCGTTTTCAAGTCGCTGGCTGGACTAAAAAGTCACACTCGTTCAGCGCATCGGTAGGGGTTCTCCTACATGGATATAAAGTAGTGGCCGTACTCGAAAACGAGTTGGCAGCCACCATATATATATATATGTATATATATATGTTTGTATATATATATATATATATATATGTTTGTATATATATATATATGGAGGCACATGGCTTAGTGGTTAGAGCATTGGCCTTGCAATCGAAAGGTTGTGAGTTCAATTCTCAGACCGGGTGATGTGTTGTTTCCTTGAGCAAGACACTTTATTTCACATTGCTCCAGTTTACTCAGCTGTAGAAATGAGATGATAGGGACTGGGGTCCATATCATTCCACTGCAAAGTGGTCGTGGAGGTGCCACGGCAAAAAAGCACCCAGAACTCACTGTAAATGAGGTTGGTGTTAGGAAGGGCATCCAGCTGTAGAAATCAAGCCAGAATCAGTTCCCGTCCCACCCTTGCAAGCAGGGAAAAAGCGGACGTAAAATGAAATGATGAAATGAAATGATGATATATATATATATATATATATATATTTGTATATATATATACAAATATATGACAGATGGACGGTCGTAAACACAAAAGCCTTCCCTAGTGAGGAATGTACATCCCAACATAGCTTAGTTGTCAGCGACCTCACGGTCAGAACTAGACGAGCCCTGAAACAGAGGCCAACCTGGAGAAGAAAGATCTGGAAGCTGAAAGTCCCCTCAACCAGTAACAGATTTAAAGATATTTTACTCAACGCCTACGACAGTAAAGAAGAACAGATAGAGACATTTAACGTAGAAGAGAACTGGGAGTTCCTAAAAAATAACTTACTAGAGGCGACGGATGAGGTTTGTGGCTGGAGTAAGACCTCAAGCAGGAGGAGAGTGACTTGGTGGTGGAACAATAAGGTAGATGAAGCAGTCAAGGCCAAGAGACAGGCATGGAAAGAATGGAAGAACGGGGGGAGCAGGGTACATTACATAGAGACCAAGAGGGAAGCTAGGCGACAAGTATACTTAGCTAGGAGGGAAGCAGAGGATAGAAAATTCAAGCATGTTTTACAACGTGAGGACCAGAAACAGGAGGTATTCAAGATTGCGAGGCAGTGTGTCAGAGATAGTTGTGATGTCATTGGAGAGAAGTGTATCCGGAATGATAAAGGTGAGCTTGCCCTCACAAGTGCTGAGAAGAAAGATGCATGGAAGAGTCATTATGATAGATTACTAAATGAGGAGAATGCATGGGAAGAAGAGACCCTACCCCACGTAGACCCTATAGAGGGACCAGCAGTACAAGTCAGCGGCAGCGTAGTAAGTAAGGCAATCAGAGATATGAAGATAGGGAAGGCAACCGGTCCATCGGGTATAGCTGCCGAGATGCTGAAGGCATCTGGGTCTGTAGGTCACACTATAACCACACGTATCGTTAACCAGGTAATACTAGAGGGGGCCATACCAAAAGATTGGTGCAGTAGCATCATTGTCAACTGCTACAAAGGTAAAGGCGATGCACTAGATAGAGGAAACTATAGAGGTATAAAGTTGATGGACCAGGTCATGAAAGTAACAGAAAGAGTTATAGCACAGCTGATTAGGGACCGGGTGAATATAGACGAGATGCAATTTGGGTTTGTACCAGGGAAAGGCACCACTGATGCCCTCTTCCTTGTGAGGCAATTACAGGAAAAGTACCTAGCTAAAAGTAAGCCACTCTACTTGGCATTTGTCGACCTTGAGAAAGCCTTTGACAGAGTTCCACGTGCAGTAATCTGGTGGGCTCTTAGAAAACTAGGAGTAGATGAATGGCTTGTGAAAGCGGTACAAGCCATGTATAGGGGAGCAGTCAGCAAAGTTAGGATTGGCAATGAGTATAGCGAGGAATTTAGCGTACAGGTTGGGGTCCACCAGGGCTCTGTTCTTAGCCCTCTCCTGTTCATCATAGTCCTGCAGGCAATAACGGAGGAGTTTAAGACCGGATGCCCATGGGAACTCCTGTATGCTGATGACCTCACACTCATAGCTGAATCTATGGTAGAACTAGAGAATAAATTCCAAACCTGGAAGCAGGGACTAGAGAGAAAGGGCCTCAAAGTCAACATGACAAAGACTAAGGTCCTTATAAGTAGACGAGAAAACAGAACCCAGATCCCCTCAGGGAAATGGCCTTGCTCAGTATGTAGGAAAGGTGTAGGTAGGAACTCCATTCTCTGCCCCAAATGCAAACAATGGGTACACAAGAGATGTAGCGGGATCTCAGGAAGCTTAATTAAGAATGTAGGATTCACATGCAGCAGCTGTGCTGAAACAGCAAGCAAACAGCCACAGGAAACAAGTACCACCAATCTCTGGGAGGGCCCTGTAGAAACAGTAGACAGCTTCTGCTACCTAGGTGACCGAATTAGCAACGGAGGTGGGTGCTCAGAAAGTACAATAACTAGGGTAAGAACGGGATGGAAGAAGTTTAGGGAACTACTACCACTGCTAGCTGCAAAAGGCTTCTCCCTCAGAATGAAAGGCAGACTGTATGATGCGTGTATCCGAACAGCGATGTTGCATGGTAGTGAGACCTGGGCGCTGAAGGTGGAAGACTTACGTAGATTAGAGAGAAACGAAGCCTGCATGCTCCGATGGATGTGTAACAGTAATATACGTGAACGACAAAGCATAAAGGAATTGAGAGAGAGACTGAGCATAAGAGGAATCAAATGCTGCGTGCAGGAGAGGCGGTTACGCTGGTATGGACATGTGATGCGTATGAAGGATGACAGCTGCATAAAAAGGTGCAGAGCACTAGAAGTTGATGGAAACCGCGGAGTGGGGAGACCCAAGATGACTTGGGATGAGGTGATAAAAGCCGACCTTACCCAACTACACCTCTCAAAGTCAATGACACACGACCGTGACTTCTGGCGTCACGCAGTAATACAGGGTACCCGACCTCCCATGGGTACATGCTGAAGCATATAAATAATATGCCCCCCCCCCCACCGCAAGGTGGTCGTGGAGGTGCCACGGCAAAAAAGCACCCAGCCCACACTGTAAAGTGGACGTGTAGGCGCCACGAAAAAGCACCCAGCACTCACTGTAAATGAGGTTGGTGTTAGGAAGGGCATCCAGCTGTAGAAATCAAGCCAGATCAGTTCCTGTATGAGCAAGGCATGGTCAGCCGACCAGACACTGCCCACAACAGGACAACCCGTCTAACCCATGCTAGCGTGGAAGAACGGACGTAAAACGGTGATGATGATGATGATGATATATGTATATATATTTGTATATATATATGTATATTTATATATATATATATATATATATATATATATATATATATATATATATATATATATATACACATACATATATACATAAACATACACAAATAGTTATATATATTTACATAAACCATAAATAGGTCATATGTTTCTGTCCATGTGCTATGCACACCAACACACACAGTGTGTGTGTATATAAATTATATACATATATAGTATATGCATGCACTATACCAAAAAAGGAGGAAAGAGGTAGGAAGCAATAGATAGGTGGGGTGGGGGTGCAGCAGCACACAATTCTCTAATATATAAGGTTATATATATTTATTATGTATAGTATATAGTGCCTCAGTAATACTGCATTAGGCAAGGCAAGAGGCAAGACAATTGTATGTAATGGGGATTGAGGTAATAGCGGTTATGGTGGCATTTGTTGTGGTGCTATCGGGAATACACATACATACACGTACATGCAGAGATACATATATACATACATACATACATATATATATACATACATACACACACATAGACACATACATACACATATACATACATATATACATACATATACAAACATACATTCATACACATACATGCAGAGATACATATATATACTTACACACACACATAGACACATACATACATACATTTATATACATACATACACACACACATAGACACATACATACACACATACATACACATATACATACATATACAAACATACATACATACACATACATACACATACATACACACACACACAGACACATACATATATATATACATACACTCACACATAGACACATACATACATATATACATACATATACAAACATACATACATACACACACATACATACATACACACACATACATACATACATACATGCTTTAGTGCTGGTAACAAACAAGAGGCAAGACAGTGCTAGTTTTTAATACACAATCTTCCTTGTCACACACACACTACTACTACTACTACTACTACACACATACATATACACTACATACACACACATTCACAAAGACACTCACCACACATACATAAAAAGACATACACACCACACATACACACACATACACACACATACACACACACTACACACATTACATACACACACTCACAAAACATGGTTGATGAAGAAAAAAAATCAATAGATCTAGAGAGCTTTTCCTAGCTTCAGAATACGAGATTTCCGCCCTCAAAGAAAAAGAAACATTACTACTACTACTACTACTACTACTACTACTACTATAACCACCAACACCTCCACCGCCATCATCACTACTACTACTGCCACTACAACTACTACCAGCACCATTACTACTACTACTACTACCACCAGCACCTTCACCATAACCACTACCACCACCACTACTGCCACCAGCACCTTCACCATAACCACTACCACCACCACCACCACTACTACTACCAGCACCTTCACCATAACCATTACCACCACCACTACTACCACCAGCACCTTCACCATAAACACTACCACCACCACTACTATTACTACCAGCACCTTCACCATAACAACTA
This sequence comes from Eledone cirrhosa, assembly GCA_964016885.1. NCBI lineage: Eukaryota > Metazoa > Mollusca > Cephalopoda > Octopoda > Eledonidae > Eledone > Eledone cirrhosa. The sequence goes on along the minus strand of OZ024753.1, from coordinate 27,825,958 downwards.
CCACTACCACCACTACTACTACTACGACCAGTACCTTCATCATAACCACTACCACCACCACCACCACTACTACTACTACTACCAGTACCTTCACCATAACCACCACCACCACCACTACTACTACCAGCACCTTCACCATAACCAACACCACCACCACCACCACTACTACTACTACTACCAGTACCTTCACCATAACCACCACCACCACCACTACTACTACCAGCACCTTCACCATAACCAACACCACCACCACCACCACCACTACTACTACCAGCACCTTCACCATAACCAACACCACCACCACCACCACTACTACTACTACTACCAGTACCTTCACCATAACCACCACCACCACCACTACTACTACCAGCACCTTCACCATAACCAACACCACCACCACCACCACCATTACTACTACCAGCACCTTCACCATAACCACCACCACCACCACTACTACTACCAGCACCTTCACCATAACCAACACCACCACCACTACTACTACTACCAGCACCTTCACCATAACCACCACCACCACCACTACTACTACCAGCACCTTCACCATAACCAACACCACCACCACCACCACTACTACTACTACCAGCACCTTCACCATAACCACCACCACCACCACTACTACTACCAGCACCTTCACCATAACCAACACCACCACCACCACCACCACCACTACTACCAACACCTTCACCATAACCACCACCACCACCACTACTACTACCAGCACCTTCACCATAACCACCACTACTACTACTACCAGCACCTTCACCATAACCAACACCACTAACATCTCCACCACCAGCACCTTCACCATAACCAACACCACCACCACTACTACTACCAACACCTTCACCATAACCACCACCACCACCACTACTACTACCAGCACCTTCACCATAACCACCACTACTACTACTACCAGCACCTTCACCATAACCAACACCACTAACATATCCACCACCAGCACCTTCACCATAACCACTACCACCACCACCACTACTACCAGCACCTTCACCATAACCACTACCACCACCACTACTACTACCAGCACCTTCACCATAACCACTACCACCACCACTACTACTACCAGCACCTTCACCATAACCACTACCACCACCACCACTACTACCAGCACCTTCACCATAACCACTACCACCACCACCACCACTACTACCAGCACCTTCACCACCACCACCACCACTACTACCAGCACCTTCACCATAACCACTACCACCACCACCACCACCACTACTACCAGCACCTTCACCACCACCACCACCACCACTACTACTACCAGCACCTTCCCCATAACCACTACCACCACCACCACCACTACTACCAGCACCTTCACCACCACCACCACCACCACCACTACTACCAGCACCTTCACCATAACCACTACCACCACCACCACCACCACTACTACCAGCACCTTCACCACCACCACCACCACCACCACTACTACCAGCACCTTCACCATAACCACCACCACCACCACCACCACTACCACCACGCTTGTACGTCTCTCATCGCGTCTCCTACTCCAGTTAATATTCTACATTAACCAATGATGTAAGAGAATATCGACTTTAGTTGTCATT
>OZ024753.1:27806845-27819345 GCA_964016885.1 Eledone cirrhosa | reverse complement strand
GAGATTTTACATAATGAAAGCTATACCCATTTTCACAAGAGAAGACATCTCTCATCCACCCTAAAGTGGACGGGAGATCTCCCCGTCGGATCAGGAGAGTTGACAGGTCTGGATCAGGAGAGTTGACAGGTCGGGATTTGTGTCTTTCATCTACTTAGCTTTTCGGAAACTGACGATACCAGGTATTCTCGTGGGTCGAAAAATGATTATCAAAGATTAGCATAGCACAGTAAGAGTATATTCTGTATAAAGAGGATATATTTTAATGCGCGCTAACATACTATAAGAGAAATTTAATCAATTGAAATTATAATCGTAATGAGAAGAAATGTCATTAGCGTTAAGGAACATTCTTCTCGAAAGTGGCAAGGGAGAGAATTTTAGGTTAATTCAGATTTCGGAATTTTTAAAAATCAATTGTCATTACCGCTAATGAATTTTCTTCTCATTACGGAAATAATTTCAGTTGATTATAAATTTGTTTCGGTTCACTACTTCATGTATGATAGCCTTTATGTGATAGATTCAGAATGAAACTTTCCAATGTCATTATTTAAATTAGGACGGGGTCGATAAAATAAAGCACCAGTAACATATTGGGGTCGATTTAATCGACTTTCCCCTCACCCCAAATTACTGGCCTTGTGCCTATACTAGAAATCATTTTTTAAATTAGGGCAGTGGATTAGCAAAATCGCTGGAGCGTCGGACACCATGCTTCATGGCATAGACTTACGACTCTTGACATTCTGAGTTCAAATCCAACCGAGGTTAACATTGCCTTTCATCCTTACGGGGTCGATAAAATAAAACACCAGTAATGCACTGGGGTTGATTTAATCAACTTTCCCGTCCTCATTATTTAAATTACCTAACATATGAATTATTTTTACACTCCAAAACCTCCAAGCCATCGTCTTAGTAGTTGCTGTCGTCTTAATAGTTGCGTGTTGACTTCGCTGAAGTTCTGATAAGACCGAAACATATCAGAAATTGTCACCATTTCTACCCAAGATCAGCTTCATTCCCCTTATCTTGCATATACCAATTTAATGTTTAGTCAAATGAAATTTTATAGTTCTCTCCCGTGTCTGTTTTGGGAATAATTTTTATCGACTTCTTTTCTCAATACAGTTATAATTTCAATTGTTTTAAAGTTATTTCGTCTCATTACACGTTGTATGGTAGCTTACACTATACAGTTTAGCACAACTTAACATAGTCTAGCTCAATATCTTCTTCTTGCTCTTGCTCGACGAGGCCGGAGTCATCCTAAGACAGCGATCCCAAAGTATCGTCGAACGTCAGCTCGCCGCCAAGATGGCAAACCCATCATCCGACTTTTCTGTGGAGGACCAACAACCCACCTAGAAGAACCGTCAACCCGTTATGAAACTGACTAGCTCAATATAGTAATATATAATTCTTTCAAGTTCGTGTATTGTTGGGAGAAGAAAATTCTGACCAACTTCTTAGCTGGAGGGGAAAATATTTATGACTTTCAGCTATCGTAGTCTGGTAGCATTGAAGAATAAGATTGTCTGCAAATGTTTTGCAGGGGAACAGTGGAAGAAATAAGGAAAGATAAATTAGGAAAGGACGAGGTTGTGAGTTGAAAGAGAATAAGAAGGAAGGAGAGTATTTATTAGTCAGATCAAAGAAGTGATGTATATGTGTATGGGGGGATGGGGGCAATTGTATGGTTTCGTAAACAATTTAATGGGTTCGTAAACAATTTCACGGTAAACAATTAGAGACGCGTATATTACGTACGTACGTACAAGTTTCCTTCGTTTCTATATTTTATTTATATTAATAGCTTAATATAGCAGGGAAGAGATGAGAAAAACTAATGTTGCATAACATAACATACATAACTTAGCTAATCAGACTCATTCCACGCTGCATTCTATTTTTAATTAATTTCAATTATATTATAATCTACTGGGACCCGTGGAAATTCCACTCATCCGACAACAACATAATAGGGAAGTATTAACTCCAGTCCCTCACCAATGGTCCGCGGGACTCTGGGGGAACTAACAGAGGTGTTCGGGAACTTGTTGTGCAGACAGACATTTCAAATGAGTGTGGTTCGTGGGAAACTCCTCTTAGATAAATGGGGTCCTTGGTAGTGAAAAAGTTGGAAAACATTCCTTTAAGCAATCGTTGTTGGCCTTGTTCCTAAACCAGAAAACACTATTTTTTTATGAAGGCGTGTGGCTTGGTGGTTAGGGTGTTTACCCTCGATCGTAAAGTCATGAGTTCGTTTCTCGGCGGTACGTTGTACTTCTGAGCAAGACACATTAGAGATACCTCCCTTTATGATCTGAGTTCAAATCCCGCCGAGGTTAATTTTGCCTTTCATCCTTACGGGGTCGATAAAATAAAGTACCAGTAATGCACTGGAATAATTGTTGGCCTTGTGCCAAAAGTAGAAACCATTATTCTGAGTTCAAATCCCCCAAGGTTAGCTTTGCATTTCATCCTTACGGGTCGATAAAACAAAGTACCAATAATGCACTGGGTTCAATTTAATCGACTTTTCCTTTCCTCAAAATTGTGGGCCTTGTGCCTAAATCAGAAACCATTATTACACGTTGCTCCAATCCAGTCAGCTGGAAAATAACGATTTATACTTGTAACTCAAAGAGCCAACCTTGTCAAATACTGTGTCACACATAATCTCACTGAGAACTACGTTAAAGATACAGGTGTCTGTGGAATGTTCAGTCATTTGCACTATAAAACAAGATAGACTGTACCTGTAATTAAATGCGTCAACCTGGTCACACATTGTGTCCTGCTGAATCCTCCCGAGAACTACATTAAGGGTACACGTGCCTTAGGAATGGTCAACTAGTTCTACGTTAGTTTCATGGGCTCACTGTTGCACATACTACAGAAACACTCGTCGTAGAAACCGACGGAGGCCCAACAACAATTTTTTTTCCATTAGACTTTTCACTCCTTTTTTTTTTTTTTTTGCAATTTGGCAAAGAATCAATTTTTATAATCGAAACGATTCAGAACTATTTTTAATTTTCATCGTATCGAAGAAAATCATCTCTGCTGCTCAAATAGTAAGAATGTAAACAATGTCTAGCATCTGTATTGTAACGTTTCACTTGTGCAACGACTTTCATCTCTCATCTTTCCTTTCTCTCTCATTTTCTATATATATCTATATATATCTATATCTATATATATATATATATATATATATATATACACTACACACACACATATATATATATAATGGAAACAGAGAAGAGGGTAAGAGAGGGGGGAAGAGAAGGAAAGATCGGAGGTAACGGAGAGAAAAAGAGTGAGAGGGAGACGAAGAGAACGAGAGAGGAGAGAATAAGGACAGGGGAGGAAAGACAGACAGAGATAGCAGACAAGAGAAATTCGTTTTTTGTTTTTTTTTCTTATGTGTGAGTGTCTAAAAACTATATTTATAAATATAGTTATTTCGAATACAATCGACGCCTGTTAATGTGTGTGTGTGTGTGTGTGTGTGTGTGTGTGTGTGTGTGTGTGTGTGTGTGTGTGTGTGTGTGTGTGTGTGTGTGTGTGTAGGGAGAGAGAGAGATGTATATATATGCATATATATATATACACACACATACATTTCTCTCTCTCTCTCTCTCTCTCTCTCTATATATATATATATAAAGAGTAAGAGAGGGAGAGATAGGTAAGTATGTATACATTTGTAAACACAAGTATATGAATGTTCTTATAAAAATCTGGATTCATGCCTACTGGATCAATAATGCAACACCCCGGCAATAATATATGAAGCTGAGGTCTCGCCAGTGAGTCCACAGTACCAAAACAAATCCTGGAAATATGTCGATATGTCAGAGAGCTGGTTTAAAAACTGCTTCCTTGATCATTAAATGACCTTCAGATACCCAAATAAATGAAACACCACAAATTTGGCGAATAACATATGACAATTCAAAAGCAAGAACATGGCTTCTCCATAAAATGGAAAATACTGATAACATTTCGACCATATATAAATAGGTTCAAAGCATGCAGATTATGCAATAATGAGAAATGGTGGATATTGAATAATGTCCACAACAATAACAAACCGCTTAACACATGGAGAGAATTTTTCTCGCGATGTCCTCGCTTTTCTAAACACCTTTTTGAAGAACTGATCTCCATAGTATTCAATATTGATTTTTATTTTTCCCCCAAAATTATATCTTAATTTATTGATTATTTTCCAGCCCCTCTAATCTATTAGCTAGTTAGCGTTTGTTCTTATTTTTCGGTCAAATAGTTTCCTCTGGACCAATTAGACCATTACCTACCCCTCTTTAGAACTCCCTTCTTTTCCCTTATTTTCTTTTCAGGGCCAAGGTTTAACAAGCGGGTGGGACTAACGAAACGTACGTCCCTAGTATGGCACCGTTGCAGTAACTGGCCTTAATATATAAATATAAATGGAATAGAATGAAACGAAATTTCATTTCTCACTCTTAGTACGGCACTTACTTAAATGTAAGTATATAAGTATATAAGTATATAAATATATATATATATATATATATATACATTTTATTATATAAATGATCCCTACGAGATTAGAACTGTTTCATTCGTAAGAAAACATCAGGAAAGTTAGATAATTTCTGTATGTGTATATATATATATATATATATATATATATATATATATATATATATATATATATACATATATAAACATATATATATATATATATACGAGGTTGTGTGCGCTCACACACACAAATAGGAGAGATTGGAATATAAATAGATTTGTTTGTATTAGTTGAGTACATTGGAGTACATATCGCAGCATTGGCTAAAATTGGGTATTGCGCGTATAAGGTCTCCTTTCTTTTACATTTCCATTAACCAAAATATGCTGATTATGTGCATCAATAATTAATTAATTGACCTAATTGACAGCAAAACACTATTTATGCATATCGAAAATTTTCAATGGGAAAGAGAAAAAAACACTTTAATTGTATTATAAATCTAAAAGAAATAATGAATCCGTATGTACAGAACAAAGAGATTTTAAAATTTAAATTTAATTAAAAACATTAGTTAAGTATCTATTGAATAACTAAAGGTAACTGTTTTACGAAAAAAAAATACTGATTTGTATTCTTGGATCCTATCCTCCCTCACCACGCTTTGCCTTCCTACAATTCCCCTATATTCAGTGCCCCTGCCCCCACGTAGCGCACAATCTGGTGTACAGATATGTCTGTATAGAACCGTAACTCCCCACGCTGTTGTAGCGGTATCATTAAATACGGTGTGCCTTAGGCACTTTAAACTTTGAGAAGTTCATTCCCTCTCCAGGTCTGAATACTGATGATTTCTTCCAGATAAGAAAAAAGAGCCAATGAGCAAGCGATATTGAGAAAGAATTGACCCCAGTACTGAACTGATACTTCTCTTTATTGACTTTGAAAAGATAACAGGCAAAGAAGGATTTGAACTCTCAGAACTCTGAGAGCACTTTTTTTTCATGGTAGTCTCCGCTTGGGCTTTCAGGGGCTGGCAGGCCTGACTACTTGCCAGGGCTTTCAGGGGCTGGCAGGCCTGACTACTTGCCAGGGCTTTCAGGGGCTGGCAAGCCTGACTACTTGCCATAGCAGTGGAACTGTAAACTCTAAAGAATATTGTAACTTCTACTGAATATTATAACTGGTTCACACACAATGAAGCAGCCAGTGCCATGCTCTGAAAGAAATGCTAGGGTAAGCAAATGTATTGTTGCATAGTTGAAGAACAGTTGTCTCTCACATTGATACCAGATTATTCAAAATAAAATCGAAAAGAATCGAAAAAAAGGTTTATACTATAATAAATTTATTAATCTATTCCAACTAACGTGATAGTGGATCTAGAAGGCTAGGAAACTGTGAAAGGAGGTAAAAAGAATTAGATAATTAAATGAAAAAATAATTTTGATGGGGTAAACGATGCTTAACTACTTAGGAATATATATATTATTGATAACCTGAAATTTTATATATATATATATATATATATATATATATATATATATATATGTATATATGTGTGTGTGTGTGTGTGGTTGTGTGTGTGTGTGCGTGTGTGCAGGGCGTGGAGAGGTTTTCCAGCTGTTGTTACTTCTTGTATTAGAAATTGATAAGACAGTTGTACATCTGTTTAACTGTTCGCTTCCTCCTCTTCGCCTCCACCTCCCCATTCCTTGTTTCTCTTTGCCAAAGTAGTCAAGATGCTCTTTATCTGTATTTTAATATTTTAGAGTGTTAATGATGTAATATGGATGAAAGGAGAGTGTTAGAAAGAGAGAGAGAGAGTTAGAGAGGGGGGCGAGAGAGTTAGAGATGAGGAGAGAGTTGTAGAGAGAGAGAAAGTGGCGACGAGAGAGTTAGAAATGAGGAGAGAGCTGTAGAGAGAGAGAGAGATGGGTGGGATAGTTAGAAACGAGGAAAGAGTTGTAGAGAGAGAGAGAGGAGGCGGGATAGTTAGAGATGAGGAGAAATGAAAAAAGAAAGAGAAGAGTTGAGAGGTATATTTACGTAGAGGAGATGAAAGAGAGATGAATGTGAAACGAGTGGGATATAAACGTGAGATGAGAGAGAAAGGGGGGGGGGAGAGAAATACTTTCATGAGCGATAGGTGTGTAGAGAGATTGAGATAAGAAAGAGAAGAGCAAGAAATGAGAAAGAGAAGGGCAAGAAATGAGAAAGAGATGAAAGGCAGGAGACAGAGAAGGGGAGAGAGAGGGGGGTACAGAAAGATAATTAGAGAGAAAGAGAGAGAGAGAGAGAGATGCTTGCCAAGTGAACGCTGATATTCAAGATATTTTCTGCCGTTTTACTTGGTCTGACATGAACTGGGTCCATTGCCAAATATACATATATATATATATATATATATATATATATATATATATACACACACACACACAAATGTGTGTCTGTGTGCGTATCTAAATGTATACAGAAAACAACATTGGCTAGGATTAGTCCAATTTGCTATTTGACACTTTGTTGCGTGAGAAGTAGGATTTTTTCGTTAGTTACATGACGTATAAATGTGCTTACATGCTCGATTGAGAGTCGATCCAATAGAAGCTTGCATACTTGTCAGATATATCGATCTTTCTCTTCCTATAAGCACTGGGTCATTTTTTTTTCTGTGTCTATGTTCTTTGTTATTATTGAGCAAAGAGGAATACAGACAGAGACAATTCTATTAAATCTATTACCACACTGCTACATGAAATACGGAGCTCCAGCATGGCTGCATTCTTACATAGTGATTTAAACAATATGAACGACAAAGCAGTATGAGCATTATAAATTATTGATGTTCGCCATTTTGTGTCCTCCAAAAACCCTAACCCTAATACTAACACTAACGCCATCCTAACCTTAACATTTGTCGTGTGGTAAGGTTAACTAAAAAAAAAAACAACGAATAATACACGAAAAATAAACAAATAAAATGATAAAGTATGTTTTAAAAAACGCAGACAGCTACATAACCCAGACTCCAGGAATTACATATATGTTCAACATACAGAAATTATTACTACTAGGTACTGTACACATATTATGAAGAGTACTCTTAAAACAATAGAAACAACACCACCCAAAACCATCACTGCACATAGCCAAGGTGCAAACAGCCGTGCTCTGTAATGCAGTAACGATACGCAATAAAAATGATTTCTGATTCAGGCACAAGGCCAGCAATTTTGGGGTGAGGGAAGACATAACATATTTTATCGGCCCCGAAAGAGTAAAATATGAAGCTAAACTCGGTGGGATTTGAACTCAAAATTATAAAAGGCCGTAACTATATGTTGCAAAGCATGTCGTCCGACACTCTACCGATGCTGCCTATCAACTGCTCTTAAACTAATAATAATAATTTCTAACATAGGCACGTATCTATACATTTATAAGTTTGGGCTGTAATTGATTTAATCGATCCTTGTATACGAGTGGGTCAAATATGATGTTTGCAATATATACCAGTCATATTCTAGGGTCCGATGTAGTCTATTATAAACCTGCATTGCAAGAGAGACCAAAAATTGGCCCCGTACCAAGTGAAAAAGGAAACTGTTATTTTAATCATATGCATGCTGGATAAAAAACAGATGAAGTTGTTCTCATGAGAATTATGAAATGTTACGCTGCACGCAATAAACTTATTGATGGTGAGTGCCTGTGGTATGTGTGTACTCCACTCCGAACCATTGATTATATACCGCACTAATTAATAATAAAGTTAATACACGAAAGAAGATGCTGCATACGTGCAATGTCAGTGTAAACATTAAAATTTGCAAACTTAATGAGACAAATTACTACAGAGGTCATTTTCCGATGGTTACATGTTCTACGAGAATACGTCATTCACATCACCAGCAATAAATATTATATATAACTAACTAGTGGACCAGTTCTGACAACAATAACGTTGAACCTATTTAAATTTTGGAATGCCATATATACCAGAACTACCAGATATATAAATAACTATACAAACTGAGAAGTGTTTTGATAACTTAATGGTTTGCATAAGAGAAACCCTATACATTATATTGATTACTGAACGTGGAAGTGATTAAAGATAAGGATAATATTATAATAACTTATTTCTAGGCTATAATTGCATAAATATAAATATTCAGCATGTATATACAAATGACATAGGATTAAATGTACGAGTAACTTTGGAGAAATAACTATTTACAGGGGGACAAATGCAGAGTTAACCCTAACCTAGGACCTTATGACTAGACAGCAAATTCGGGTGAAGGGCAAAATTGATTAAATCAACGCCGGTACTTGACTGGTACTTGATTTTATCGACCTCAGGAGGGTGAAGGGTAAAGTTGACCTCGATGGGATTTGAACTCAGATTGTAAAGTTCCAGAATAAATAACGCAATGGCGTTTTATCCGACGCTCTACCGATCCTGCCAATCCACTAGCCTGAAGTTTATTAATTATTAACCTAGCTAATGCACAGGTAACCCTAATTCTAGGGTTACCATTTCATTTTATAATTACCACGTTGGTATTACACTAGTATATTAGTACAACATAAAAATATATTATTCAATATTTACTAACTAAAGATATAGCTGTTAATACCTATATAAAGGTACTAAATTACAGAGAACTTAAAAGGTTATGTAAATTCTCAATTTAACTTACGAAGGCAATTTTATATACTTTAGATCAAAACCAGTCTTTAAAATGTTCGCAGAATCTTATGCCAGCAACATGTAATTTCTTGTCACCGGTTTAAAAGTGGTTTATCCGACAATTAAATCACCAAAGCTCTAACAACACATACATCACACGCACCCGCCCTCTTTATATGGGCTAGCCAACTTAATAACAGTTTAGCTCAAATTATACCTTACATTCGAATTGTGTAAAGACGAAATAAGTTCTGTAGTAGTGCGTTGTTTTTTCTTTGTTTTGACTTTCATTTCTAAAAGAGCCCATGCCCATGTCGCTTAAAAGAATGAGTAGATCCAATATGTGATTTGCTTTCGTTTCTGGTAGATACTTTACATCTATAAACCATATTTCCCTCAGATTTTTGCCCTTGTAGTGAGCAATTATATGGGACCCTACAATAACACATTACTCAGTGTCGTTAGTCGGTATCCTAGATGTCATACTGAGAGGATCCGGTGAAAGTGGAAGGCTGCGTATTACGTTATTAAAAACTATATTTGCTTAGGTATTTTATTTACATTAGCTATAGGAATTTTATATATTATAGTTTTAGATATATTTAGGAGTATTACAGTGACGTATATATATTTTCATTTAGCTTTGGTTATTAAAAAGTATATTCTATTCTATTATATCATCTACTTACCTACTCCCCTCTCTCTCTCCCTCTCTCTCTCTCTCTCTCTCTCTCTCTATCTCTCTCTATATATATATATATTATCTGTATAACTACAGAGTGGGTAACAGAGACTGCACCAATGTGTGTACACTCACTATATATATATGTATGTATATGTATGTGTGTTGTGTGGTGTGTGTGTTATTTTCAGCTAATGCATTCAGATTTATGGTCAGGATAATAAAGAGCTGAAAAAATCTTTCATTTTTTAAATTTTTTTTTAAACATTCAATTTTCTAGGATTGGAAATAAAAGCAACAAAAATACGAGATCTAACGTTTTTCGGTAACTTCTAAGTGGTAATGGCATGCTCTGTTTGGGGATTTCTTATGTGTGTATATATATCCCACATACATGCATTATATATATACACACACACACAACACTACTCAATCGTAACGATGCTTTCCCTAGAAGCGGATTCAAAGATATAATCTTTTAGAACTGCATACACACTTAGAATCTCCATAAAGAAATTAAAAAAAGAAATGTCAGTTGATTTAATCCCGTTTTCAATATCACTGTAACTACAAACGCCATTCCACACCAATATTACGAAGATTTTAACAAAACACCATTAAATTCTTGCATTCTGCCACTCATATATTTGACTAGAATTTCATTGCTTCAAACATTTTAAAACTGAACAAACAACACAAATTCATCTGCAAATCAATGTAATTGCATTAACCTTAATACATGCCCCTTAGTTTCTAGTTGTTTAGCTAAGGACAGTTTAGCAATGCACTGACATGAGAAAATATTATCTCCAAAACCTGCATTGAAACGACCTGAATACCTTTCTAATTTTGTATATTTTACATACTTATTCTCCCAGAAGCCCCAACAAAAGAGAGATGTCAAATTTCATCTCCTAACTTCATCTGGGATTTGAAAAATAGATCCTATCTCACAAACACAACTGGATTATCTTGTCTAAAGCCAGGTTCTATTTTGGAAACTATAAATCATGTAATTTGTGTACTACAAAGGAATTCAGAAATATTTTGCTAAATTTATACCTTCGAATGGGTGCGGAGATTCATGTTAACTTTTCGAATGGGTGCGGAAATTCATGTTAACTTTTCGAACTTATAAACATTTTGAACCAATTGATTTTTCTTACTGTTAACATTACCATCATCCTTTTGTTATTTCCATAATTCCCTTTTTACTATTCTATTGTCCGTTTCAAGACCTCTTCTTTTTCTTCAACCACTTATTCTTGAGAGGTTCGTGGAGGCAGAGTCCTCAAACACTCCCTCCAGCGGGTCCTGTCAGAAGCAACCGTCTTCAACTGATCCGGCTGGATCCCCAATCGAGACCAGCTAAGTTCATGGATGTTACCCAACCATCTTGCACAGGGTCTACCTCTGGTTCTTCTGCCGATTGGTTTTTTCCCTCAAGATCTCTTATATTAACAAAATCCTTATATTTTATTGGACAAGCTTTTATTACCCCTCGCTGAGCTTAGGTTATTAAGTATGTATTTTTTATTATCATTTAGTATTTTACATCTTCAAACTTAACTTATTCTTTGTATTCACTCCTATAGCTACATAGTTTAGGACTTACTTAAATGTATTCTTTGATTTGCTATCTAACTATATCATTTATCTAAATTTATCATATACATCCATTCCTACATTTACAGAATTTGACTAAATCCATTTGTATATGTTATTTTTTTTCTTTAATTTACTTTATCATTATTCTATTTCCTATTACACCATTACTTAATGCTTTAAGTACAATTTCATTTTATTCAATTCATTATAATTTTAATTCCATTAAATCCTTTTTGCGTGATTTCACTCCCACGCCTTTTTATCGATAAAACTTACAATTCATTATCTATTTAATAGTGATGTACTATATATTTTATTTTATTTTATTTAGAAGTCGTATTCCATCATTTTCAAGTAACATACTACACGCATCATATAGTGTTTACCTGAGTTGTTTAATTTAACCCTTTCAATACCAAACTGCCTGAAACCGCACATGCTTCTATAATATAATGCCGTATCTTTTAAAGTGTTTATATTTAACTAAACACCTTCACAATATTAAGTACGAATCTTTGTTAATTACTTATTTTCAAAATGAATGGAAACAAACATGGAGTGACATTCATTAGAAATATGGCAATAAAAGGGTTAAACTGCTTATATTTAACAAAAATCCTCCATCATAATTTTATATAAGAACCTTGGTTATGTTCTAAACATTAAGCAAATAATGAGAAAGTTATATTATCAAATCCCTCCAAAATCTTGATTATTTTCAAAATAAATGGAAACATATAGAAAATGTATTTCATAAGAATTATGGTAACGAAGGGGTTAATTATTATAATATATCACAGTCCGAATAATATGTTTTGCACTTAGATTCTGATTATGTCCCTTGAAACACTAGAAAAAATACTATTCCACTCTATTTAACGGTATGGAGTACATTTTTTCACATACATTTATACACGCGTATATATATATATATATATATATATATATATATATATATATATATATATATATATATATATATATATATATAT
>OZ024753.1:27786845-27796845 GCA_964016885.1 Eledone cirrhosa | reverse complement strand
GTACAGAAAGGTCGTTATTCAACGATTATTCAATCCCTTGGATATCGCAGTATATATATATATAGCTTAAGGGCTGTAACGTCAAGTTACTGTTGGTTCATCAATGTACTCGATGCCCTCGATACGTAGTCTCCAGTATATACTTTGGGGTTGTACTAAGCAGAGTGTAATAATAATAAGTATGGACGAAGTGTTACATTTTCATTAACTTTATTCAGGTAAGTTTATTCACCTAAATAAACTTAATGAAAATTTGACACCTCGTTCATACTTACGAGCTGAAGATCCGCTAAGGTGAAACAATTGTTCTCGGTATGGTGAACTAACTGTTGTGTTACTACTTATATATATATATATATATATATATATATATATATATATATATCCTTATCGAAACCTCTTCAGATTTTGGTTTTTGTATTTATTATTACTGTGTGTGTGTGTGTGTGTGTGTGTGTGTGTGTGTGTGTGTGTGTGTGTGTGTGTGTGTGTGTGTGTGTGTGTGTGTTTTGAATATCCCGGTACGATGACCAGAAAGACCACAGACAGGGTAGTACTCGATGCATAATGGAATGCGGTGTGGGTACATTGACGAGGTAGAGATTCGACTGCCAGGCTTATAGAGGTTCTTAGCCGAATCTGCTCGAGCCCGCAGTGGAACCTCCACGTCATTGATAATCGGTCCCCACCCACGTCTATTAATTTTTCAGATGCCCTGTGTAGGGACAAAAAAAAGGCTCAGAAACATTGTGGTCTCTCTCACACACACACTCTCTCTCTCTCCATGTATATATATATATATATATATATATATATGTGTGTGTGTGTGTGTGTGTGTGTTCCTCTCACTCCTTTCAACTTTAAATCTCCAAAGTTTGGCAACGGATGTAATAAAATTTACGGTGACAGGCTAGTAAATCCGGATCTTTCAAACTTCTGGTTTTACTGTATACGTATCGATCCAGCTTAGGCTACGATAAAAAAAAAATCTATTATAATACTCGTAAATATGTAATTCAGCTTATGCTCTTACAAACCTGACGACAAGCCAACCATTTAACACTTCTGTTGAATCCATTGATAATATAACCAACATTTTTACACAGCTAATTACAATAACTTATTGCCATTCTCAGCACCAAGTTGCTATAACCGATATTGTCTATCACACCACAAACGAGTTAGATACAACTATATCTCACTACACAGCTACACGTCTGGTGTCCTTGGACCTAGGGCCACCTCTGTACTCACCACCATCGACACAGAGCCGGAATGGTTCTTCTAGCGCGTCTCCATCATCATCCTCCGGAGAAACGCCTTCTCTATTCTGTTAGCCGCGAAAGACGGTGACAATGACAGTGGGAGCTTTGTTCCACTGAGGCATTTTAATTTTGTCATTCTATATATACACATATTTCGGGAGACCACACAGTCGCCGTGGCGATTGGGGGCTGTAGCTACCACAAAATATATTTTAAATATAATAGCGACGTAGAGTGTAAAAAAATAGTATTTGTGCTAGCTGTTGTTCCTGGTTGTGTTGTCAGACCATCCCACACAAAGAACTCAATATATATATACACATTGTCGTCTCTGACTGAGACGAAGCAAGAATATATTTGAATTCATAGAAAAATAAGAAAACTCATCACTAGAACAGCTGTTAAAACAGCCAAATGCTGTCATTGGCAGCGATGGGCAAACGTGCATCAGAGCTTTGCCTTTCATCCTTACGTGGTCGATAAAATAAAGTACCAGTAACAAACTGGATCGATTTAATCGACTTTCTCCCTTCCCCCAAAATTGCAGGAATAATAATAATAGTAAAAATGATCCAGGAAAAGAGAATATCCCAATCGTTCCGCTTTTTTGTTTTCTTTTCTATCTTGTTATTTTTTTTTCTCTTTTGCCCGAACCATCTAATTATAAAGGTATCTTATTTATAACTAAAGAAATGTCTTACATATGAATGCCAAGAAATTTGAGTCGTTTACGTATTTATGCTGAAGCGATGTTTTTGCTACAAGAATACCGCTTCCCATAAATATATGTATTTATGTAAACATTAATATAGCTCCAGTCTTAAACAAGCGACAACTAAGCTCTTCATATTTGAGAGTTGCATGCTATGCCAGAAAAACTTTGTCGAAATGTGTTGCGTTCATTTAACACCGTTCCTTATAGGACTACCAGACTTATCTGTTATTTGATACGAAAAGTGTTTGCAACTGGCGTCATCTATGTAAAAAGAAACACACCGACACTATCATCATGGTGTAGACTCTCTATTAAAATTGTCCCGCTTTCAAAATCTGAATGGGGGAGGTCCCTTTTGCAATGGCGACTGACTTATGACGAACCAACGATACAGTCACAACAACTGCTTTACAAAAGGAAGGACAGATTAAATAATGTAATCCTGGCTGCATTATATTGAAGTAAATACGAGGTAAAGTGAAGGTACGTGCCTTAGTGGTTAGGGTGTTCAGCTCACGATTGTAAGGTCGTGAGTTCGATTCTCGAACTGAGCTGGCAAAAATGAGTTGGACATGTGATTCTAAATGCCAGCCTTGCTACATTTTGACTTACCTTCTACCTTTCTGAAAACGATCGTAACCTCAAATTTTACAAGACTTCTTTCTATAATCTCTTTGGCATTCTAAACCTGGCGGAGACCATTCCTCTCCAGGTCTGAATTCAACCGATTTCTTCAAAGTTCGAGAGTGATAGAGAGGAAGTGAAAAGAACATATACAAGAAGAATCGACCCAAGTACTGGATTGGCATATTTTTTAGAGAACTCGAATGAAAGGCATAGTTGACCTCTGTGGGATGTGAACTCAGAACGCAGAGAGCCCGTAAAAATACCACAAAGCAATGTGACCGGTGTTTTAACGTGCCGGCTAATTCGTTGTTTTTCTATAAACTATACTTCGAAGAAAATCTTTATTCTTAAGAGGGCATAATTGAATTTAGCTTTGTGTCGTATTGCGAACTTTAAATAAGAAAATAAAATAATATTTAGATTCTGTCATCTCCAATATAGCGGGTATGGTAAGTTGTGGTTGGGCCGTTGCTTTTAGGTATTTCGGGCCTCCTCTGGTACTTTCACCTCAATACTGTAAAGAAAAAAAAAAAAAAATTTAACGAGTCCCTCATCCCTGCCGGTCTCTAAGCTTCAGCCTACTCAACGGTATGAATTATATGTCCCAGAGCATATTTTATGGCAGAGAGCTGAGAAAAAGTCACTAAAGTAAAAATAAATATACCAGGAAACAATATTAGTAGATGACTAATAATATTTCTGTTATTGTTTCGACAAATATGAACGTCATAAAGTATAAACGTAGTCTTGTCGATTTCTGCCGGTGTGCTAGCGAAGGAAACCATTAAGTAAATATACACAAATATATTTACATTGAATTAGAAAAATAGGATTGTTTGGAAATGAAATAATTCTGAGACGCCAGCCACCTGATAAGAAATAGCTAAATGGAGTTCAGCAGATCTAATCTTGGAGTATTGTCAAGCAAAAATAGAATGTTAATAATAACTATTACCATTTCTACTTTAGGCACAAGGCCAGTAATTTTGGAGGAGGGAAAAGTCGACTAAATCGACCCCAGTGCATTACTGGTGCTTTATTTTATCAACCCCATAAGGCTGAAAGGCAAAGATAACCTTGGTGGGATTTGAACTCAAATCGTAAAGGGGTGTAACTATGCCACAAAGCATGTTGTCCGACGCTCTAATAATACTGCCAATACACCACCTTAATGTTAATAATAATAATAATAATAATAATAATAATAACAACAAAGAAATGGTTGGAACTTTTCTCGACGATAACTTCCTGCTTGGAAAAATCAGTGAAAACTTAGGGTGAAACTACTGTGAACTGACAAAAAGTCGAAGTAAATATTATATATACAAATTTTATCTATTTCTTTTCCCACAATGTGCTTCTCCGATCTGAATGAACACAGAACAGTATATTTCTTCCACCAAAGCACATTTTGTATACTTGCTTCTTCTCCTTTCGTCACCCTTGTGACTCAATGGTTAGTGAGTTTGGCTTATGATCGTAAGGTTATGAGTTTGATTCCCGAACGGCGGCGTTTTGTGTCCTTGAGGAAGACATTTTATTTTTCGTTGCTCCAGTCCACTCAGCTGGGGAAAAGAATCAGTTACGATAACACTGGTGTCAAGATGTATTAGCCGTTGCTTTTCATTGGGTAACATCAGTGGCGTGGAGAAGACAGCCTTGCATGCATGAGTGATTGTTGCTCGTCCACAAAAACACCTTGTGCTGGGTTGTTCCTTGTAAGGGAACTTTCAAAGTGTAAATCGATGGTCAGTCATGATGAAGAGGACTTTTCTATTCTTTCATTAAATCAGACGTATGTAATTTTAGGTAGATTGTGCTGCTATTTCTAGCCGGGCAAGCAACAGCTTAGAGCCTCCTTCATTCTGTTGTGCTGTTTGTTATTATTCGTGTTGTAGTTGGTTCATGCAAAGAATTAATCACTGTGTATATCATATTGAAGTCGTTCTTATTTGGAAATCGATCGATATAAAAACGGCAGTTCATTAAAACCTTCATCTAACCGTTGAAGGAAGGAGAAAAAAAAAAAAAAAATAAATATATATATATATATATATATATATATATATATATATATATATATATATATATATATATATATATATATATATATGTGTGTGTACATACATATACATATATATACATACATATACATATATATACATACATACATATATATATATATATATATATATATATATATATATATATATATATATATATAGATAGAGAGAGAGAGAGAGAGAGATTTGTTCTCGTGACATTCTATTCATAGTTAAATAGTCAAGTCTCTAGAGAACACGGCTTTTGTATCAGACATTTGTACCCATTGGGAATTTTTAATTTACTCTTCTACACTATCAGATATTTTATAAATGATTCACACAAACAAGGATGGCGGAGTGGAAGACTAGCTCTGCTTGGTATGTTTTTTGTCTGTATTTTTGAAACGAGGAATTATCACACCATTATTAAACACTGATTTATTCCGATTATATGTTCTCATCTTAGTTGTTATAGCACAATGTTTCGGCCTTCTTCAAGTGCCTCTCCTATATAATAGCGATTTAGGAATTCCGAACCAAATCTTTTATTCGATCCACGTTTAGGGATGGGGTTAGATTCTTCTCATGTTAGTTATTTTCATGCTTGTGATGCTGCTTGCTTGTTCCGCATGTTTGAACCAGATGAGGTCCGTCACATCCATATCAATAACAGGTTAGTTGTGGTGTTTCTGGGAGGGACTGGGTTTGTTTATAGTGGACATGTTTGATTTTTTTCTTTCTCTTGTACAGTATGGTTCTGGTGAGGGATGTGTGGTTTGTTTATGGAGGATGTGTTTGATTTCTAATTGTCTTGTACGGTATGAGTCTGGTGAGGGGGTGAGTATGAATATAAGTTTATTACGGATTGCATATTGGTGTAGATTTGTTTAGGTTGCAGTTAAGTCTTAGTTACATACAGATTATCTGACTCAGGTATTGAACGTATCTTCCCCTGCAACACTTAACACTTAATCAACAATTATATTCTCAATGACATTGAACCGCAGGGAATGTATGTAGGTATGTATGGTCTCGTAACTCCTGAGTTGACATACGGCGTTTCTAGGACATTTTAAAGCCTGGTGTAGCCCATCTCCTCTCCCGGTCTGAATACAGCAGATTTCTTCCAATGGAGGATAAAGAGAGAAAAGAATTGAAGTGAGAAAGTGATATAGAGGAAGAATCGACCTCAGTATTATACTGGTACTTTTTTTTATCGTCCTCGAATGGATGAAAGGCAAAGTTGACTTCGGCTGATTTGAACAGAAAGCCGAAACGAATACCGCAAAGCACCTCTATCTGACGTTCTAACGACTCTGGCAGGGCAATTAGGTTATGGAAATTAGAAGCTTTGAACCTAACATTTTTTGTATGTATTTAATCATGTCCCCTTAATGTCCTGAGTTCAAATCATGTAGCCAATTTCTGAACTTCCTTTTCATTCCTTTGGGATCGATAAATAAAGCACCAGTCATGCACGAACATACAGAGTTTATCTTCGAATCGATCAATTTACAGTATATAACTGGCACGTATTTTCTAGAAACTAGAAGTATAATAGACAAAATCAACTGGATAAGAAACGTAACTAAAAACTGCCAGACATTTTTTCTGGCGCTCTGCCGACTCTGCTATCAACCGTCCTTAATGGTTTCTCACATAAGCACAAGGTTAGATATTTTAGCTTATAATCGATTCACCCGACACAAATACTTAGTTATTCTTTTACTGGTTTCACTCATAAACTGCGGTCACGCTGGGACACTGCCTTGAAGCAATTTAGTTGATCATGACTCCAATATTTCTCTTTTTCAAGTTTGGTACTTATCTTCTCTATTTGTCGAACCACTATGTAAAACAATACAAACAACACATGTTCACTCACACGTGTATGAGGTGGGTTTCTTCGCAGTTTCCATCTAACAAATTTCACTCACGGAGCATTGGTCAATCTGAGGTTATAATGGAAGACAAGGTACCACGCAGTTGGAGTGAATTCGAAACGACGTGGTTTCAAAGAGGACTTCATGACCACATAGCCATGCTATCCATACATAAACCTGTTTTGGTTAAAGTCTGTATGGAACTCAGTCACATCAGGTCAGAGCTTATCCTGGTTTCATTGATGTTAAGCAATTGAGAGTATACAATTGCCAGTACTGATTTTTAACGATTCAGTGAACTAAAGCAACGGAAAATGAAGTACTTTGTTCAAGGACGCAATGCACAATCCAATTTGTGAAACGAACTCACGAACTTACAATCATGAGTCCAACTTCCTAACAACAACTGGGCCATTTTTGACTTACAACAGATTCATCCGATACAAGTAATTAACTCATAGTTAATTTACCAACCACAGAGTCATGGAATCAAAACCTTCCCCGGTGAGATTTGAACTCAGAACATAAAGGGACATAACTAAATAAGCCACTGCGGCAAAGACCTTTTGCCTCGTGCTCTACAGTATCTTTCGTCCACATCGACATAATGACAATTTCTAAATCAACCAGCAACACTCATAGATTTGTAAAGAGGGCGGTATTATGGATTAAAAGGGTAACGGAGGCACTGTCTCCAAGCGAGAATAATCGAGATTTTGAATAACGAAATTCTTGATTGTTTTCAGAATTATTTGAACATCATGGGTAGTGTTTTTCATTAGAAATATAGTTAAGGACAGGGTGAAATAAACCCCAGTACTCGAGTAGGGTTTATATTACAAAACCTGGAAGTATAAAAGCCAAAGACCATGCGGGTGCCACTTACGGTCATGACGTAACAAAATGCCGACGATATACTGGTTTTTGCTATGACATTCGGTGCCCTTTATAAAATTGATTTATAAATTTGACCAACCTTACATTTTAAACTGCTACAAGCTGACCGGGGAACAACGTTTTTCAAGCAATAACCGCATTCACGAGTATGCATGTAAGTGTGCGTGTTTGAGTGTTTGTGTGTAAGTGTGCGTGTTTGTGTGTATTTGTATGTGTGAGACAGTTCAATGAATGAATGAATAAATAAATGAATGAGTGAATGAATGAAAGAATGGATAAAGCTGAATTGATTAAGGCAAGCGATGGAACTGGTTGCCTCTTAGTTAAACTTCAGTAGTGAAGTGAGCGAGTGTAATGACTCAATATCGCCCCTCTTCCCATTGTGAAAACATATCCATTAGACAACAACGAATCTTCGAAATATACATGAATAAATAAAACTTGTATGACTCAACTACGTTAGCCATTATATATATATATATGTAATGTGTGTGTGTATATATATATATATATGTATCTATAATGTATATCTTATATATAATATATATATATATATAATGTATGTATATATATAATGTATATATATATAATGTATATATATATAATGTATGTATATATATAATGTATATATATATATATATATATAATGTATATATATATATATAATGTATATATATAATGTATATATATATAATGTATGTATATATATATAATGTATATATATATATATAATATATATATATATATAATGTATATATATATATATAATGTATATATATATATATAATGTATGTGTATATATATATATATATAATGTATATATATATATATAAATAATGAATATATATATATAAAAATAATGAATATATATATATAATGTATATATATATAATGTCTATATATATATATATATAATGTCTATATATATATATATAATGTATATATATATATATAATGTATATATATATATAATGTATATATATATATATATAATGTATATATATATATATATATATATAATGTATATATATATATATATATATATATATATATATATATATATAATGTATATATATATATATTTATATATATATATATATATATATATTTATATATATATATATATATATATAATGTATATATATATATATTTATATATATATATATATATATATATTTATATATATATATATATATATATATATATATATATATAATGTATATATATATATATATATAATGTATATATATATATATATATATATATATATATATATATATATATATATATATATATATATAATGTATATATATATATATATATATAATGTATATATATATATATATATATATATATATATATATATATATATATATAATGTATATATATATATATTTATATATATATATATATATATATATTTATATATATATATATATATATATATATATAAATATATATAATGTATATATATATATATTTATATATATATTTATATATATATATATATATATATATATATAAATATATATAATGTATATATATATATATTTATATATATATATATATATATTTATATATATATATATATATATATATATATATATATATATATATATATAATGTATATATATATATATATAATGTATATATATATATAATGTATATATATATAATATATATATTTATAATGTATATATATATATATATATATATATATATATATATATATATATGTATATATATATATATATTTATAATGTATATATATATATATAATGTATATATATATATATATATAATGTATATATATATATAATGTATATATATATATATTTATAATGTATATATATATATATTTATAATGTATATATATATATATATATAATGTATATATATATATATATATAATGTATATATATATATATTTATAATGTATATATATATATATATATATAATGTATATATATATATATTTATAATGTATATATATATAAATATATATAATGTATATATATATATATAATGTATATATATATATATTTATAATGTATATATATATATTTATAATGTATATATATATTTTTATAATGTATATATATATATATATATTTACAACGTATAGATATATATATTTAATGTATATATATATATATATAATGTATATATATATATATATATATATAAGGATTAAAATACTGGAGCGTGTTGGAGTTAAACACCCT
Organism: Eledone cirrhosa; assembly: GCA_964016885.1. NCBI lineage: Eukaryota > Metazoa > Mollusca > Cephalopoda > Octopoda > Eledonidae > Eledone > Eledone cirrhosa. The sequence goes on along the minus strand of OZ024753.1, from coordinate 27,787,187 downwards.
CTTCGTATTATAGAAATGTAGTTTTAATTTGCCTGATGAGTCCTTAATAGGACGAAACATTGTTGGCTAATAAAGACTTTAGATGTATTGAAGGCTTCTTTGTTTTATGCTCATAATATATATATATATATATATATAATGTATATATATATATGTATATATATATATATAAATTTCATATTGTTGTTTTCAGCCCCTACGTATATGGCATCTAATCCGGTTTTTTGATTGGCTGTTGTGCTTTTGAGAGGGAGGCTGTCCGTATGTATGAGAGAGCCACCACAAACAGTTGTGGCCTCTAGAAGGTTCCCTGGGACACGCCGCTTGTTACTGATGTTTCCT
>OZ024753.1:27779345-27784345 GCA_964016885.1 Eledone cirrhosa | reverse complement strand
ACGTTCTAGGAGCAAATCCCATGGTCATTTGTGGCTGAAGGGAGTCTTTACCCTTTTATATTATATGATAGGAGGATGAACTGATAACTAACTGTGAAAAATACAAAGGCAATTTTTTTTTTTTTTTGTGCCCAAAGCGAACAAAAACGAGTTTACATTTGTTCAGTTTTCATGGCGTGGTTTATCATTTGAATATACAGTTATTATTAAAGTTGTTTTAGGTCGTGTTGTGCATGAATATCTATTATTTCATTATATTAGCATCGGTAGAGTGCCGGACAACGTGCTTTGCAGCATAGAGTTACGGCCCTTCACGTTCTGAGTTCAAATCCGCCGAGGTTAACTTTGCCTTTCATCCTTATGGGGTCGATAAAATAAAGCACCAGTAATGTACTGGGGTCGATTTAATCGACTTCCCCCTCCCCCAAATTACTGGCCTTGTGTCTATATAAGAAATCATTATATTAGCATCGGTAGAGTGCCGGATAACGTGCTTTGCAGCATAGAGTTACGGCCCTCCACGTTCTGAGTTCAAATCCCGCCGAGGTTAACTTTGCTTTTCATCCTTATGGGGTCGATAAAATAAAGCACCAGTAATGTACTGGGGTCGATTTAATCGACTTCCCCCCCCCCCCAAATTACTGGCCTTGTGTCTATATAAGAAATCATTATATTAGCATCGGTAGAGTGCCGGATAACGTGCTTTGCAGCATAGAGTTACGGCCCTCCACGTTCTGAGTTCAAATCCCGCCGAGGTTAACTTTGCCTTTTATCCTTACAAGGTCGATAAAATAAAGTACCAGTATGTGTGTGTGTATATATATATATATATATATACGCATAGACGCACACACAAATCACTTCCATACATACACACTGCCTACTAATACTGGACGTTACAATCCCTGATTGCCTTCTATAGTGATCAGACATCAATAATACCATAGCCAAAAGACTGCCTCTCAGAACAACGAGAGAGAGAGAGAGAGAGAGAGAGCAAAAGCTGTTTTTCCTCCTCAAGGCCAGAAAACACTTCAGTTGTGAACCGTTGCAGACGCTGAACAAGATACCCGTCTATTCCACATTTACACGTATAGCCTCATTTATCTGGGACGGTACTGCAGCTGCTTACACATGCAAACATTCTGGACGGCATCCAAAACATCAACAAATAACATCACAAACATCTCACTGATCGACGAATCGTCATTTACTTACTAACATGGACACAGGCATAGTTGTATGGTTAAGAGGTTCGCTTCGTGATCACGAAATCGATCCCAGATTCGATCCCGCTTTTAAAACATCCCAGAAACTTCCAATGAAATACAGTCTCATAAGGAGAGTAGTTACCCCTGCACAAGTGTGACCTTTAAATTTCATTTCATTTTTCACTGTGTTACATTTTGAACAAATGCCTGTCTCATAGCCTCGGGTCGACAAAAACCTTGTGAGAAAAATTGGGTAGTCGTAAACTGTGTTGAAACCCGTCAGATAGATTTTACCTTAAAATGGTATAGGTGAGCTATTAAGATGTTTTCAATGCAATCATAAGGTCCTAAATTCGATCCCACTGTATGGTATCTTGGGCAAGTATCTTTTCCCATAGTCTCGGGTCGGCCTAAACCTTGTAAGTAAAATTGGGAAGACTGAAACTCTGCCAAAGCATGGCTGTGTGAAATTGTGTGGGTGGAAACTGAGTGGAAGCCTCATCGATCTCACCGGCCTATGAAAGCAAATAGAGCTAAGGGTATTGCTACATCTCCGCTGACTAAACAATAACAGCTCTGGCATATTAGCAACAACAACAGTAATGACGGTATTAATTGATGATGTTAGCAACAACAGCAACACACCACAACAATAATAACGGATTCTACTTTAGGCACAAGGCCAACAATTTTAGGGGAGGGTAAAGTCGATTAAATCAACCTCAGTGCATTACTGGTATTTTATTTTATCGATCCCGTAAGGATGAAAGGCAAAGCTAACCTCGCCATGCCTTTCATCCTTGCAGGGTCGATAAAATAAAGTACCAGTCATGCACTGGAGTCGATTTAATCACATCACAACGATGATAATAGACGATGTTAGCAACAACAGCATCACATCACAACGATGATAATAGACGATCTTAGCAACAACAGCATCACATCCATTATGATAAAGACAACGACTACAACAAAAGTGATTATAGGAATAACTCAGGCACAAAGAATGAGTCATCAAACCATGGACCCTTAATTCCTGCTAGAGTCTGAGGGGCATTGCCATGACGTATTGTCTAGGGCAGTGGTTCCCAACGTAGGTTCCGTGGAACCCAAGAGTTCCACAAAGAAGTGTCTGGGTTCCCATGATAAAAGTAGAGGAGTATATTTATATTACAACCATATAAAAGTATTAGACTTGGTGGTTTCCCAAAAGTTTCAGAACCAAAAAGGGTTCCGCGTTTGAAAAAGTTTGGGAAACCCTGGTCTAGGGCATTTAAATCTGGCAGGGCTAATCTTTCCCATGGTCTCAACACAGCCAATATCTTCGAAAGAGAGGTAGGAGGGAGGAATCGATCCTACTACTGGATTAGTGCTTTCCAAAATCGAAAAAATGAACGGCAAAGTTGAACACGATCGAATTTGAAACCAAATATTGCAAGGCAATGTGTCAGACACCCACTTTATAATAGCAATAAAATGAATTAACAAATTAGTACATATGAATGTAAGCCTATTGTGTGTGTGTGTGTGTGTATGCCGTGAAAACACAAAACGAACAAACAAGAGGATGCATTAACACACACGCACACACACACATACACACACTTATATATATATATATTGCTATACTGCGGCTACAAATTCGATTTATATCTATTATGTATATATATATATATATATATATATATATATATATATATATATATAATGCGAATGTCTGCTGCATGACATTTTGGCTTATAGACTCAGCCACCTTGGGGGGTGGGGGGAGGGGTGTCTATCTTCATAAATATAAATGGCACTTATTTGGACGAGTAACCCCGGGAGTGTTTCTATGCTAGACACACACACACACACACATATCGGAATTGTGTTTTACAAATGACTTTATGAGAGACTTTCTTCAAAGATATGTCATTGTAGCCATTTGAAACTCATTGAAGCCGTTATAATCACTTTTCTTTCGTAGTGACTAAGTTTTAGTCACGCTCACTGTGACCTGGTCACTGACACGATTCCAAGGCAGTGTGTTTGTGTGTGCCTGTGTGTGTGTAAGTGGGGATAGACACGTGAATGCAGGATTGCAAATGTATGCATTTGGAAGGTGGCATGTGTATATATACATCAATACGAATGCATACAATGAAGGTGCACAAGTTTGCTATGCGACAAATGAGTGCTGATGGTGGTGCTGATGATGCTGATGGGTGTGATGGAAATGATAGAACAGATATTTTGGTGATGATGATGATGATGATGCTGATCGGTGTGATGGAAATGATAGAACAGATATTTTGGTGATGATGATGATGACGGCAACAGCGAAGTTGTGGCGGTGGTGGAGGTAATGGCGACACTGATTCGACTTAGGTGTTGTTGCAGTGGATTTGTGTCACCGTCCAGGTTGCAGAGAGTGTGACGAAAATGTTTACAACCCGAAAAAAAGAAAAACCAAAACAATGAATGTAACAGTTTTTTTTGTGTCTTTGAATGGCTAAAATGACTGCCATAAAGTAATTGCACACACACACACACATACGGGAAATTGTGCAGATATATATATGAATGTGTATATGTGCATAGGCACCTGAATGCAAATTTGCATATGTTCGTAGTTGTGATGACGCGGTTAAGTATGTATATATAGATACAAATGCATTGGGACAGGTATGTCCTGGGAACCTGGTAGTGGTGGTGGTGGGTGTTCGTGGTAGTTGTTGTTGCTGTTGTTTAACCTCAGATCAACACTGATGAAGCTGATCTATGACCAAAAGGTTAACCCAGTCTTATGTAAAACTACATTATTTAGTGATTTGAGGGAGATTTGGCTGCTGTTTCTAGATCAGTCCTGATGGTGGTAGTAGTGATGCGGGTGGAAATAGTAGTAGTAGTAGTAGTGGTGGTGGTGTCCTCGATGGTTTAGTGTAGTATCACTTGTGGTGGTGATAGTGGTAGTTCAGGCACTTATGCTAATGATGGTGATAGTTTAGTGTGGTGGTGGGGTGAATGCGCTGGTAGCAGTGGTATTAGTTTAATGTGGTGGTTTAATATGGAGGTGGTAGTAGTAGTAGTAGTAGTAGCAGTAGTAGTAGTAGTAGAAGAGGTATATATTCTTGATGGTATGTTATAATGTAGAGTAGTAACGATGATGTATGATGTTGTTAGCTGGTGGTAGTGGTGGTAGTTCTGTTGGTATGCTAGCTGGTACTAGTAGTGGTGGTGGCGGTGGTGGTGGTGATGGTGCTTCTGATGGCGGTAATCTTGGTAAGACTAGTGTGATAGAAGTGAAGAAGTTGTTGGTGGTGGTAGTGTTGCTGATGGTTATAGTGGTTTTGGTGATGGCGGTGTTGATGATGATTGGTGATATAATAGAATAGTAGTGATGCTGATGGTTTGGTGAATGTGTGTGTGAGGGGTGAGATTAATAGCGAGAGAACATCTCTAGCAGCAGTGGTGGTGGTAGTGTAAGTGGTATGATATATATATATATATATATATATATATATATATATATGTGTAAAAATAAATCATCGAGAATCGGAATTTCGGCCCACGAAATCACAAAACACAATCTTCGAAATGCGTGGCAAAGGGCTCAATAGTTTGGATAAACCAGAGCTATAACTATCGTTTAAATACCAACACACAATATTATATATATAATATATATATTATGTATAAAATATATGTATATAATATATATTATGTAATAAAAAAATATATATATAGGTATGTGTGTCTATGATAGCATCTATATTTGTCTGTATGTGTGTATGCGTGTGTGATGCT
>OZ024753.1:27771845-27774345 GCA_964016885.1 Eledone cirrhosa | reverse complement strand
TATTTTTTTCTCTTCCTGTTTGTAAATATATACAAATGAATATGGTATTTTGAATCAATAACATTTTCTTATTAATTTCAATGGCTTTGTGTGTGTGTGTGTGACAGCAGCACTGTTACAAGGCTCGCAACGGTGAGGAATAGAGATCTTTCGTCACCTAATACTCCATTGGGCTCAAAAGGAACTAAAGAAATAAAAGAATCTGAGATAATGCAGATTACCGTGCTGTCTAAAGATTCAGATGGAGTCCAGAAGAAATTTGAACTCATGATCAGCAAATATGTCGATTGTTAATATGATATCCACTTAACCTTAATTAAAATTAGTAGGTAATTAAATCAAGGGGCAATCGAGTAACACACGGGTAGAGTGAGTTCGTTTCGCCGAGAATAGAATATCGGAACATATGGCATTCTTTTTAACTTTACACAAACATATTCCCCTTAATATCTACTTGCATTAGCCTGTTTTGCTCAAAGGTTTTCACATCATTCCATATTTTTGAATGCCAAGTAGAACGATCCACTACGAGTCTTTTCAGGATTCTGGAAGTCAATTCCTACATTCTTCAAGTTCTCCTTCAATTCATCCTTGAACCTTTTCTTTGTCTTACTGTTTTCTTTTCCCTGAGCATGTTGCAATAAAATAGTTGCTTTAGGATTCGCTCGTCAGCCATGCGGGCAATATGTCCAGACAAACGCTGTTGTTTTTCAAAATTATTGCCTGGATGAACAAATACCAGATCCAACTAGAACATCAGAGTCAGGAGTGAATGAATTCCATTTTATTTTCAGAATATGGCGTAGGCATTTTTTATGGAATCGTTCCAGGAGTCTAAAGTGATATTTGTAACACGTCCAAGTTTCAGAAGAGTACAGAAGAGAAGATAACACAAAGGATCTATAAACAGATATTTTTGTTTCATTCTTAATATGTGTTTATGACCAAATCCAAGGCTCTAAATTACTATAAGATTTTGCTGTCTTTCGAATCCTTAGAAATATTTCTGAATCCAGTATCCAGTGCTCCATCTTTATTCACTGTACTCCCAAGGTATATGAAGGATTCAACACTAAGAAGATCACTTTTCATACACACATACACCCCCCCCCCCCCCACACACACACACACCTATATATATATATATATATATTAAAATTTTGCGTTGGTATAGCTGTATACATACATGTGGATTTCTTGTATCTAAGTATATACGTTATGTTTAATAAATAAACATTTTGAAAGCAAAGCTATGAATAGAAGTCTGACGGTCAGTGCCGTCTAGCGGATTCCAGCAGAAGCAGCGGAGGATAAACTATATATTTTCGCCTGTCTAAATTCTAACAATAAGCATGGGGAAGCATTGGCCCGATAAGAACTAGAGTTCGAAATACATAGACAATTATCCTCCGCTACTTCTGCTGGAAACTATGGGTTAAATAGCCTCACCAAACCTCAATTGTCCACAGGTGGTGAGTATGGCTATACTCCTCACATGACCAAAACCTAATAGAAAGCTGTAGAGGTCAACGATGGAGAGATTCCCTCAAGAGAAGTCAGAAGGCCCTGGATTGGAATGGATGCGTGTTTTACGGGTTTATATGGTAAACACACTAAAGAGGAAAGAAATTAGGGAATCATACACGCTCAACATAATGCTATTAATGGGGAATGTTTACTTCGAAGTTTCGCCGATATTATTGGTTAAATAGAACAGTCAATAACTTTAGCAAAACTTTTAATTAAACAATCACAATTAATAAGAATTATATGTGTGTTTGTTTATATATATAATATATATATAAAATATATATATATATATAATATAGTAATAATAATAAATTTGAAGACTAAAATCTAAAGAGGGCTCGATAAGGATAAATATATATCAAATATAATGTATATATATGATATATATATAATTGTTTCTACTTTTGGCACAAGGAGAGCAATTACCCGAGGGTATTACTGGTACTTTAGTTTATCGACCGCGTAAGGATGAAAGGCAAAGTTAACCTCGGCGGGATTAATATATATATATATAATATACTTATAATATATATATAATATATATATATATAATATATATATATAACATATATATATAATATATATATAAAATATATATATAATATATATATATAATATATATATAAAATATATATATAACATATATATATAATATATATGAAATATATATAACATATATATATAATATATATATAAAATATATATATAACATATATATATAAAATATATATAAAACATATATATATATATAATATATATATAAAATATATATATAACATATATATATAAAATATATATAAAACATATATATATATAATATATATATAAAATATATATATCAAATTTATATATAACATATATATATATGATATATATATAACATATATATAATATATATATAAAATATATATATAACATATATATATATAAAATATATATATAATATATATATATAATATGCATAATATAT
>OZ024753.1:27761726-27769226 GCA_964016885.1 Eledone cirrhosa | reverse complement strand
TCGACCGTATTGTTTCCTTCCAGGTAAACTGACATCTGATTGTTTAAAGAAGACATCAAAAGTAACTAGTAGTGACATCTCTTGAAAATAGATAAAATTTGGCATCGTGGTGTTATCAAGTACCTGCAGAAAAGGAGCTTTGCCCTAAAGGACATTCATGCTGACATGGTTGATACATTAGGGGATGATGTTCCAGCTTCGTCAACAGTGTAAAAGTGGGCACCTGAATTTATGAGGGGGAGAATCTTGAAAATGATTTAAGGTCTGGCCGTCCAGCAACTATCACCACCGAGGCTATTAGCATATCCCGTAAGAAAGTTGAGAATATTCTGCACAATTAACCTGGTATAATCAAGGTTTCTACTCGGTGGATGCTATGTCTTCTGGTACCTGACCAAAAGCGGACCAGGCTGATCACATCACAGGTAAATCTGACATTGTTTGAGGCAGATCCAGCTGGTTTCCTTAAACGTTTCCTATCCCAGGATGAGACAATACATGCAGTGGAAACACACTCGGTTTTGGGGATGCAAAATACATTATATTTATTGACTATCTTCAAAAGGGACAGACCTTCAACTGAGAGTACTATGCCATCTTGTTGAGACAGTTACAAAAAGCTATCAAAACCAAACGCCCCGGAAAAGTGACGAAGGGGTCTTGTTTCATTAGGACCGAAGTCCTTGGTTTCAATGGCTGCTGTGCGTGACTGTGGCTTTGAACTAGTTGATTACCTTCTCTGATCTGATTTAACCCCATCTGACTATCATCTGTTCCCCAACATAAACAAATTATTGGCTGGGAACCAGAGTCGCAGTCATGATGACGTCATATCTATTGTTGATAACTTTTTGACCAACAGGATGAAAGCTTCTTTACCAATGGGATCCAAAAACTGCAACACTGTTGTAAGAAGTGTATTGCCCGCAAGGGGGACTATGTTGACAAATAAACTTCATTCCATGACAGTATCTTGATCAGCCTATGGACTTTTCAGCCTACCCTCATATATATATATATATATATATATATGTGCTATATCATATATTATACTACATTATATATATACATGCATATACTTATGCTCATGTAGCTATAAAAGCAGGAAAACAAGTACGCCAGTGAATACACATACATACAGGCACGTATCAACAACACGCGTATCTACTCTCACGTACATTGTACTTACGGATTTTATATGTATATGGAGATCCATGTATGTGTATATGCGTTCGCATGTGTGTGTGTGTGCAGCAGCAGTAACAGTAGTAGTAGTAGTAGTAGTAGTAGTAGTAGTAGTAGTAGTAGTTAGAATATCCACACCATAAATAAAAGTGTGTGCAAAAGCCACTTGTGTGAGCTATACTATATTTATTCAACACAGAGTTGAAAGGTGTATGAGATAAAACTTTAGGCGTGGCTAGGTAAACCTTGTTACAACATAATATACAGTAACAGACTATATCTACTTCTAATAGAAGGATGTACTGAATACTTTGTATATATTTGCAACACCGTACACACGCACACACATACATACACGCAAAGATACAACAGATAGACATTAAAAAAAAATCCTTTTATTCTTTTACTGGTTTCAGACATCAAACTGCAACCATGCTGGGACGTTGCCTTCAATGGATTGAGTCTATCATGTTGAATCCATTCAGTGCCGGATTTAGGACAAATGAGGCCCTGTGCTAGTTAAGTTATGAGGCCCTGATTTGAAAAATTCATCGTAAAAATATTTTTTGGCAGGAAATGGGCCCTCTGGCCAACAGGGCTCTGTGCTTAAGCACACCTAAGTGCAATGGTCAATCCAGCAGTGAGTCCAGTATATATTTTATAGTACTTATTTTATCGCTATGTCAGTAATAAACCTAAACATTGTTTTCGTCTACCAAATTTCATTAAAAGTGCTGTTCAACCTAAGGCTATAATAGCAAAGGCCATTGGTCCAAAGTATCACACAGCGAGAGAATATCTTACTCTCCAGCTCACCGTCCTATATCTAGCAAGAAAAAAAATCTAGACGTAAAGCCGTTGCGTAGTTCGCACCACTATTCGCGCTCAACGAAATCCTTTTGTATATATGCGGTAAGTTCAGCTCCAACAAGGCAGAATCTCAGACGCGCTGTGAGTTCAAACTCCGTCGAGGTCAACTTTGGCTTCCATTGTTTTGAGATCAATGAATAAAGTACCAGTTCAAAACTGGGGCCGATTCTTCCTCTATATCACTTTCTCACTTCTCTCGCGCGCTCTCTTTCCCCGAGGAAATTGCCAGTGTTTCAAGTTGGTGAGGGATGGGCTTCACCAAGTTTAAATGCTCAAGACAGTCCGTTTTTCACTACGGCGCCCCTACGTCGCCACAAGAAGTTAAGCGCTCATATATAGATGTATGGAGTCAATAACAACATTTGTTATACTACTAACTAATAAAGCCAAAATTATCTACCAGACACTATGATGGTGTGAAGGTATATGTACATCAGTGTATTTTTCTTCATACCTGGTCAATACTTCAATGTATATTATACGCTAGCGTCTAATATCTGAAAGATAGTGTTACTATCGTAGATATGTGTGTGGAGGGGAAGGTGAATATATTTTTCTGCATATGTGGTCAATATTTGAATATATTTTGTACCACAAACTATTATAGCTGAAAAAATGTGTTACTATGTATGTGTGCATATGTGAATGTATTTTTCTACATATATGATCAATATTTGAATGTATTTCGTACTACCATCTATGAGAGTAACTAATACTAACCATTATTATAATCACAAGATAACGAAGGAGTCACAGCGTGTTTGCTCGACCTGCTAGAAATAGGGGCTAGCTTCTCCTTCAAATCACACCCTACACGCTAAAAAGGGACATATTAGATTATGTAATACACTATCAGTAAAAAAATAAAGGATGGCCACGGTTGGTTTGCTTCACGGTCATAGTTATGTAAGACGGTAGCTACTCTGGAGGCTAAACATCATTAAGGTCACAAACATCTCAAAGAAATTGTGTTAAGTATGTGTGTGAATGCAACATATTTTATGGCACACGCCAGTATGAATAGAGGGGAGCCACATACTTACACGACATATATATATATATATATATATATATATATGTGTGTGTGTGTGCCTATTCTGTGAAGGTGCGTGGCTGAGTAGTTAGAGAGTCGTTACTCGCAATCGTGAAGCCGGGCAATGCGTTATGTCCTTGAGCAAGACACTTTATTTCACGTTGCTCCTTCTACCTGGATTTGCGACCGATATATAGTACTAGCAATTGGAAAGACCAACGGAAACATTGTTTCCTCGGTCCGATTTGACGAAAGTCGATCGACTGTCGATATATATATATATATATACACACACATACATATACATATACGTATAAATATGTGTGTGTGTGTGTGTGTGTGTGTGTGTGTGTGTGTGTGTGTGTGCGCGTGTGTGTGTGTGCGTGTGTGTGTGTGTGTGTGTGCGTGCGTGTGTGCGTGCGTGTATGTGTGTGCGTGCGTGTATGTGTGTGTGTGAAGACTTAGTAGTTAGAGTATTCAGCTCATGATCGTAAGGTCATGAGTTGGATTACCGGCGGCGCATTGTGTCCTTTCACGTTGCTCCAGTTCACTCAGCTGACAAAAAATGAGTTGTTCCTGTAATTCGAAGGACCAAGTTTGTCACATTTTCCATGACAACTATAATACACGTGTCTGCGAACTGCTCGGTCACGTGTACGTTAATTTCACGGGCAGGCTGTTCCGTTGAGCGACTCAACTGGAACATACATTATGTAGAAATTGACCATTTATATTAACAGTTTGACTTAACTCCAGACGTTTATTTGTAAATTAATAACTCTGAGTACAGTTAGATAATTATTAATAATTAAAAACGAAAAAGGAAGGGAAAGGTAAGGGCTCAAAGAACACAGAAGAATGGGAGAGAGGAGGAGGAGGAGGGTGATGGGTTCTAGTCATAGATCGCGGCGCCCCGTAAACAATGGCTAGCGACACCCGCTGCATCAGACACCTCGCGGGGCTTCTTCCTCAGACGGTCTGCGATTTCAAAACATAAACACTTCTGAAACATTGGTGTGTGTGTGTGTGTGTGTGTGTGTGTTAAAACGACATAAATTGAACGAGGAAATCGAAGTGGAAGAAGAGGAAGATTAAACCAAAGTAAACAGAAGATAAGAGAAGACACGTGTTGGATGAAAATATATGTATAGAAACATTAAAACAATGTGTAAAATGAAAATATTTACGCCGTAAATATGAGTGCAAGAATTCATACACAGAAAAATGCTCTGACAAAATAATGAAGCCTTAAACCCGAAACACGTGACCTAAAATGTGAAAACGTGTGTTGTGCCATATTTTTATTGATGACGTTATACCATATTATCAGCAACTATCACCACATGCTATCATGATACTAACTTCCGGTGCGGCATGATATTGTTGCTAAAACAATATCAGGGGCGGTGGAAGCATTTCTGAATTGAGAGGTGTGTGTGTGGGGGGGGGGGGGGGATTTGGTCAATTTAGTTGTAGTGATTAGTTTAGCTGTTGCTATCAAATATCAACCAAGATATAAAACACTTCGATATGCGATAAACATAACATGTAGATAAATTGTAGCACATATACAAATAGATGTGTGTTTTGGTAGTTTGGGGAGACAAATATAATTATTAGGTTGATAAGGTGGAGTGGGGTGGGGGGTAGATAATAGAATAAGAAATAATAGTTGAAATAGAAATATAGAGAGTGAGAAATGGGTGGAAGAGTAAAAACGTATTGTTTATTTGGTAGCAGATTTATACAGTTAATTCTGTTTCCACACTAAGTGAATATGCTGACAACTGTCAGCTAATACCATAACTAAACTACAACCTAATTCTACAACTGACAAATGTAGAAAAATAAAGACGATATAGTTAAGATTGTTGTTGTCTTTAACGACAACTCGTGAATACAACGTACATGTTTCGACCACATTAAACCTCCCAAGTGAAGCATATATAACTCAAATGGCAAGACAAAGAAAAGAATCAATAGACAACAATGTTATCTCTCTCTCTCTCTCTCTCTCTCTCTCTCTCTCTCTCTCTCTCTCTCTCTCTCTCTCTCTCTCTCTCCCTCTCTCTCTCTCTCTCTCTTTCTCTCTCTCATATATATATATATATATGTGTGTGTATATATATGTATATATATATATACATATATATATATATATATATATATATATATATACATATATATATATATATATATATATATATATATATATATATATATATATATAATATATATATTATATTATGTATACTCCAGTCCTACAAACTGTAGAGTGCTTCTTATCCGATATCTGCATTGCTTTATTGTACTACAATAAAACTCACCTCCTACATTATATATATATATATATATATATATATATATATATATATATATACAGGGTGTCCCCCCAAAAAATGTATACATACTTTGATTACATGTACAGGCAATATTTATTAGAATGATGTTGAACTGTGTACACATTTTTGAAAAACCCTATATATATATATGAGAGAGAGAGAGAGAGAGAGAGAGAGAGAGAGAGAGAGAGAGAGAGAGAGAGAGGGAGAGAGAGAGAGGGTGAGGCAGACAGATAACATTGTTGGCTATTGATTCATGGTTGGTGTTGAGGCAGTACATGAGAACCATTCAGAAGAAAGAAGATTCACGATATGAAAGTAAGAAAATGAAAGCAGGATGAAGACGTCAAGATGTCCGAGAAAACAGCTCGTGAAAGTTCGTCATCTAACGCAGCTATTAGTGATGATGATGATGATGATGATGATGAAATTTTCAAGTCACCACTGCCCCGAAAATCACCGCGAATAAAGTCAACTCTTGACACCACACTTGTTGTCACGTGAGAATGGGGAAACTATCGAATCAACAGATAAGTACTTCTTACATCGTAATTGCAAGGAGACTTGGTCATGATGTGTCTGAACTTTCGATTTCCCCTTCAACTGTTTATCGAGAAAGAACCAGTCACTTTGAGATGACTCAGGAAATCGAGTTATCCGCTTTCCCACATGAAGGCAAATCCTAGCTAGCCCTCCACTGGGATAGAGAATTATTACCATTAGCTTCTCGATCTAGCAAACTCAAAGATCGGATTGTAGTTTTAGTTACAGGAAAAGGAAAAGAGGAGCTCTTATGTGTTCCGATTGTGAGGGATGGAACCGGACAAGTCGCTGAAGTAGTTCTGAAGGAAATTCAGCGATTCAAAATTGAGGATAAAATAAGTGGTAAGCCCTTCGACACCGCTGCCAGTAACACCGGCATGCACCAAGGAGCCAATACTAACATCGAAGCAGCTCTGAAAAAATCCATCTTATATCTGGCTTGTCTCTATCACATTGTTAAACTGGTTTTGAAGAAAGTCTTTGAGATCTTTTCCCATCGACTGTTCGTAATATCCCACTGTTCAAAAAGTTCCAGGAACGTTGTGACTCCACTGATAAGCCTTATCAAAATATCCTGGATGATGATGAGCTCATGGAAGGTTTTTTTCAAGCAAAATAGGGAGGAGATGGTTGAATGTCTACTGACTATAGTCCTTTCTGGAGATCATCCTCGAGAAGACTATGCTGAGTTCATAAAGGTCTACCTTCTCTAACTTGGCGGTTGGCCATCTCCCCAGTTCTCCTTCGCGATCCCAGGAACTTACCACCAGGCTCATTGGATGGCTAAGGCCATATATGTGTTCGAAATAGTTCTGTTCAAATAACAACTTAAGCTTACACCACGTGAGTCAAAAGATCTACAAAAGTCATTTCTGGTTATAAATTTCATTCATAAAAAAGTGTTTCTCTCTTTAATCCCAGTATTATTGTATATTTAGAATGTATAACTCCTGCTTATTTTCATTCATTTCGTTCTGACGTGCAATTTCCTCGTTAGATTTAGTAAAGAGAATAGAAAGGACAATATACTATAGACCAGATCCAAAAAATCATCATAAATAAAATAATGGAAAAGTGTGCAACTTCTAAATATTATTCTATTGCATATTTCGTTCTTTCATCACCTCGAACACGGGAGTATTCAACACGAGATGATTGGCAAACACTTTGCAAAATGGAACACCCTAGTATATATATATAGAATAGCTTTCACCGTATTTTTTACTAAAGAACTTTTAGTCTGATAATGGGGTTTAGAACCCTCAGATAAATGGAAAAAGATGAGTATTGATGTACATCAATACAGTGAAAGCTATTCTATTTCTAATTTCAAACCTGCTCACTGTTTCAAAACATACTTACTTATATATATATATATATACAGAGTGTACCCCCAAAATGTATACACATATTTATTAGAATGCTGTTGAAGTCTTTATACATTTTTGGGAATACCTTGTATATATATATATATATAAGCATATAGTTTGGGTTATTTTTGAATTATCAAATGGTTTCGTGATCGTA
>OZ024753.1:27709226-27751726 GCA_964016885.1 Eledone cirrhosa | reverse complement strand
AGAGAAACTGAGTGAGACAAACTGATTCCTAGAGAGAGTGTGTGTGTTTATATATATATATATATATATATTTTTTTTATCTAAAGACATTTTTTCCAATTCCACCCCGCCCATCCCTTCAATCTATCTTATTTATGATTCTTTCTTCTGGTGAAGGACTAGCGTCCGAAACGTTAAGACCCGCTTCCTGCTATTTCAAGCGTTAACCTAATATATTCCTTTCATATACTGTACCGATTATGTTGTTATTTCTGTTTACCATTTACATACATACATACATACATATATACATACATATATGTGTGCGTGTGTGTGTGTGTGTGCGCGCGCGTATGTGCGTGTGTGTATGTGTGTATGTATGTATATATGTATGCATGTATATACAACAAAGTTGCGCAGGAAAAAACGAAAGACGTGGGACGAATGAACAAAAACATCTCTTCCGCTTCAGCCAGCCTCCGGGCAATACAATTTTATAGATAGATAGATAGATAGATAGATAGATACATAGATAGATAGATAGATAGATAGATAGATAGATAGATAGATGGATAGATAGATGGATTGATTGATTGTATGTATGCGTGGGTGGATGATGCACGCACGCGAGCATATGTTTTGATGGTTTGCTGTATGTGCGCGTGTGCATCTATATTCGCACGAGCATCTAATATAATGTATTAGTACGCACTTGTCAGCATGCACACTAGTAAGTTAGGGTGTGACAAAGCGTGTTTGTGAGCGTATTTACGCGCGTATGTAAGTGTGCCTGTGTATAAGCTCGTGCATGCGCATGCGTCCGTGAGGGTGGGAAGATGTGTACACGTGTGAGTGAGTGCAACTTGTGTTCGTATATTGGAGTATGTGCGCATGCCTGCATGGGTATGTGCAGGTAAATGTCTCTAGGTGAAGCATATGTATGTTGGAATGTATTTGAGTGCGTCTATCTTTATGTCTACGCATTTTCTTTTATTCTCTCTCTCATATATATATGTGTGTGTGTGTGTGTGAGTGTGTGTGTGTGTATGTGTATGTGTGTGTGTGTGCATGTGCGTGTGTATGTAGGGTACTTTATATATAAAAGTGTGAGTGGTTTGTTTATGTTCGTATGTTTGAATGTATATACGATTTTATCATGTGTGTGTGTGTGTATGTGTGTGCATGCGCGCGCGTGTGTGTGTAATTAAATAAGAGTGAAGGTGGAGTGACAGTCGCGAGTGAAGCTTTTTTAAGGTAAAGTACAAACAAGGCACTGGAAGCAGTCTTGGAGTCTGAGAGGCTAAGAGTTCGGCAATAACAGAACTAGAAATAGTATTGATGTTGGATAGTAGTAGTAGTAGTAGTAGTAGTAGTAGTAGTAGTAGTAGTAGTAGTAGTAGTAGTAGTGGTAGTAGTAGTAGTAGTGGTGGTGGTGGTGGTGGTGGTGGTGGTGGTAGCTGATGCAGCAATGATTATCGTTGCTAATATTACCACTAGCAAATCTAACACCATCACCATCACCACTTTCAATTTTATTATACATTACAGCCACTGCTAAAATGACTGTTAACCGTTCCACCAGCACCAGACCACAGTGACAATAGTCTTTTCACATTCACACTTAATACCACCATACCATCACAGCACTATAATTAGCCATACCATTACCATAACCGCCAGCACTATAATTAGCCATACCATTACAACAACCAGAAACAACACCACTAGCTGTGACAGCCATTCCACCTTCACACTTCATATCATCACAACACATATATATATACATACTACTGTACGTCGGTATACATATATGTATGTACGTGTACATACTTATATTTAAGTAACAGCCGTACTAAGAGTGGGAAATGAAATATCGTTTCATTTTTTCCGTTTATATATATATATATATATATATATATATATATATCAGCACCATAGCCACCTGCACTACAATTGGCCCTGTGACCATATAACAACCATCACCATCTATTAGCAATAGCAACACCGTTAAAAAAACAACATCATAATTTGGTCACCATGAAAGGAAAAGGCCATATTATACAGAAGTTTGACCACACTAAACATAGTGTCTCCAAAAGGACAAAGAGCCCATATTTGTTTGTTGTTTTTTTTTAGTATACTGCCAGTGTCGGATTTACCATTGTGCTTAGGTGTAGTTAAGCACAGGGCCCCGTTGGCCAGGAAGGCCCATCTTCCTGCCAGAATAATGTTTCACCTCTTTCAGGGCCCAAGTAAAGGACCTCATAACTTAACTAGCATAGGACCTCGTTTGTCCTAAATCCAGCACTGTGTACTGGTGATAGGAAGGGCATCCAGCCATAGAAAACTTGTCAAACAAAGGATTGAAAAGGCTCTTCAGTTGTGTCAAAGAGATGACAACCTCCCTTGTTCTAATGCCATGATAAAATGCACCGAGCACACTGGGCCGAGTGCAGGAATGTACGTAAACGAGATGCCGCAGCCCAGCCCACCCCTCCAGGCTCATCTAAGAGGTCAGTTGTTATGATTAAGTACTGAGTTTATCTGTGAGTACACATTCAACTTTTGCTTGCAGGGAAATCGGACATTGATTATAATGATTATAATGATGATGATGATGATGATGATGATGATGATGAGGGTGATGATGATGATGATGATGATGATGATGATGATGATGATGATGATGACCACCACAACACTGCTACTAACCTTAATAGCATCACACCTACCACAATCACGACTACAACCACCACTACCACCACTATCACTACCACCACAACAACAATTACAACCAACCAGTCCATACCACCAAATCGACCACCACCACCACCACTAACACCACCATCACTATCACTCACACTACTACTACTAACACCACTACCTCTAACGCCATCACCACTAACACCACCACCACTAACCCCACCACCACAACCACCAACACCACGCCTAACACCATCACAACCACTACGATCACAACTACAACCACCACCACTACCACAACAAAATTACAACTAACCAGTACATACCACCACCACCACTGTAATCACCACAACAACATTACTACTAACCAGTCCATACCACCACCACAAACACTGTAACCACAACAACATTACTACTAACTAGTCCATACTACCACCACCACTACCACCACTATAACCACAATAACAACATCACTACTAACCAGTTCATACCACCACCACCACCACCACCACCACCACTGTAACAACACCAGCTGTACTATCAAGACATTCTTCACCATGCCATTAGTTAAAGTATCACTCCCACATTATCATGACAACAATACAACTAGTCATAACACCACAACAACAACCACAGCCATCACCACCACCACCATCACTACTAACACCACCATCACCGCTACCACTATCACCACCATCACCACACCATTAACATCAACACCACTAACACCAACACTACTAACACCAACACCACTAACACCAACACTACTAACACCAACACCACTACAACCAACACCATTAACACCACCAGCATCACCAACAAACACCACCACCACAACCAACATCACCGCCACAACCACAACCACCACTAACACCAACACCACTAACACCAACACCACCAGCACCACCAGCACCACTAATACCACCACAACCTCCACAACAACTTCCACCACCACAACAGTACCACTAACCATACCAGTACCACCACCACCACCACCACTAATACCACCACAATCTCCACCACAACAGTACCACTAACCATACCAGCACCACCACCACCACCACTAATACCACCACAATCTCCACCACAACAGTACCACTAACCATACCAGTACCACCACCACTAATACCACCACAACCTCCACCACAACAGTACCACTAACCATACCAGTACCACCACCACCACCACTAATACCACCACAACCTCCACCACAACAGTACCACTAACCATACCAGTACCACCACCACCACCACTAATACCATCACAATCTCCACCACAACAGTACCACTAACCATACCAGCACCACCACCACCACCACCACTAATACCACAACAATCTCCACCACAACAGTACCACTAACCATACCAGCACCACTAATACCACCACAACAGTACCACTAACCATACCAGCACCACTAATACCACCACAACAGTACCACTAACCATACCAGCACCACTAATACCACCACAACAGTACCACTAACCATACCAGCACCACTAATACCACCACAACAGTACCACTAACCATACCAGCACCACTAATACCACCACAACAGTACCACTAACCATACCAGCACCACTAATACCACCACAACAGTACCACTAACCATACCAGCACCACTAATACCACCACAACAGTACCACTAACCATACCAGCACCACTAATACCACCACAACAGTACCACTAACCATACCAGCACCACTAATACCACCACAACAGTACCACTAACCATACCAGCACCACTAATACCACCACAACAGTACCACTAACCATACCAGCACCACTAATACCGCCACAACAGTACCACTAACCATACCAGCACCACTAATACCACCACAACAGTACCACTAACCATACCAGCACCACTAATACCACCACAACAGTACCACTAACCATACCAGCACCACTAATACCGCCACAACAGTACCACTAACCATACCAGCACCACTAATACCGCCACAACAGTACCACTAACCATACCAGCACCACTAATACCACCACAACAGTACCACTAACCATACCAGCACCACTAATACCACCACAACAGTACCACTAACCATACCAGCACCACTAATACCGCCACAACAGTACCACTAACCATACCAGCACCACTAATACCACCACAACAGTACCACTAACCATACCAGCACCACTAATACCACCACAACAGTACCACTAACCATACCAGCACCACTAATACCGCCACAACAGTACCACTAACCATACCAGCACCACTAATACCACCACAACAGTACCACTAACCATACCAGCACCACTAATACCGCCACAACAGTACCACTAACCATACCAGCACCACTAATACCGCCACAACAGTACCACTGACCATACCAGCACCACTAATACCGCCACAACAGTACCACTAACCATACCAGCACCACTAATACCGCCACAACAGTACCACTAACCATACCAGCACCACTAATACCACCACAACAGTACCACTAACCATACCAGCACCACTAATACCGCCACAACAGTACCACTAACCATACCAGCACCACTAATACCACCACAACAGTACCACTAACCATACCAGCACCACTAATACCGCCACAACAGTACCACTAACCATACCAGCACCACCAGCACCAGCACCATGATAATGACAACAACAATAGCTGCACTATCACAAGATACACCTTCATCATGCTTCCTACCACCATACCACTACAACTAGCCATAGCATTACCATTAGCACAACATCAGCAATGCTTCCACTACTGTAAACAATATGAACAACACCATCAGCTCCTTTACAATGCCATGCCATTACTACCATCGTCACAACAGTTCATACCACTACCAAATGCAAGCCTCTTTGTTATTCTTACCACTGACACGTTCATCTTCACTAGCATCATTACCATCACTACTGTTATCATCATCATCATCATCATCATCATCATCATCATCATCATCATCATCATCTTCGTTAGTATAATCATCATCACTACTTCTACCATTACCAGCACTACCATCACAACCATTTACAGCCACTGCCATCAGCTACCATCACAACTGTTATCATCATCATCATCATCGTCGTTAGTACAATCATCATCACTACTTCTACCATTACCAGCACTACCATCACAACAATTGACAACCACTAGCACCATTAGCAACATCAGCGTCACTACTATCATTATCACTGTCTCCACTGTCGCTCCCGTCCATTGTAACCAACACCATCATCACCGACACTGTCATCACTACCAAAACCATTGTCACCATCACCACAACCACCATCACCATCACTACCCTCAATACCAATACCACCACCAGCACAACCACCACCACCATCAATATCAATGCCATTATTAACACAACCATCAACATCATCACCATCGACACCACCATCACCACCACTACCCACAATATCAATACCATTATAAGCACAACCACCACTACCATCACTACCCTTAACATCAATACCATTGTCAACACAACCACCACCACAACAACCATCACCACTAACACCACCACAACCACCACCACAACAACCATCACCACTAACACCACCACAACCACCACCACAACAACCATCACCACTAACACCACCACAACCACCACCACTACCACCAACACTGTTACACTACCTTCATCTCCATCACCACAACCACCACCACAACAACCATCACCACTAACACCACCACAACCACCACCACTACCACCAACACTGTTACACTACCTTCATCTCCATTACCACAACCACCACCACAACAACCATCACCACTAACACCACCACAACCACCACCACTACCACCAACACTGTTACACTACCTTCATCTTCATCACCACAACCACCACCACAACAACCATCACCACTAACACCACCACAACCACCACCACTACCACCAACACTGTTACACTACCTTCATCTCCATCACCACAACCACCACCACAACAACCATCACCACTAACACCACCACAACCACCACCACTACCACCAACACTGTTAGACTACCTTCATCTACATTACCACAACCACCACCACAACAACCATCACCACTAACACCACCACAACCACCACCACTACCACCAACACTGTTACACTACCTTCATCTCCATCACCACAACCACCACCACAACAACCATCACCACTAACACCACCACAACCACCACCACTACCACCAACACTGTTACACTACCTTCATCTTCATCACCACAACCACCACCACAACAACCATCACCACTAACACCACCACAACCACCACCACTACCACCAACACTGTTACACTACCTTCATCTCCATCACCACAACCACCACCACAACAACCATCACCACTAACACCACCACAACCACCACCACAAACACCAACACTGTTAGACTACCTCCATCACCACAACCACCACCACTACCACCAACACTGTTAGACTACCTCCATCTTCATCGCCACAACCACCACAACAACAACCACCACCACCAACACCACCACAACCACAACAACCACCAACACTGTTAGACTACCTCCATCACCACAACCACCACCACTACCACCAACACTGTTAGACTACCTCCATCACCACAACCACCACCACTACCACCAACACTGTTAGACTACCTCCATCACCACAACCACCACCACTACCACCAACACTGTTAGACTACCTCCATCACCACAACCACCACCACTACCACCAACACTGTTAGACTACCTCCATCACCACAACCACCACCACTACCACCAACACTGTTAGACTACCTCCATCACCACAACCACCACCACTACCACCAACACTGTTAGACTACCTCCATCACCACAACCATTGTCACAACTTCCACCAACACTACAATTACAATCATTATTCCTATCAATACCACCACTTCCACACCCACCACCATCACCATCACTATCCCCCACCCCATCTCAACAACAACATTGCTACTGCAAACCACTGAGAGAACTTCTACGTGGTTGCTCGATCTGCTAGATATTGCAGCTAAATCTCCCTCAAATTGCACTTTATTCTGTCTTTAAAATGAGTAAAGAAAACAACATTAAATAATGGTTTCTGATTTAGGCACAAGGCCAACAATTTTTTTTTTTGGGGGGGGAGAGTCGATTAAATCGACCCCAGTGCATTACTGGTGCTTTATTTATCGACCCCGTAAGGATGAAAGGCAAAGCTAACCACGGTGGAATTTGCACTAAGAACGTAAAGGGACATAACTCTATGCCACAAAGCATGGTGTATGAAGCTCTACCGCCCTTTATATCCCTATATAGTCACGGTTGGGTTGTCTTTGATAGTAGTTTTCCCTAATCAGAGCTGACCAGAAACGAAACAGTAACGGAAACATCATTAGCCCAACCACAACCATTATCACTATCAGCACCACCACTACCCAAACCATCCACCCACCCCCAAATCATCATCCCCACCACTTGCACAAACACCATCACCATCTATTATCACCTCCATACCATCACCACTACCGCAACCACCACTACCACCACCACTACCACTACCAATACCACTATCAATAACACTTCCACCAGCACCTCCACCGCAACCATTACTACTACCATTACCATTATCAATACCACTAGCAATACCACCACCACCATCACAACCACCACCACCACAAATACCACCACCACCAACACAACCACCACCACCACAAATACCACCACCACCACCACAACCACCACCACCACAAATACCACCACCACCACCACAACCACCACCACCACAAATACCACCAACACAACCACCACCACCAATACCACCACCACAATCACCACCACAACCACCACCATCACAACCACCACCAATACCACCAACACAACCACCACCACCAATACCACCACCACAATCACCACCACAACCACCACCATCACAACCACCACCAATACCACCACCACCACAACCACCACCACCAATACCACCACCACCACCACCACCACCACAACCACCACCATCACAACCACCACCACCAATACCACCACCACCACCACCACCACCACAACCACCACCATCACAACCACCACCACCACCACCAATACCACCACCACAACCACCACCACCACCACCACAACCACCACCACCACCACCAATACCACCACCACCACCACCACCACCACCATCACAACCACCACCACCACCACCAATACCACCACCACAACCACCACCACCACCACCAATACCACCACCACCACCACCAATACCACCACAACCACCACCATCACAACCACCACCACCACCACCAATACCACCACCACCACCACCACAACCACCACCACCACCACCACCATCACAATCATCAATATCAACTGATTATATAGACATCTATAATGCTGCTAGCTGCTACACCACTTGCTGCATTAAGTAGCTGCTGTTACTGCTGCTGCTGCTGTTGCTGCTGCTGTCACTACCATTGCTGCTGCTGCTGTTGTTGTTGCTGCCGCTGCTGATGGTGATCATCATCATCATGGTGGTAGCAATAACGAAAATGATAATAATGATGATGATGATGATGATGATGATGGCGATATTGATCATGATGATGATGGCAATGGTGATGGTTATGATGATGGTGATGATGATGGTTATGATGATGGTGATAGCAATGACGAAAATGATAATGATGGTAACTAGCTACATTAACTGGTGCCACAGTAATATAACAACTGTAAAAACCTCATCAACAACAACAATAACAACAACAATAACAACAACAAACAACAACAACCACAACAAACAACAACAACAACACAACAAGCAATAACAACCGCCACAACAACAACAACCTCAACAGCCACAACACAACAGCAGCAACACAACAAACCACAACAAACACAACAGCCACAACAACCACAACAACCACAACAACAACAGCAACACCACTACAACATCCACAATAGCCAGTACAACCAGTACAACAGTAAAAAAAAACAGTGATTAACTCAAAAAAGATTGGACAACTTGCAATATACAGAACATTGATTTTGAGCCAGGATTTCGAAGCTGACATCGTGTCTCCAGGAATAATGAAATTCCCCTCAAACGAAATGGACCATTTTCTATAAATGCAATCCAAAATCCCAAAGCCTTCCTAGGTTGACCTCCACCACTTCCTATCTCTGGCCACATTAGGCCATATGTGGCCGAGGTATCTGGCCTTTGGCCGCTCTCTGGTTCTTCCCCACCACCTTGGTATCCACACTCTCACTCTAATAGTTCGCCTGTTGTCTTTGAAACGAGAGATATGGTCGGTCCATTTATCTTTGCCCTTCTTGGTGGTCTCAATTATGTCCTTCAAGCCAGTCTACTGTCAAGTCCTGATGTTGCTCTTCCTGTCACGTAGTATGATGCTGAGCACGATTCGTTCCATTTTATGTTGAGCCACTTCAAGAGTCTCTGTAGTGCTGGTGTTGTATGCCCACGTCTGACTTCCAAAAGTCATCACCAGCAGAACATATTCATTAAACAGCTTTCTTTTGGTTTCGATTGTTGACTTTGGACTTCTAATGATGTTATACATTTTCCAAAAGTCGCCTGGTCAAGCACAATCTTTCTTTTGACCTCCGGAAGTTGGGCACCAGCTCTTGCAATCTTCTTTCCGAGATACACATAGCTGTCTACTTCCTCAATGGTCTTTCCATTTACAATAACTGGTGATGGTTTAGCGTGGCTGCTAAACATGACCTTGGTTATCCCAAGATGAATGGTTGGCTCACTGTGTGAATAGCATTGAACATCTCCTCCAATTCTTGTGGTATATAGCCTATTAGGATGATATTATCTATCTGCGAAGTTTAGGTAGCGTAGGAGTTCACCATCTATTTTGATATCCATGTTCTCCCAGTTAACTTTGTTGATGATGTAAACATTAGCGGGGAAAAGCCATTTCCTTATCTTGCTCCTCTTTCTAACATTTTGCATTAATGGAGGATAAAAGAGGTTGAACTACCCCGTTCCCGCTGAGACTAAAAATACCTGGAGGGGGCGTGGCGCTCAGTCATCTACATCTAGATAGGAAAGCAACACGGAATGATAACCGACATGTGTGAAAACGAAGAAGTTGGCATGTTCATCGCAATAGCCTGTACCGCCTGACACTAAGTGATTCACGTGAAATCGCATTAACAATGTTACACCCTAGAGGGACCAGACCAGGCCAAACTGATGGCAAATAAAACTAGAATGATATTGGAGTTCCAGGCAATGGTCAAGCCAAGAACGGTGACCAGCCACCCGGATCATTTTCAGTTCGAGGACAACGAGCAAATTCGGGAAGTAGTTGCAGGTGCGGCGAAAGAAATCACTTTAGGGTCTTCTGTCTCGTGAAGAGAGAAAGAGAGGGGGGATACGTAGCCTTCCCAACCACTGCTACCAACTCCCTAAGTACAGGGAGAAAAAACAACAAGCACAGTAACAATAGTACCTCCCCCTCTTCTTCACTCGTACGCAGATGGGGTCAGAAGAGCGCCTCCTCACTGGTGCAATGAATGTAAATGTGACAAACAGGCGTGTCTGTGGAATGCTCATACATGTTCACGTTATTTTCACTAGCTGGCTGTTCTGTTGCTTGAACAACTGGACCAGTCGTTGTTGAAACTGATGGAGATCCATTCCATTCCATTACACACCTGTATACAAAACTTATATAGAAAAGTGTTTTCCGTAATTCGTTAGCTTTTAATAGTGACGGTCGTAGATGATACTTTCTACATTCTGCTATTCAGACGCAACTACATTATCCAACAAAATCTAGAATAAAAAAAAAAAGAAAAAAGATACTAGGGTGGGATTTGAGGGAATTATGTCTGCTATTTCTAGTAGATCGACCGATCACGTAGTGGTTCGCTCTTCTGTTTCCATCTGCCGTTCCCGTTGGTTCGAAGGTTTCTTCTTAGCTCGGGTGTGGTTGGCTGGTTGTTGACGATGTTTGGATAAAAACCACTGAAATAAAACGTGACGGTCTCTAAAGTAAGTAGTTTTCGATGCCATTTACCATATTCTGTTTAGATTTAGATTCAGCTGAGATCAGAGAAACAGATCAAATTTCCTCTCCGTTCGTTGTTACTCGTGTATATTTCGGTCTATTTTTACGTTTTAACTTCGTTTATCTTACTTACCTTTCTCTCGGCCTTTCACAGTCAAATTCTATTGGCCAAGATCTTTCGTTGAAAGAGCTTCTGTTGTTATTGTTCCTTTCTGTTCTATATATTTCTATATTTCTTCTCGCAGACTCATTACACTCTTTACTCACTTCCTCTCCGTTCTCTCAGATAAGTGAATCACCTTCGTTTGACATTTTGCCCCAGTCTGCTTTCGAAATAGTATTTCGTAGGTTTTTCTTCTTTGTAATTGTTGTATGTAGTTGTGTTTGTTAGTTAGTTTGTTTCATATGATTATTATTTCTTTTTTTTTATTTTTCTCTCTTCTATTAAACAAGAAAATACTTGAATATAAGACCACCATTATGTGTCTGTGTTTTTTTTTTATATAATATATATACATATATATTAATTCGAAGATGGGACTTCATTCCGTTGGAACTTTGAGGTGATACACACTCATACACACATTCGCACACACACACAAATAATATTTTGCCGTTGAGATTTAATAAGACCGAAACATGTCTTTAGCCATAATCTTCCTTGCTAACAAAGAGCATTATTTTTCTCTTGGCGGTGGATTGGCAGTATCGGTAGAGGGTCGGACGCCATGCTTTCCAGCATAGTTACGTCCCTTTACGATCTGAGTTCAAATCCCGCCGAGGTTGACTTTGTCTTTCATCCTTACGGGGTCGATAAAATAAAGTACCAGTAATGCACTGGGTAATTGCTGGCCTTGTGCCTAAAGTAGAAACAATTATTTTTCTCTTGTCATTAAAACAGTTAAAATTTCAGTGAACTTAATTCATAATTTCCTCCCTTTTCCAGCGACGTTAATTGCCACTAGGTATTTTTCTTTCTTTCTCAAAGAGATAAATCACAATTCATGGAGGATTTCTTGTATACATCACTATCTACCTGAAGTATCTAAATGTATGCCACTAGCTCACCTGAGATAGTTCCATTAGCTCTATATCATTATACGTCTGTGCATATCCATATGCATGCACACTTACACACACACACACACACACACACACACACATATATATATATATATATATACATACATATACCACATATACAAACACATACTTACACTCTTATATGATGAATTTTTAGAAATGTATGCTATGGTTACAGATGTGTAAAAATCGTATATATATAAAATCGTATATATATATGTGTGTGTATAGATGTATG
Organism: Eledone cirrhosa; assembly: GCA_964016885.1. Classification (NCBI taxonomy): domain Eukaryota; kingdom Metazoa; phylum Mollusca; class Cephalopoda; order Octopoda; family Eledonidae; genus Eledone; species Eledone cirrhosa. The sequence continues at coordinate 27,738,749 of OZ024753.1, read as the reverse complement.
TATGTATGAATGTATAGATGGATGGATACATGTGTGTGTGTGTGCGTGTGTGTGTGTGTATAGATGTGTGTATGTATGGATGGGTGGATACATGTATGTGTGTGTGTGTGGTCATTCGTGATGACAGGGAGAATGGATGAGAGTTTGAGTAAAAGAAGTTTAGTCAATATTTCACCAAACTAAACTCACAACAATTAATAAATCACTTTTTAAATGTGCAGTGAGTTTGTTCCTTGGAATAGCCACTGTCATAGTTTGAAAACAAATGAGAACCCTGATGTAATTGTAAAACTGGTGAATGCAAACATAACAACCAACAAAGTGGCAAATGAAACGATGACAACCATAGATAATGCGTTAGTAACACAACATTTAAAAATCTGTCAAACGAAACGGTATTTCATCACTATCACTAAATAATGAACCGTTTTTAATGTATATAAAACAACCCTGAAGCACTGAAAAAATTTCTGATTGCAGTAGTCAAGAAAATTTAGTAAGAGATGCTGCAAGGCATCATGTACACGCGCGCGAGCGTGTGCTATTGAAAATGCAGTGTAAACATGTAAACCGCTGTTGGGTCACCTAAAAGTATGTATTATGCCAATCGGGTATCTCATTACGCGGCAAATATGTGGACACACTACTAATGATTGTTTCTACTTTTGGCACAAGGCCAGCAATTACCCAGTACATTACTGGGTCTTTATTTTATCGATCCCGGTAAGGATGAAAGGCAAAGTTAACCTCGGCGGGATTTGAACTCAGTCCGTAAAGGGACGTAACTCTATGCTGGAAAGCTTGGCGTCAAACCCTCTACCGTACTAATAATGATAGTTAGGGCTTCGATGAAGATGAACAGCAATCTGCACCCCCACTGCCAAGAATCCTATTGTATATTTGGATAACAGACGATATAGCAGGGATAAAAGTATGTGAAGTGAAATTACACAACAGGCAATGAAAATTGACTATGTGGCAATCCCCATCGGGACGCTCACGCCACTGTGTTAAGTGAGAGAGTTTAATAGGGTAGTGCGATTTAGTGTAAAATATGCTGTCAAATGAGACAGCTGCTTAATGGATTAAATAGTTTGGAAAGGCGCACAGACATACACTCACATACGCGCGCGCGCGCGCGCATGCACATATACACACAGACGTACCCGTATATGAATATGTGCGAGTGTGTGTGTGTGTATGTATATATGTATGTATATAAGTATTATGTATGTATGCATGTATGTATGTATGTATGTTATAAATACTACGAAACATTCTTTTATACATACACACACACACACACACACACACACACACACACACACACACACACACACATATATATATATATATATATATATATATATATATATATATATATATATAGTTTCAAAAAACAGGACTAAGACAATGGACTGAACAACGGAAAGACGAACAGTCGCCTCTCCTCAGTCAACTTCTGGAAATCACTACGGTTTCGGATCATTAAGGTTGATACCATTCATTCCAGTGTACATTGGATACAATAAATAGATATAGATAAGTTATGCGTTTAGAAGTAATACGCAGATATAGAAGAAAAAGCACCCCAAATGCGTCAACTGACAAAGAAAGGAGAGAACAGTGCGCGAGGGCTTAGCCAAAGGAGAAAAATATAGAAAGGAGAGAAATCATATGTGTGTGTGTGTGTGTGTGTGTGTGTGTGTGTGTGTGTGTGTGTGTGTGTGTGTGTGTGTTAGTTAGCTGTGTAACCACAGTTACAGGCGGTGCGCCGTTTGAAATGTTCGATGCGGTTACGAGCTCCGTCTCGTGTTGGGTTGTATTATAGAGTTAAGGCGGCTGTAGTTTGCACAGTTTATATAAAGTAAATAGAATCGAAGTCAGTGTTGCAGCATATATATAAACTTTATTGGTATATTACAATTGTTTCAATATCGATCAGCTCAGGCTACAATGATAATGACCGTGTCCCGTCTCTTCCAAGACATCTCTTCAGATATATATGCAAGTTTATATGTGCAAAGACACATCCAAACTAATATATACACACACGCACAAACACACACACAAACACACACACACACACACACACACACACACACACACACACACACACACACACACACACACACACACACACACACACACACACACACACATATATATATATATATATATACGATTTATTAACAAATGGAAACTATATTTATAAAACCATATTTATTTCATTATACATATTTCAAGGACACCAAGTTAAATTATGGTGTGCTTTCATCAGATAAAATATAATATAGATCAGTTTTATAAATAAATATTGACATACCCTTAAAGAATGCGACCATTTCTGTTGGAAGCTCCCGGAGACTATCTGGGAGCTTCCAACAGTAATGGTCGCATTCTTTAAGGGTATGTCAATATTTATTTATAAAACTGATCTATATTATATTTTATCTGATGAAAGCACACCATAATTTAACTTGGTGTCCTTGAAATATGTATAATGAAATAAATATGGTTTTATAAATATAGTTTCCATTTGTTAATATATTGTATTTTTACTCCAATAATTTGTTGAGTGCTTTATATCAGTTATAAAAATATTTGCTTGTTGTATCCCAACAATTTAAATAGAACTTCTACATATATATATATATATATATATAGGGGGGGGGGGGGGCGTACCTCGGGACATTTTCAAGAATAACCTGGAATGTGGTGTGGTTATATATTTTAGGCACACTAAAAAAGTAAATTCCCCTTACAAGCCATAAAAGCCTGACGGCGCCCACCTGTTATCACCCCCCCCCCTCACTCGCCACAAATAATCTATAAGCTCCGATGGTTTTGAATGTTAGATTCGTTCAAAACACATTAAAAACCATAGAAAAAAGACAAATTTCCCCGCCAAAGTGAGGAATATAATAGTAAATTAGTAAACCCTGGTAAATGCCTGGTTAGAGGGCGAAAGTAATGGCTTCAAAGCGTATACGTCCCATAGGATCTCCTCCATCAGCTAAACCCTTGTCAATGCCAGGATAGAAGGTGAAAGAAGCAGTTTTAGGCCATATACTTCCCATAGGATCTCATATGGCTAGCTGAACCCATGTCAGAGTGCACAAATTCCAAATATGTTTAATTCAACAACACAAAAATAATTCTTAATTACAACTTCTAATAACCTGCCATCATAAAGAAGCTGACCTCAGCGAAAAAGTTCGCGGTCACTCGACAAACTGATACTAGTTAGAATTGACAATATAAAGTGGCATTGTAAGTTTAAGGGTTGCCAAAGATTATTATTAATAATAATAATAAACGTATTGCAACCACTGTACAGAGACATCGTTTATGTCTAGTTATACACAATATAAATAAACCTTTCGTAAACATTTGAAAATGTTGAAGTGTGGTTTAGTTAGGATCAACCCTGGCCTAATTGAACAATGATCAAAGTCATTCCAATAAAAAATAATAATTGTTTCCACTTTTGGCACAACGCCAGCAATTACCTCAGTGCATTACTGGTGCTTTATTTTATCGACCCTGTAAGGATGAAAAGCAAAGTTAACCTCAGTGGGATTTGAACTCAGAACGTAAAAGGCCATAACTCTATGCTGCAATGCATGGTGTCTGACGCTCTACCGATACTGCCAATAATAATAATTAAGAAACTATCTGTTTCGAAATACATTACGAAAGGTATCCAATAAAAGAGTTAAGATATACAGTATATCCATCATATAGGTCTCTGCAATTGAGAAAGTCATAGGAATAAGAAATAATACAAATTACACCTTTTGATACCGACCCTACCAAAACAGGCACTAGTACTATGAGTTGCCTATTTTAGAGGGTTCTTATTTGAATCAAAATATTCCAACCTAGTTTTATATAAGAACCATATATTAAGTTAATATTTTGGTAATGAAATATATAACAATTTTGGTTTATCCTTCAATTTTTTTTTTTCTTTAATTAGTTAATTGAAATATAGCGAATTTCTTTGGAAATACAGCCATGAAAGCTAAGGGACATAATTAGCCTAAAAATAAATTCTGCTCTTCTGTTGGAGAGTGATCTCCCTTGTAATTTTGCACCTTATGTAATGATGAGTGTATCGCTGTAAATTAACTGTTTTCCCTCTATATTTGTCTATATTTTTTATTTGTTTTCTTATTAGATGCTTGTGATGATGAACACCTCTCCGTTATCGATTGTCAGTCGACGGCTGTAAGTAACATTGCACTTATTTTTTTCGTATACAGTATTTATATAGTAAACACGAAAATCATGCTTTGTCGTTCGTACATGAATCCTGCAAAGTTACTCATACTAAATGTTTGAATAAATATATTGATTAAAGCTAGTAAAAGCAAGTAAAAGAAGACAATATTGCTTTAGCAATGATAATTTGAAACAAATGAAAGGTATTTTACTCATATGTTCAATTATCGCCATTTATAAATACAATACAAAAATGACGAACAATAATAAAACAATTCAACCACAATACAAAAAATAATCCGTAATTGCAACTACAAATGTCACTCGATGATAAACACGTTGGCCGCAGCATTGCATCTAAAGAAAAAGAAATAATTAGTGGCCACTAAACAAGTGTTGTTTAGATCTGATTAACACCGGTCCAATTAATTCCAATTAAAAATAAATAAATAAATGATTAAGAAATGTGTTCCCAATCATATTACACAATGTATCCAATAAAACAACAGCAGCAAAACATAATTCAACTACAACACAAAAAATAATCCTCAATTGCAACTGCAATTAAAGTGAAAGTTACACAGCAAGGTTAAGGATCGCCAATGATTTTTGTTAATGAAAAGAAAAAATAAATGGTACTCTAAACATAGAGATCGTTAAGCTTGTTATACAGGATATATATGAACCTTTTGTAGACTTTCGAAAACTTTAGTTGGATCAACCCTGATCTCAAGTCATTCCAGTTAAATTTTTTAAAAGAAATTATATATTCCAGATGACATCCAATGTAAGTGGTACCTAGAAAATTGATCAGAATGATCAAAGAGAGAGTAAAATAGTGGGTATGATTTGGAAGAGATTTGACTGCTGTATCTATGTGTTTGAGTGACCTCATACAGCCCTCTTTTACTCTCAGCGTAATCGTCTTATCAGTCCAGTTTAATAGAAGTCGTGCTGATTCACAAATTTTCTATCTCGATTAGAAATCTTATTTACATATCTCAGATTTAAATGCCACTTTATTTATACACTTATATAGCTGAGGCTCCCACTCAGAGTGCAATGGAGATGTAGAGCCTTGCCAGACTGAGAAAACCACAGGCAGGGCATTAATCCAGTCCCTCGAGAATTTTTGCAGAAAGTAAGCGGTACCTAGAAAATTGATCAGAATGATCAAAGAAAGAGTTAAATGTTGCACTCAAATGTACATTATCCCATACTCTCTGCTTCCGTCTATCCTCGTCAGTATAATCTCACTCATCTCCCTGGTGGAACTAGTCCATCTAGTCCATGCTGGAAAGGAGAGGATGTCACCTATTAAAAGGGAGCAAGCATGGATGGAGGAAAGAAAGTAAGGTAGACCAGAACCTCAAAACCGTTTGTGCAAGGCAGTCTAGTCACAGGACTCTGGAGAGAGAGTCTGACATCAACCAGGCCCTCGAGCTCACTGAAGTTTAAGTTGTCAAAGCGTTTAGCTTCACTAATGCCTTATGAGTGAAATTATATATATATATATATAATCATTTAATATAGAAATGGCTTCTACATTACTAGAACTGTTTCATTCGTATGAAATCATCAGGAATATGTGTGTTGTGACATAGCTGTTCGACTATGAGATCGATAAAATAATTTCTGAACAACTTAATAATAATTTTAAAAACTTTCTGTGCAATTGCAGCACTCGTGCTTGGTAGGCAGATATGAGATGCTGTGCTGTTATTATAAAATAGGTTAATATTTAATTAGAACTTTTCACCCAAGTCAGATGACCCAATTTCTTCCAACAACATAGCCTCTTACATCATTGTCATGTAAAGCTTATCAGCTGAATATTTGTTTATTTGTTTTGGGGTTTTTTTCTTGTTGCTGTTTTGGTTTTTGGACTTTATAGAACTTTTCTGACTTAATAGACTAGAAGGAAGTTGAGCAGAGATAAGTAACCAGTTTATGCCTGCTGATAAGTATTCACGTATTCATAATAATTTCAACATTAAAATCAAACTCGATGTTTATTGATAGATGTAATAACTCGAGCATATCCCACTCAATGACTCCTTCACAAAGCTACTACTTCTAACAACCAGTTTAAAATTCTCATTTTCTGGGTATTTCCCTCCTCTTCACAGAATTTTTAAGACTCACTCAGCATTTGATTTTTACATTTAAGGAATTTGTCTTAATGTTTGCTGTAAGTTTTAGCGACTTTTTGTATTTTGTTTAAATTAATTTTTGTTTAATCAATTACTATAACTGCTTCCTTAATTCTGTTGTGGTGTGTTTGTATGTGTGTGTGTGTTCGTTTGTTATTTGTGTTTAAACTAACGTTCAACATTTACTGAGCAGCCCTATTATCATCAAGGCATTTTTCCAGCCATGATCATCTTTCTTTTAATTCAGACATAGTGTATCTCTGACTATATTATCTAATGTAGCCTTCTTTTTTATTTTAAGAAGACAGTATGGGTATGATATGAAGGAGATTTGACTCCTATGTTGAGCAAATGAAACAGATTCGCTGGATAGTGGAACAAAATGCCTGTGGTACTGAGGTACATCTCTTTACATTTGAGTTCTAATTCCACCTTTCTGAGCTCGATAAAATTAAAATGTACCAATCAAGTACTAGGTTAGGGCCAAATTTACCATTGTGCTTAGGTGTGCTTAAGAACAGGGCTCCGTTGGCCAGCAGGGATCCATTTTCCTGCCAACAAATTTTTTTACTTCCTTCAGGGCCCAAGTAACTTAACTAGCACAGGGCCTCATCATCATCATCACTTCTTCTTCTTCTTCTTCTTCTTCTTCTTCTTCTTCTTCTTCTTCTTCTTGAGAGTAGGAAGAAACATGTATATGTTTTTAAAACAACAATGGAAACACTTGAAATGAAAAAAATATTGTATCAGAGGATCACATGATGATAGCTAAGAGCTAAAGTCTAACTCTGTTATCATAAATTAACAAGATATTTTAAAGTTTGTATTAAAAAATTGCAATTTACAGCTCACTCGTATGCTTGCTTATTTAGCTGGCCTCCTACGAGCTTGCATCTGATAGGCGGTTTCTTGAGTGTTTTAATGATAAGAGCCCTAACCCTATTATAAAAAACAATGTGAAATGATGCATAATGTTCAAGAACGCATCATTCTATCCACATCAAACTCTAACCACTAGACCATGTACCTTTGTCAGCTCTCAGTAAAAGAAATTGTGAAATCCTGAGATCAGGACTAACCTCACCCAAATCTGTCGAACTATCTGCAGTTGAAAGAGTTGATTTTGAAAGCTGAGTCAATGGCTTTCATTATCTGCAATGCTTATAAAAGCCTCAAAGAATTGAAATTCAACCACAACCCATGCTGCATCATGAATTACATTGATTTTAGATTCAATAAAAACCAAATCAATTTGATAATTTAAATATAAAATGTTAACTCTTTCCTTTAAACTGAATATGGGATACGCTCTGTTGTCAATTCGACAAGAAATCTAAAACTTCTGAAGCTTCACTGATAATAAATAGCGCACCAGTTTTTGACATGTGTAAATAGCAATGAAAGTCTAAACTGATGGTTTTGCATATATCTTTGTCTTTCCTTGTTTATTTGCAGTTTTCGTCTGCTGAAAAGAATGTCATCCAGAAACAAATCTGACCACATGGACTCAACAATTAAAGAAACTAATAAAGCACCTGTAAGTACACAAATCAACTGAACAAATAACTGAAGCATCTTGTCTAGCTGGTGGAGAGTCACAGCTAATTGCAGGGTTGCAGCTAGCTGGTAGTTCACAGCTAATTGCTGGTGGGTCACAGCTAACTAACTGTTAGGTCACAACTAACAGGTTGTTAGTTAGTTAGAGGGTCACAGCTAACTGGTGGCTAATAGTTAGATAGTGGATCACAACTAACAAGAGGTTAGCTAGAGAGTCACAGCTAACTATCTGCTGGGTCACAACTAGGGTGTTAAACAAAAAATAACTTTGTTCTCCAAGAAATAGATATCTGCCAATGGTCCATTTACCTTGCTGTAAACCCTCAGTATATTTAGTCTTCTTGAGCATATTTACTCAGCTTAAGCAATACAAATAAACACCTGTTATTTTGCAGTTCTACCTTCTTATCTTGAGAATCAATAAAATCAGTCAATATTCTTTGACATGTATAGATTTTAACTCAGATATAGAGGATTGTAAAGGCATTTATTCAGACATCTTTCCATTTCTGTTATTTCATATATCCAGGACTATGTCTTCTCCTTCTTGCACTTGCTCAATCAGGGCATAGTCATCCTAAGCCAGTGATCCCAAAGCATCGTCGTGCATATGGACTATAATCTGTTAATGAAATAAGAGCTAACATACTCAATTTATATGAATTAATCAATTGTAGCTTTCTACAAATATTATTGCTTGATTATTGCCCTATGTTTTCTTTTCTAAAGGATATTAGTCCAGCCTCAGTTGTCAGTGTTTCGTCTCTGTCTCCCACTGTGAAAACTATTAAATTGAATGTCAATTATTATAAGAATATGTCTTTCAAAGCTGGTCAGTGGTAAGTTAATATTGTTTCTATCTGCTTTCATTGATGCTCTGAGTGACTGAGTGTATGGGTAAGTAAGTGGGTGTATCAGTGATTGAGTGTGTAGGTAGGTATGTAGGTAAGTGAGTATGTGGGTAAGTGAGTAAGTGGGTATATGAGAGAGTGGCTAACTGAGTGACTAGATGAGTGAGTGATTGAGTTCATGAGTGAGTGATTAACTGGATGATTGATTGACTGAGTGATTGACTGAATAAATAAGACTGACTGATTGATTGTGTGCTTGGATATGTAACTAGCGAGTTCAGAAGAACAGAGAGAGAGAGAGAAATAGAAGAGACAGCACATCTGTAGGAGATGTATTTCCCTTACCCAAAGACAATGAAAAGCTTGCAGTAACACTCTAAATACTTAAGTATGTGGATTTTTTCCAGAGTTAGCTATAATTATCATTCCAATTTCTGTCATTCTAAGTCACTGTCACCATAACCAGTTAACTAGTTAAAGTGTGCTCCAAGCCCAGATGTTCCTCGGGCTGGTGCTCATCTCAGTTTCTTTGACATTAAGTGACTAAGTGTACAAGATTCCTCCCTGGACAGAATAGCAATCTATTGCAGGGTTAACTCCCAACTACTGCTGGTATTCATTTTCAGTTGAGTGCATTGTAAAATAAAGTGTTTTGTTCAAGATCATATATCACCCATTCCAGGAATTGAACCCACAACATAATAATTGTAAGACTAAAATACCCTAACCACTAAGCCACATGCCTTCCCTGTCACCACAACCACTTAACTATTATCTCCATGGTTTTTTTAACCATAGTGTTATCTGTTGACATATAATTCTCTATTTAATTTATAAGCTCAGGCATACTTGGACTCATACTACCGAGTTCCTCCACAAGATCAGAACACAAGCAGCCCATCTGAGGAAGGAGCCCCGCGAGGTGGGGTGGCTGTTGCAGCGGGTGTCACTGGCCATTGTCCATGGGAATGCTTTTACAATCTTGTCCACAAGGCGCAGCCCCATTACTGCCAGAGCCCATCACCCTCGCCCCATTCTTCTGTGACCCTAGAGCTCTTGCCCTTCCCTTCATTTTCCGTTTTTAAATATCTGTAATGTGGTTGTTATTTGAAATAGATTTGTTTACGATTTTATTTATAGGCTTGATTTGATGATTCCAACTGTTAGCAGAGTAGGTGGCTACTCTATGGTCAACAGTCCAGTCAGCTTTAAGGATGATGGAATTTTACAGCTGGCTGTTAAGTTTAGTGACCATGCTCCTACTTATTGGGTACACAAGCAAGTATGTTTTATGTTTCATTCTTTATGCTAATGGTATGTTTAGACAGTTGACACTTTATATCTATCTGTCTTTCTTAGCCATGTGATTTCAGTGATATTTAGCTACTATGTTCAGCAGGAGACTACATATAAGTTCCCTCATTAACTCATTGTTATATGAGACAAATATTAATGTCATAATGTATTGTTGTAGTTCAGCATGTTCTGAGTTAAGTGATATCTGAGAGACTAACTGATTAGTCTTCTTCTTGCTCTTGCTCAATGGAGCCAGGGTTATCCTAAGCATGAGATCCCAAAGCATTGTCGTTGTGTAGAGACTAACTGATTAGTAGTAGATGTTAATAAATATTTCAGAGAGTAGGCTGATAGGTAGCAAGAGCTGATTAGTATCTGAAAGACTTGTTTCATATTTGTAGTATAAGTTGGTGAGTATCTTAGAGACTACTAGATTAAGTAATTGTTGTTTCACTTCACTTCACTTTTCTCTTGACTTTCAAGGGTTGTTGGTGCACTACTTTGCAGCATATCTTAGGCACATACTGCCAGATGGGCTCCCCATCTCTCTTTGGGTAGTGTTCAATTTCAAGCAATATTCTATCACCTACACCATCTCTAACTTCACCTTCAGTAATACTCTCATTCAGAAACCTAACTATAGCTTTGATTGACTGTTTCAGTGTGCTGTTGGTGATAGTCTTTCCATCTCCTTCGGTGGTGATGTTTTCTATGATCCAAATGAAGAGGACCAAAGTGAAGACTTGCTTCTGATTGGTGGAGGAATTGGAATTAATCCACTTTCCAGTATCATGAACCGAGTAGCAGACTTCAACTTAGCAAAGCAGTCTGCTAAGAATCCTTCAGGTTATCAACCAGGAAACACACTTCTCTTGTATTCCTCTAGTATTGCATCGGAACTTTTATTTAAGGTAAATTCAGGCATTTCCTTTGCTTCTGTTTCTATTAATTCAATCTCATATAATTTCATGTGCATTGTCTATGACATATATATATATATGTATATATAAAAGTTTATCCCAGGTTCAATCGGGGGTAACTACAGTAAGTAAGATACTCAATACACATCAGAGCTTCCTGATGATTTCTCCTGAATGAAACAGTTCTAATCCTGTAGAAGCCATTTCTATATTAAATATATATATATATATATACGCTCCAGTTGGTCCTCTTCGCAATCCCCACACAAGCCAGGTTACTGACGACCCCAAGGAATGCGCAGAGCTCATTGCTGAATGCTATGCAGGCATTTTCACCATTGAAGACCAGAGTGTACCATCTCCACCACCTATGACACCGGACTCTATTACAACCATGGAATTTACACCTGCAATGCTGCGACGTCACCTAAAAAATAAACGCAACCATGCCTCTCCTGGTCTTGATGGTGTTACGTACCTGCTTCTTAAACGTGGTGGGTACTTCCTTCTACACCAGTTATCACACTTCTTCCAATTCTGTCTGAACAACAGTGCTACTCCAGAACAGTGGAAAACTGCCAGTGTAATTCCTCTGTTCAAAAAGGGTGACCGCACATCACCTGTGAACTATCGTCCAGTCAGTCTTACTAGTTGCATCGCCAAACTGATGGAATCCTGTGTCAGAGAAACACTTTGGAACTTCTGGAGCTCTCACAGTCTTATCCGGCCCTCGCAATTTGGATTTATCCCCAACTCCAGCTGCTGTGATCAACTTATAGAGTTTCTTGAGGACATCACCCGGATCACTGATGGCGGCTCATGGGTGGATGTTGTTTACCTTGACTTTGCGAAGGCCTTCAATTCTGTGCCGCACAAAAGGCTTATGGCAAAACTCTCTGCAATGGGTGTGAAGGATGATCTTTTTAACTGGTTGAAGTCCTTCATTCTCAGTCGAAGAGAGGTAGTCACGGTTCTGGGACAGCATTCCTCACCATATGAGATGTCATCTGGTGTACCTCAGGGATCTGTTCTTGGCCCCCTTTTGTTTGTGGCATATATTAATGACATAGATGCCAACTTAAGGAATGCCACAGTACTAAAGTACGCAGACGACATCAAGCTGTACCTTGAGATAAAAAGGACAGATCCTGAACACTATAGATCTTGCTTGCAGTCTGACCTGGACACAATGCAACAGTGGATCTCAGACTGGCAACTCAAGCTAGCTGTGGACAAGTGCACCACCATGCATTTTGGGAGTAAAAACCCAGCGTCCACATACTCCCTCCACAGCACTAATATCAAGAAGTCTTCCTGTGAACGTGACCTGGGCATTACGGTCAGCAGCGATTTGCGTTGGACGAGGCACGTCTCTAAAATTGTCAAGAGGGCCGAGGGTGTCTTAGCATCACTCAGCAAGACCTTTGTCAGCCGCTCTCCAGATATCTATTTAAGGCTGTATACAGCTATGGTGCGACCACACTTAGAATTTGCATCACCAGTCTGGAACCCCTATCTTGCTCAGGACATTGACCGCCTGGAAACTGTTCAGAGACGTGCAACCAAGCGAATACCCTCCATCAGGCATCTACCATACTCTGATCGCCTTGCTTCCCTGGGCATGGATTCATTGAAGCTCCGACGCCTGGCAACTGACTTGGTAAACACCCACAAAATTGTTAACCATGTTGCCAACAACAACCCTGAGTGCCTTTTCGATTTCCATGTGTCTAACACACGTGGACATGCCCACAAAGTAAGAAAACAGCACAGTTCCCATGACTTTCGGAAACATTTTTTCACGCTCAGAGTTGCTGAAGCATGGAACAAACTACCTGCATCAGTTGTTAGCTGTCGAGACACTGCATCCTTTAAGGCCTCCATGCTTCCCGAGATCCGCCAACACTACAGCTAACACATACAAACATGTACTTCCCTGGCATTTGTGTATTATTCTATGTACTATATTGACGAGTTGTAGTGCACCTGAGCACTTTACACAATAATTTCATTATTATTATTATTATATGAGTGGTTTCTTAAAAGCAAAAGAAACAAACCAGGATTTTTTCATTCTGAGGATTGAAAGCAAAATCTTTTGCTTTTAAGAAACCACTGGTAAATGGAATAATTGCCTTATGTTGTTTATTACATAACTATATATATATATATATATATATATATTTAGAGAGAGAGAGAGAGAGAGAGAGAGAGAGAGAGAGAGAGAAAGAAAGAGATCAAATAGTTCCACAGGGTGTTAGAGATCATTGGTTACCCAGCTTTCTTCCCCACCCCACAGTGAAACTCCAAACCCAGAGAACAGACCAACCCAGACAACAGCTGCTTCCTCAAGATCCCACAACTCCTTATATTCCTCACCATCACACCTCCCACCATTGCTCTCCAGTAATTATTCTCATCACCATCACTGATATCTTTTGTTATTATCATCGTTACTGTAGTAGTAATTTATATACATGAAAGGATAAGGGAATATTAATAATAAAATAGTTATTACACTGATTCATTGTTATTCTTCCACATTTCATTTTATTGTTTGTCTTAAGGGGTGGGACAGTGATTATAATTGTCACAGAAATGTGAATCATGGTCTTGATGTTGTTTAGCCCCAGGTAAATTGATTAAACATAGGTATTCCAATGATAACTAACTCATATTTTCACATGTATCTAAAACTAATTTTATCTAATATGTTGTTTGATGATAGTGTGTGATTTAAAGAGTAATTGATTGCAATTTTAAGCAGGTTGAATCATTGCACAGATGCACTAATAACTGATTCATACAAGAGTTTAGCACTTTCTAGCACCAACCATTATGCTTGGCATCTTTTTAATGCTGTTCTTTATTTTCTACCAGGATAACCTAGATTTGCTACAGAAGAAACACAATAACATTTATTGCCGATATTTTGTGACACAAGAGGAGTCCAAAGTGGAAGATATTGCTGGTCAGTTGGTTTTTTTTTTTCAATACCATTACTACATTTTATTTATTTATGTATTTATTTAGTTAGTTTTTTAGTTTCTGGTATTGGTGTAAGAGTGTGATTGATTCTGGAGTGTGCTTATATTGCCAATTCTTGATCAACTGAGCACCCTAGAATGTTTAGTTTTGTTCCCTGCACTCTTCTTCCCAACATTAGCAACATATAAGACCTCATCTCCAACAATATCTTCTCTGACACAGATGATTACAACCTTCATTCTTCCCTAACTCTCTGCAACCTACTCCCTTCATGTCAAATTTGCACTGATTCCATAAGCATTACCTGTAAAAACATTCTCCAATGTGGTCATGCCAATCTTGACTCCTATAACAACACAAATACACATCAAGAAAACGTTATCATATACACACCACCAAGAAAACGTTATCATATACACACACTATACATAAACAGAACCCAGCTAGAACCTTCAAAGTCACTGCAAATGCTAAATCTTGCTATCACTGATGATCCTTTTTACAGAATAAATAATCCTCAACATAATCAAAACAAATCACAAGGACTGGACTTTCTATTCAAGAGGCTAAAGTATTATTACGCACTCTCTACAATGCTCAAATGAGATGCTCTATGGAGTATTACATTTATGTATGTTTATGTGTATGTCAGTATCTGTATGTCTGATCTCTATGTATGTGAAAATACTTTACATTTTTTTCTATTTCTTTCTATACAAAATCTTTGAGTACATGGAAGCTATGAAAAGATTCAACAACAGAAACTTCTAGCTGTTTTACAACATCCCTTGTTTCCTATTTTTCTTTTCTTTTCATTTTCTTATCCATAATCTCCCTCCCATTAGCCTTCAATATTTGAAATTTTTATTTTATTTTATTTTATTTTATTTTATTTTATTTTAATTATTACTTGTCTCACAAGATCTTTTTGATTAAGGAGTACTCGATACTTCCCTTAGTCTGTCATGGCTTACTAGCTCTATACGGACGTTTAAATTGATTAAATAAATAAATATCATGGTTTTCCAATTCTATTCATCTTTTTCCCAGAATTATCTCTGTATCCTGCATGGGTTACCTTTCAGACCTCACAGACCCTTAAATTTGGTAAAATAATGATCAGAGAACTTGCATTTTCTTAATATGAAATGCACCTATTAAACCATTTTTTAAGGGGTGTTATAAAATATATTGTAACCGAATATTATTTTTGTTTTAATTTATTAATAAAACATAAAAATTGCAAATAATGTCAACATTTTTGTGGACCACCAAAATTTTCTTTCAGACTACCAGTGGCAGACCACCAGTTGGCAACTGCTGGTATAAATTATAGACAAAAATGTTTTCATGCCAGTGAGACATGCTAACGTCAGACATTAAAGAGAGGCTACTTTATTGTAACATTACAAAATATAGTGAATTTCATGAAGAATTTTATGAGTTGCTTCCCTCAACTTTTATTCTTTTATCTTCTTTTTTTCTAGCTCATCGAATAACTTCTGCTGATCTCAAAGAAGCATTCAAATTGATTGCTAAAAAAAAATGCCAAGTATACATTTGTGGTCCTGTCAGCTTAATTGATGACATGGAGAATATATTGATTGATTTGGAAGTTGACTTGGATCGAATTCATATTGAAAGGTGGTGGTAGAAGCTTCATTGTATAGTTTTATGAACTCAAACCCATCTCTTGATAATGCTCAGATGATTTCTGAAACTACACACTTTTTCTGCTCAAATAAAGATATTCTATAAATATAGATAAAAATGGTATTGTTGTGGCGCCAGGACTGTGGAGACATTGATGGGAGTGGTGGGAGCTATACCACTGTGGGAGAGAAAGTGTGCGTTGTGTACCTTCCATACTGGAATGTGTTGGACAAGATCAATAACAATAACATCATAATGATGAGAATCAACATTTCTAATTTAGGTTCAAGGCAAACAATTTGTAGGGAGAGGAAACTTGATTATATCAACCCAGTATATGACTGGTACCATATTTTATCAACGCTGGAAGGATGAAAGGCAAAGTTGACCATAACAGGACGTGAACTCAGAATGTAAAGGGCTGTAATTAAATGTTTGCAAAGTAATAACAAAAGCATCATCATCATCATCATCATTTAATCTTTATTCCTAATTTTTAACTGTATGGTTTTAAAATTATTAACAATTTTAGTTATATTTTCTTACAACTTTACTGAGAGGAAATTAAAACAAAAACAACAATAATAACAACAAAGATAATTTCATTATTATTATTATAATCACTAAAGTAGTAGACAAAGAATGACTACTAATAGTACAAACTACTATCTTTAGCATTGTCCTGAACTTTCGCCAACTAATCACATTTGATTTATTTTTTTTTGTAATAAGATATTGTGGGAGTGGGTTACAATTTACTGAATCATGACATGTCTACAGTTAATATTCCATCACATCTGTATTGTCTGTGGCTAAGCCATTGAAATCTGCATGGCCTGAATTTTGATCTTGTTGTTGTAAGTAAACTTGTGTTCAAATGTGTTAAATTTTCGGCCAGGACCTCAACAACTTCGTTAAGTACCAGCTGAAGACGATAGTGACAGTAGAGAGGAAGACACTGCCTTTTTGGCGTTATTTTTTAAATGTACGATATGTAAGAACGACGAGATTGACGAGGTTGAATAGGTTTACTTTGACTATGTTTTTCTAAGCAGGAAGGAAGAAATCAGTAGAGGGCACTTTTAATACCCGTGAGCTGACAGAGTAATACAGGATTTTGTGGCCTTTTTTTCCTGGAATTACCCTAAAGTATAGTTCCCACCTACTAGAACACTGTTCGTATTATTGTTTTGTAATTTTATCATGACTATTTATTACAATTATAGTTATTATCTACTGTTTTCCTTTTGCTGATGTCCCCTTTCCTTTACTCGATGGAAACCCCAACTCTGTGTTGTTTTTCGTTCTTGTATTGTCCCCGATGTCTTGGGCCCTTGTGAAGAAGAACACTATACAAACCATATTATTGTCAAAACATTAATATTTACCTTTTCGGTTGTTGGAGAAACTGTTGTAGTATCATCAACTTTAAGAAAATTGAGCTGCCGACTTTGCATTACTTCAGACTACAAAGACAGTATATCAAGGGTTATGTTTTGAAAAATCGAACATATTTTAAAGTTATATATTCATCACCATGTTTTAAATAATACTAGACACCTAACTATGTTTTTTAGTAACTCTTACTTAGGATTCTCTCTAATTTAAAATAGGTGACTACAACATATTTTTATGGGAATAATAACTGAAAGCTAATGCTGATTTCAAAAACAAAACTATACTGAAAGACTTTAAAAAAATTTTTTTAATGTTTAGTAAGAAGGAAACCCAACACATCAGTAAATTTTGTTTGGTTGTTTTATATTGAAATGTGGAAAATCTCAACTTTTTTATGAGGAGTGTCCACGATCAGGTCTAGATCTCCATTATAGATGTCTTGCATAATTTATGTTGTAATATCTTTGAGGAAATTGATGCATGCCTATTTGATAACTGAATCAGTAAACATTTAAAGTCTTTCCAACTTAAGTTATTTTGATAAAAAGTTAGAGTAATTTCAAATATAGCAAGTTATGCTTTTTTATAAAAAGGAGACAAATAAACATTTAAGGCAGGAAAGCACTGGCTGAGTGAAATTCGTACAATTGATGTTAACAGAAATTATGGATATATGAATAAAAGTATTTCATTGTGTTTAACAATTGATAAATGTCAAGTATCCTACAGAATATTTGGTAAATATCTAGCGAGTCGAGAGCATGGTGCATTCTAGATTATCAGCTAAAACCATTTCACTTGTGATGAAAGTTTCCTTAGAGAAAAGCATGAAGACGCTACGCAATTATTTTCCCTTTTACACAAGTCAATTATTTGCTTAAATATTGGTCTAGATATGTAAAGGATGTTCGGCGACGTTAATATTTTATCAATGATATCAAGTTAGTAAGTTGTTTCATATGAAGTAGAATGCCTTCATCTGAGGCTATGAGTGGAATTGTAGATTCAGCATGTCGTGTACTTAAATTTGGTTCTTGACCATTTGCAGCAAGATGCATGAATATAGATACTTTCCTTAAGTTGCAGATATCTCAACCGACAAGTAGATGGCTGGAGATTCGTATTCCGTCACCAGTGCTGAGCTGTTTTGTTAAAAAGTTAACTTTACACTCGTGTGTTTCCAGGTTCGATCATATTCCGCGACACGTTGGGCAACTGTATTCTATAATAGCTTCAGGCCATTCCAACCTGTGCATACATTTTCGGAAGTCTATGGGTTTGTACATGTTCTAGGATGGTGAACCAAATCATTGGGTTTAGCACCAACACCTGCAGACCTCTCAATACTTCCTGTCCGACGGGAAGATCTCCCATCCACTTTAAGGTGGGTGAGAGATGTCTAGCTTTTTTTAGGAGAGTATAGCTTTCATTACGTAAAATCTCGACATCTTGCCTCATTTCTCCCTGTTTTGGGTCACGTTTTTTCATGGTACACTCTGGGGTTTTTGTAGGTTGGCAGGTCTGCACCTGGCCCCTGGATGTTTTACTAGAGTTCAATTTGTTGAAGTCATTCTGATCTGGTTTTCTGTCAGATGATAAATTGATAACCTCATGCATCACTTCCTACTACAGGAAAATATGAGTTTGGGCCTCTTCCTTCCTCTGGGGGCCAGAGAACGGCCATGTATCTCACTTTTCCTACTCTAGCTAAAACATGAAAATCTCTGCTAAATTATTAAGAAGTTTCAGAGAGGGTTAGCACCGTTAGAAGCAGTAACACATAAAAAGTTAGTGTTTATTGGCAAACGTTAAATTATCATATACAAAACAAATAGAGAATTGCAACAATAAAAAAAACTCACACTGGAAGTATTATGGCACACTTGAGTAAAACCAATATTAGGATCAAAACCGTTCACTAATATTTCCATTTTTTTAATAGAATCTTGGTTATACTTATATAGCAATGGGTCTTTCCTGAAATATAAAATGATAATTAATCATTTTATTCATATATAATTAAATCGCTATTAATTCAGTATACGAATGCAAATAATTTGAGCTTTTTATTTACGTTGCGAGGCACCTAGGAAGCCCTTGTGTAGTCATTTAATCTGCAAAAAGTAGCAGCTAAATAACTCTTAGATTTCCTTGTACACACACACACACATATATATATATATATATATATTTGTATATATATATGTTTCAATATATATATATATATAATATTAAGGATACTATTTATAGTTATATATATACTAAAACTTTTTATAGTTATATATATTTTAAACCCTAATCAGTGAAGTCAGTAATTTATTACTACCTTATTACCAGTAAGATAAATAGCTCAATGAAATAACATCAGTTGTTCTACAGAGCAGTTATGTATACATATGTATCTGTATGTCTCTTGTGTTGGAAAGGAGGTCAATTATGTGTACAAACATTGAAAAATGCTCCGAAGACTCCAAGCCTAGGTTTGGATGAAACAATTGTAAGTGAATAAATGCTTTGAACATAGCTTTGATTCTTGTGAATTCTATATATATATATATATATATTTGTATATATATATATTTATTGTATATATATATATATATGTATATATATATTTGTATATATATGTTTGTATATATATATATATATATATATATATATATATATATATTTGTATATATATATATATATTTGTATATATATATATATATTTGATAAATATATGTGTGTGTATATATATATATATGTATATATATATATGTATATATATATATATATATATATATATATGTTTGTATATATAAGCAAAAGGGATATTTAATTTGTTGGTAATTCAACAAATACACATGTTTATAACTGATTTGAAGCACTCAACAAGTTTTCTGGAGTATAATATTCAATGATATTAAATAAATGGAAACTATATTTATAAAACCATATTTATTCTATTATATATATTTGAAGGGTACCAAAACTTTGGTACGCTCTCATGAGATAAAATACAAAGTTTGTTTTATAAATATTGACATATCCAGGAAGAAGATCTTAACGGCTCAAGTTTTTCCTGGAAAAAGCATGAACCGTTAAGATCTTCTTCCTGGATAAAACTGATAGCGTATGGTCTTCTAAATGTTTTTAATTTTATATATATATATATATATTTATTAAAATATACATTGATTTAATCATACCCGATTGTGTTTTTGTCATATTCTACGTAGCTCATATATATATATATATATATATATAGATAAATATACATGGGTGTGTATGATTGTGTATAGAAGATTATATTAATAAGAGGAATTCCAACTTTGTCTGATTTACTCGTTTTATTTACAATCCTTTAAAATTTATAATGGTATTATAATGAAATAGTATGATAGAATATTAAATTCTAAGTGTTAATTGAACAAGTACTTTCATGCTTTCGCAATCTTCAAGTTCATAATATGTGGTGACAGTCAAGTTTGGAATCATACTATTTCATTATAATACCATTATAAATTTTAAAGGATTGTAAATAAAACGAGTAAATCAGACAAAGTTTGAATTCCTCTTACTAATATATATATATATATATTTATTTATTAAAATATACATTGATTTAATCATTGTGTTTATGTCATATTCTACGTAGCTCACACAATTTGTTAGTTCAATTCGAGGATAGTAAATAAGATAAGCCAAACACATTTCGTCCATAGTGCTCAAGCCACCCTATAAAGCAAAGTACGATATATTTAATAATTAGTTAAGAAATTCACATGCAAATATCGCTATACATTAACAAATTTACAGATATCACATTACAACCTTTCTCTTTGAGATATTCGTCAGAAATTTTCTACAAATTGTGTTGAAACTATTCCCAAGTTTTCAATTTATTTTTCTCGTCTCAAAATCAACAATCATTTTGTTTCGAAGATTTGATAAATAATGGAAAGATTTGAAATACTACAGATAATATTCGTTTCCCCCTAATCACCAGAAGAGAAGGAAACATTGAATCTTGTAGATATAGATTTCCATTGACTGAAAATGTCATATTATTGTCTTACAAACAAAAGGATACATTGGATAAAATTATTCTTGATAAGCTACAGACCTGTCAACTTTCCCCGTCCGACTGGGACATTTGCAATAGGATTTGGGGTGGGTGAGATATGTTTTCTCTTGTGAAAATGGTCATAGCTTTCATTATGTAAAATCTCCCCATTTTGCTCCGTTTGGGTTTTTAGAAGTTAGGTCAGAAACTGTCCGATAGAATAAACTCGACTGGGATATATTTACAGATAGGTCTGCTCAGTCAGTTATAGACTAATTCTAAACAACAACTAAAATTACTTAATTTAACTTAGTCCCTTGACCTGTTAGAAGAAGCTGCTAAATTTCTCTCAGATAACACCACAACATTTTTTATGATACTAGGTCGTTACTCGTCGCTATGTTGCTATCGTAATATTTTTTAATCATCCTCGTAACTTAATGAATTGTTCAAATAATATTTAGATTGACTTTGTCGGCGAAGATTAATAACAGTTTGAATACTGTTGATTTAAAATACTTTGTTTCATATTCTACTGAATAACTATAATCAAAATTGGAATGTCAGCAGCCCGACTGAGGAAGGAGCCCCGCGAGATAGGGTGGCTGTTGCAGCGGTTGTCGTTGGCCATCGTCCCCGGAAATGCCTTTTCAGTTTTGTCTGCGGGGCGCAGCCGAAATACCACTCTGACCTAGATGTAGAGTCTGCCACCTTCTCCCCTTCCCCTTTTCTCTCTCCCGTTGCTTAATAATCTTTGCTCTTTCCCCCCTTTTCTACTCCTTTAAGGTATTTATAGTCTTTCCTTTACTTTCCTAATCAGCAAGATCTGCTCTTCTTTATCTCGTCACACTTTATTCATTATTTAATTTTGTTTTTATCTTTTTTATATATTTCCATCATTGTATAACTTCTGTCTGTAAAAATGGTTGACATATGTTTATGTACAATAAAAATGACTTAAAAAAAAAAAAGGAAAAAATATGTATAAAGAAACAGTCAGGTTAGAATTAACAACGAATATAGTGAAGAGTTTAGCGTAAAAGTTGGTGTCGATCAGGGCTCTGTTCTTAGCCCCCTACTATTTATTATTGCCCTTCAGGCTATAACAGAGGAGTTCAAGACCGGCTGCCCATGGGAACTCCTATACGCAGATAATCTAACGCCCATAGCTGAATCAATGGCCGAGCTAGAGAAGAAATTCCAAACATGGAAGCACGGCCTAGAATCAAAAGGCCTTAAAATTAACCTGGCTAAGACTAAAGTTCTAGTTTGTAGGAAAGAAAATAAGGCGCCGGTCCCCTCCGGGAAATGGCCATGCTCAGTGTTTAGGAAAGGCGTAGGTAGAAACTCCATTTTATGTCCCAAATGCAAAGTATGGGTGCATAAAAGATGTAATGGGATCACAGGTAAGCTAACTAAGAACACAGATTTTACATGTGGCCGGTGCTCTGGTGCAATAAGTAGCAGCAAGTGCCCACAAAATACTAGCTCATTCAACTGCGCAGAGGGTTCTATAGAAATAGTGGACAGCTTCCGTTACCTGGGTGACAAAATCAGCAGTGGAGGAGGGTGCTCTGAAAGTACAGTAGCTAGAGTCAGAACTGGATGGAAAAAGTTCAGAGAGCTTATACCACTATTAGCCGCTAAAGGGTTCTCCCTAAAAATGAAAGGCAGGTTGTATGATGCCTGCATACGAACAGCAATGTTGCATGGCAGTGAGACCTGGGCATTGTGTGCAGAGGATATACGCAGACTAGAGAGGAACGAAGCTTGCATGCTCCGCTGGATGTGTAATAGTAATATACGTGAACCGCAAAGCATAAACGAACTAAGGAAAAAATTAGAAATAAGAGGGATCAGATGTTGTTTACTCGAGAGAAGGCTACGTTGGTATGGTCACGTGATGCGCATGAAAGACGACAGCTGTATAACAAAGTGCAGGGCAATAAAGATAGATGGTAGCCACGGAGTAGGCAGACCCAGGAAAACCTGGGACGAGCTGATAAATTCCGACCTCACACACTTACACCTCTCCAAGACAATGTCACTGGACCGAGACCTTTGGCGGTACTCAGTAACAGAGAAGACCCGCCTTACCTAAATACAAAGTAAAACCTACTAGTCAGTAGGCATCTCTAACAAAATACACCCCCGTCCCACCCCATCCACACCGCCCCCTTCAATGCAAAGTTATGTTGGTGCCACAACATCCAGGCCGAAACAAACGAGATCGTGTAGGTGTCACGACAAAAAAATACACAGTCCACGCTGTAATGTGACCGTGTAGGCAACACGGTAAAAACCTCCCAGTCCCACACTGTAAATGTGGTTGGTGTTAGGAAGGGCATCCAGCTGTAGAAAACACGCCAGACAGTCCATGCTGTAATGTGGCCGTGTAGGCAACACGGTAAAAACCTCCCAGCCCCACACTGTAAATGTGGTTGGTGTTAGGAAGGGCATTCAGCTGTAGAAAACCCGCCAGACAGTCCTATGAGAGCAAGACAACCACTCTTGCCTCAAGTGGGAAAACCCCCGTCCAAACCCATGCAAGCGTGGAACAGGGACGTTAAACGATGACGATGATGATGATGATGATGATATCCTAAAGTAAATCTGGTAAAAAAAACAACAACAATATTTTCAAAAATAAATACTACTTACATATGTAAAATTCTTCCTATCTGTAGTGTCATAAATGCATTCTAGGTTTATGATGTCATTCTGAAATTAATATATATATATATACATATAGTTGATAAAAGAAACAAAGCAAACACAGGGATGCAAAAATACACAATTATATTAGGTTCGGGCTTGTAGGAAATGGAGGAGGGTTCGACGCATATTTCTTACCTTTAAAAACGTAAGTTCCTTCTTTAAGGGCCTCATTTTTTGATAGTTGAAATCATAATTATCATCATAACTGATATCATCAAGCTTTTTACCATCGCGATAATGATGAAGTCTAAGCTTTCTCGCAGCCAAATGTCCGTGAAGGAAAGTCGCTACTACTTTTACACCGTCTTCAGTCCATTCTACGTTTCCTTTAGGTTTAATCTTCAAAATGAGAAAGAAGTAAAAAAAATAAAATAATAAAATAATATTTTCTAACAAAAAATTTGTGCCAATGGTTTTACTATTGTTTAGCCTACCATGTGGGCGGTGGATTGGCAGAATCGGTAGAGCATCAGACACCATGCTTTGCAGTATAGAGTTATGGCCCTTTGCGTTCTGAGTTCAAATCCCGCCGAGGTTAGCTTTACTTTTCATCTTTACGGGGGTCGATAAAATAAAGCACCAGTAATGCCAAAAGTAGAAGCAATTATTTAGCCTCACTGAGCAGAAATATAACCATCCGGTATCTAGCGTTATAAATTGAATTGGCCTCTATTATTTTATTGGTTCTTATTTTATTAAGTCTGGTTGTATTTGGCGTTTGGATGTAAAATATGTAATTAAATGCTGCCAACCTCTAAAAACCCAAACCGGGAGAAATGAGGCAAAATGGGGAGATTTTACATAATGAGAGCTATCCCCATTTTCACAAGAGAAGACATCTCTCACCCACCCTAAAGTGGGTGGGAGATATCCCCGTAGGACGGGGAGAGTTCACAGGTCTGGTATGGGGTTCTAATGATTCTACCACTCACCTCTCTCAAATGAATTCTAATTAATAACTGAAAGAAAATGAGGAGTATTGGGAGAATGATCAGTGGATTAAATCATTTCCAGCACTTGACTGGTATTTTTTTAATGTTTCTGAAAGGAGAAAAAATAATATTGTCCTCTGCTCAATTTGAATTCTGAACGAAAAACGATTATAAATAAATGTCGTAGGTGTGTATTTGGATACTCTAATGATTATGTCAATCTGGAATTTAAAGAGAGCTCAATAAATTGTTAAATTAACACCTTTATATAGCATCCCTAGTAAAATAATTTCGTGAAAACTAGAGTTTAGTACCAGTTGACCACCGAATATGTGAACACCATGTCTAAGTTTCGATATTCTGTTTTAACCAATTTTCTTCAATAAAAACAAGGATTAAACATTTACCATAGATTCACAAGCTTCACAATATCCATTATATCTGAATTCTTTTGCATAAGGTGGAATTCGCTGACGAAATTGACCACCGACAGAATGACCCGTTGATAATATGCCGGCTTCATATTTGCTTTTAATTTTAGTCACAGTTAATTCAACTCCTGAAGAATCAAGCACACCTACAAAAAAATATATATACGAGGAAATCAAATGGAAATATCGAAATATCTTTAATACTATGGTATTAAAAATATATATAGATAGAAATCGAAGGATACGCCAAACAGAGAAGTACGGAAAACGTAGAAATATGTAACAAAGGATGACAGTTCAAACGTATGTTTTACAAAAAGAGCATGTCAAACAGGATTTATCAAATAAGTGGGCACACCAAAGAGCATGTCAAACAGAAGGATTTATCAAATAGGAGGTTATGTCAAAGAGAAGGCTGTGTCAAACAAAAGAATAGATCCAACACAAGTGTTTATCTAATTGCAGGACATGTCAAAAACGAGAGTATACGTTAAACAGATTGGTAGTTCAAACAAGGGAATGTGTTCAAAATAAAAATATGTCAACTATATAGTAATTGTTTCTACTTTTGGCACAATGCCAGCAATTACCCAGTGCTTTACTGCTACTTTATTTTATCGACCCCGTAAGGATGAAAGACAAAGTTAACCTCGGCGGGATTTGAACTCAAATCATAAAGGGCGGTAACTCTATGCTTCAAAACATGGCGTCCGACCCTCTACCGATACTGCCATTCCACCAGGAGGGTATATCAAACATGAGAAACAAACATGAACCTACCTTCCATCTCCTCTGGATTATCGTAATGAATCTCAAGTATAAAGAATAGAGGATCGTCTTCACCTCCAATTGATAATCCAGTATGTTCTGGTAGGATGGTTTTCTATGTGAGACGAATGAATACATAAATTACCAGTGTGATAGTAATGTTTTATTTTCATGTTCTACTACATAATATATCTATACTACTAGCTCAGCAGTACATATAATAGACATATATAAACACCCTGTATTTCTATACAATATTTTCGAGAGGAGAAAAGAAAGTTTAGCTGCACTAGTTTCAATTCTATGCTGTGGTTCATCAGCAAACATGTAACCTATTCAAACCTCTAGAGACTGCTTATAAACACATTACAACTTGAGTAGATCGGATAGTCTGATTTGCATATGTAACACATTCTTAACAGCTAGTTCGATTAATTAATTACTAGCGTGTTAACAGTGTTTTATTCGAAAGCTATACTGTACTATGTTGTGTAATAGACAAATATGAACACATTATCTTTTTATACCATTTACGTTCTGAGTTCAAATCCCGCCGAGGTTGACTTTGCGTTTCATCCTTACGGGGTCGATAAAATAAAGTACCAGTAATGCACTGGGTAATTGCTGGCCTTGTGCCTAAAGTAGAAACAATTATCTTTTTTTACCATCAATCGATGTGTTTTAATTGTGTTGGAATTTCAACTACATCGGACTACACTCAGTCTATCCAAGTTGACACGGTTTATAAAGCTACTATTACTAAGGTATTGATGCGTGTTTATATATATGTGTATTGACAAAATTTAAAACCCATCCTTGACTGTTGTCCGATTCATTCGGTAGCTGCATATACTTTCTACCCTAGAACCACCAGAAGAACATTGATATGAGAAATTGGAACTGCATCAATTTAAATTTTACTAACTAAACTGTTTGAAAATAACGTACCAAGCCTCCAATTGCCCATGCATAAACTGCGGACCAACAATCTTTCCAATCTGGTGGCATATTTTTATGATAGCATCTGGATTCAACATCTATATTCTTTTGACCTGAAGTGTTTCGATAACAACCATATAATAACATATGATGAACAAGGAGTTCATGACCTTCCTGAACGTAAGGATACATCTGAAAGTAGATAATGAATGACATTAACTTGGTCAGTTTTACAAAATTTATCAATCATTATTGGTTTTTACCAAAGTTCAGTGTCAAACTACATTTTTGGACAAAGTTGGGGTGGGTGAGAGACGTCTTCTCTTGTGAAAATAGGTGTAGCTTTCATTATGTAAAATCTCCCCATTTTGCGTCATTTCACCCCATTTTGGGGAACTTTTTTTCATGGTTTGGGCTTTTAGAGGTTGGCAGGTCTGTATATATATCGCAATGAGCATGGGTGCGTGTTTGTGAGTGAGAAACAGAGAATATCAATGTGTACATGCGCATGTTTATATGTGTATATATATTTATAAATGTGTGTGTGTGTGTGTGTGTGTGTGTGTGTGTTGATCGCATACTTAACATATGTATGAACCATTGTAGGCGTAGACACAGACATGGTTAAAAGGTTAATAAGTTTGTTTCACTCTTAAAAGGTCTGAGTTTCGGACCTACTGCATAGCATCATGGGCAAGTGTCATTACTATAGCCCCATGTTGATCAGAGCCTTGTGAGTAAAACTAGGTAATCAAACACTGTATGGAAGTCCGTATTTATGTATATATGTGTATATGTATCTGTGTCTGTGTGCAAATTTCCTGGACAAACACTTCCTAATCAAGTGCCCATAATGATAATTGCACGATGATAAACTTTTTATTCATGCATTGGTAATTATGGTAATAGAGAATTGTAGGGTTTCCTGATAAGCCGTAGATGACTCTTCTCCTCTTGCTCACGCATGTGTACATATTGCCTGTGTGTATTGGCACCTCTCAGGGTATGATACCTTTATCTTTTTCTGACATGTTGTCTAGCGTATGCCTATACCACTTCTTTTCTCTTGGTATTTCATTATGCTAGTATAAACTAAGGGCGGTGGATTGGCAGTATCGGTAGAGGGTCGGATGCCATGCTTCGCAGCATAGAGTTACGGCCCTTTAAAATCTGAGTTCAAATCCCGCCGAGGTTAACTTTGCCTTTCATCCTTACGGGGTCGATAAAATAAAGTACCAGTAATGCACTGGGGTCGATTTAATCGACTTTCCCTCCCCCAAAATTGATGGCCTTGTGCCTATATAAGAAACCATTATGCTAGTATAACCTCCAGTGTATGTAAATACAAACACTAATACATGTGGATATATTCTTTCTTAGTAAAACTGGACAGTCAGAGACATTGTAGTTAGGTATTTCTTTCCCATGTTCTTAATATCTTTTTTTTTTTGCTTCATTGTGCATATTTGATGCTTTCTGGTGGGGCTGATTTCATCTTGTGCTGCGATGAAATATCCTTCAGTGTCAAGTTTGAGTCTTGCATTTCTTAGCCACTGCTGTGTTTTCTACTTCCTCTCTGTTCACCCTTTTTCGGTATGTACGAGTTTTCTTGCCATCGTTTCATCATGTCATCCTCTAGCCTCGTTTTCTGCTATTTTCATCCTTTTTCTTCATAACTATCTTCCATTTAAATCTTCTGTTTTTGTTAGCTTCTTTGAAAATAGAAAACATTTTTTGCTTCGTTCGTGTTTCATGGCTATTTGTAGTAACTTTCCGTTATTCTATATTAAGTACTTTAAAAACCTTCCAGTGGATATTTTATTATAGATTTCTAGCTGAATAAGGCTACTACCTCTCTGTATTAACGGAAAATATAATATTTAAATATCAGATTTTGGGTGGCATACTCTAAATTCTGAACAAATGCATTAAGTTAGTTATAGATCATATAAATCGAAAAATAAAATTAATAGGGAAACAATACATAACGCAATAATATGCGCATTACCATCAAAGGATGGTACAGCAAAAGACTTACACCAATAAGTAGTTTTATCTTTAGGAACCAAAGTCTGAAATCAATCAACAATCAGAAAAAAAGGGTTTTACTTCTCATTAGTTGATTATTGTTGTTTAAAGCTTGATACGGTATAAAAAGTGTCTTAACATTTCAGAAAAAATAAAGAAATAGATAGGCAAGTGTGTAGATAGGAAGGTAAATTGTGCTATAGTTGTGATTAAGAAAATATTTTATGTTATGCGTGTGATATGAACTTTCGACGTCTTCAAAGAAGAACCTCGTCACACGAAGTCATTGACCTGACGAAATCGGTATACGATTAAAAGTAAGACAAAAATGGATGGCTTTTTAAATGTTTTAAAATACTTTTTTTTACATGCCGGAAGTCAGCTTTCTCTGTCTCTCTAACTATCTGCACGCACAAACACGCAAATATGTAATACACACACAAATGCACACACAACACACGCGCACGCACACTCATATATATATACATATATATAACCAAAGATTAGTATGGTTCGTTGATTACTCAATGAATACAATTTTACAATAGTTTAGAAGCACTCAACAGTTGAGATTTCCGGGAGTTTTTAATATTATTCAAAATATTAACAAATGAAA
>OZ024753.1:27656726-27701726 GCA_964016885.1 Eledone cirrhosa | reverse complement strand
ATATTAGAAAGTGAGGTTTTTTTTCCAAAATGAAAAATAATCGAGGTGTCCTACACGAGCGAAAGTATAAAGAAAAAAAGATGAAATCGAAGATGCAACTGGAGTGGTTATTTAAAAAAATATATATATATTTATTTGGTTCCTTTACCGGTTTCGCAGTTCTTCTGCTTTTCAAAAGTAGAGTTGAGATGGAGGGTCTGTGGTTTTTCTCACATCTGGTTGGTCTTTGAATGTTACTTGTATTGTATAGAAAAAAGTGGCTCGAAACGCCAGGTTTTTGAAGAAGTAATTTGATTGGTTGGTCAATAAGTATAATAAATTATATATATTACATCAGACATGAACTTTCCCGATATAAGGTATGACTCTCTTTGTTTATTTTTTTTAATGAATATTGATTGTTTGTTTCTGTATCTCATATCTGTTATTTTGTCTGAGAAATATCTCTATGTGTCCTTAATCAGTGCCCACATATATTTATTTTTTCATATCCAATTGAGTTCTTCGCACGAGGCTTGAATTCTTGTCAGAGTTCAATGACCTACGTGTATATTATTTTTCACGGTAGCCTCCCCCTCCCATTTTGGGGACAGTGTGAGATTTTCTTTAGAGCTGCTGCACTTACAACCTAACAGTTCCTTCTAGCACTGATGGTGTTTATCGCTAAATATTGATGTTGATTTAGTTATTATTGGGCACCCACTGAAGATTTATAAGATTTATAAGATTTATGCCCATTTGCATAAGAATCCATTGATCTTACACAAACTTCTACATAACTTGGTATAATTTCACCCACCATGTAGAAATCTTATAATAAAACGATCGTTTGGGGAATGAGATCTTTAATATATCTCATATAAAATAATACAGCCAATTATCCACACAATAAAATATAGTTAGCACCCCAAACGTTTAATTGGGAATATACTCCGGTATTTCCTAATGTTTGTTGAGTGAGTTGGAAATTGGTCGGAGTATCGCTAATAGCTTTCTCCGTTCATGGAATTATATATATATATATATATATATATATATATATATATATATATATATATATATAATTAGTCTACAATGCTATTGTAGACGATGAAGAAAACTATATATATATATACATTTACAATAACGTCTACAATAACATTGCAGAAAGGATCAGTACTAGAGTTAGAACTAGAGTTTTGCGTTCGTGTTTTCATGTTTGCAAGGGTTGGATGAAGTGTAGAGCTTATCCCGTTTCCATGAGTGTTAAGAGACTGGGAGTACAGACCGTGGAAATATGAACTCCCAGTTGCTACTGGTATTCATTTTAAGCTGCGTGAACTCGAGCAACGTGAAATGAAGTGCTTTGATCAAGAACGCAACCTGATTTGGAATATGTACAACAAAGAGATAATAAAATCTTCTTACATTATTCATTCTAAATCCTATGTCCATTGTATCGTTCGTCTTAACGGGATCGGGCAGTTTTACTTGAAGCAGATACAGACTTCTTACGCCATTCGATTTGAAATTGACACTTATAACATCTTTCTCGCTACAGCCCCACAGGACTCTCATTGTGTTTTGCTGCAAAAGACAAAAAAAAAACTCATCATCATCGTCATCATTGCTACCACTAGCAGTAGCAACAACAACAACAACAACCCCATCAACAGCACCATTACATTAATAACATCAAAATAAACCACATCAAAATCAACGTGGACAACAATTTTAACGTACGAGAACTTGCGGTAGTTCGCCCGGTAAAAATAGCTTCTAAGTCTTGTTTCTACCATCACTCGAAACGCAAGAAATAAAATAGCATTTGAAATATATTTCAAATAAAGTATCAAAAATGGAACGGCATGTGAGAAAGCAAAAGGCTGTAACTAAACACCAAGATATATGTTGTTCGATGCACTATAGATTCTATTAAATTATAAATAAAACAGCAATAAAAGAAAAAGTACGCAATACAGATACTTGAAATCATGCAGCAGAAATATAACAGAAATTAATCATTTATGGTATGTTCTTGCAATAAGGAATGAAATTTAAATACACGTTGGTTTGGATGCACTGATTGTCGTACGCAGAATGCTTCATGGATTGAAATGTGTCAGTTTGTTGAGGATAGTAAACTAACTCGTATAATTAATCAGTAATAACTCAGAAATTAGAAGGAAAATATTATCAAGATAGAATAGTACCAAATAGAATGGAGGCCCAGCGACTGGGGAACAATCCACAAATGAAAAGAAATAGTAGGAAACCTGACATTACCAAGAAATTAAAAACTAATTTCCGCGGAAATGGTTTTGCGGTATTGTCCGCGGGGCGCAGCCCCA
Organism: Eledone cirrhosa; assembly: GCA_964016885.1. Lineage (NCBI taxonomy): Eukaryota > Metazoa > Mollusca > Cephalopoda > Octopoda > Eledonidae > Eledone > Eledone cirrhosa. The sequence goes on along the minus strand of OZ024753.1, from coordinate 27,699,396 downwards.
ACACCGACGCGCACTAGGCCTACAGCCCCTCACCTTCCCATTCTTCTGTGACCCCAGAGCCCTTGCGTTTCTCTTCAATTTCCGTTTTTAAATACCTGTAGTGTTGTTGTTGTTATTTGAAATAGATTTGTTTTTTAATTTTTTATTCATAAAATAGACAATATATACCACATTAAAAAGGTACTTCTCAAATTGGAGATGAAATGGGATCTTTAATAGTGGGCTGAAGCATGAACCTTAAATTTTCATAAAATTATTTCTAGAAATTACCCATACTTTTAGTTTTGTGTTGCTAACGAATTTTCCATAGATTTTGGTTTCCATTCTCATTATTCAGTATATCAACACATACATAATTCATTTTAAGCCATGCCTTTGGCTTATATATTTGTATAAAATATAATACTTACTGTAATGTTTATCATCATATTTGGTCCAGAGATTTTTCTAGAGAACGTCAATATTGTCTTCGTATCAGTTTCATTGAAATACATTAGATGCCATTTACTGGGGTCTTCTTTCTTCAGTTTCCCATCAGCATCACCATAGTAGTTCTGAAATAAGATGAACAAATATATATATCTAGGTGTATAATATGAAAATTGTGTGTTTTTTATTAAAATTATTCCTATATTACATGTGTAGATAAGACGGCGAATTGGCAGAGTCGTTAGAGTGACGGATTAAAAATGGCTTGGGTTTGTTCCGGTTCATTACGTTCCAAGTTAAAACTTGCCTTCCACCCCCTTTCGAGGTTGATAAATAAATTACAAGTCGAGTACTAGGGTAAAGTCTTCCTCCCTCCGTCTCTCCCATTGTTTCTTCCTCTGGAAAAGATTAACTGCGTTCTGACCTGGTGATGTATGGGCTCCGCCAGATTTTAAGCGCCCATGGCGTTAAACGCCTTTGGCCAGTTATTGTCTTTTTATATATGTAGATGAAAATAGCAATGGTCGTGGTTCCTGGTTTGTGGAGGCAATTAAATATCGATAGATGCCCACCTGCTACTGTATGTGTATACACACTTTATGATCATTTATTTAGTACACATTATATGAGCTATTATTAGAAGGAAGAACCACAACACCAAGTCATCAAACCCTAATCACACCTTATAAGTTTCCTTTTACATACTATATTTCCATGGGTATGTGTACAGACAAGTTTACCACGTAATTATGTAATAAACAACATAAGACAATTATTCCATTTACCAAAGGTTTCACGAAGACAGACGAGCTCGACACAAACGTCTGAAATCGCTCATCAGAATAAAAAAAATTTAATATGGACGTAAGATATGAATTTAAAAACAAAGTCTAAAACGAGGCTGATATATCTACTATAAAAGTGGAAGTGGTCGGACGTTGTATATTCAAGTAAGTAGGTGTAGTCGGATAAACGTCGAAACGGCTTGGTGGAATGCAGCTAAAATTTACACAGTTATGCAGAATGACCCGAGGAAGCGTTGGGTCGACTTTTAACTTCAATGGTTACGGAGAAAATCGATGAAACAGGAATTTCCCATTCAAATTGAACTGAGAGTAATCTGTGAACGCAGAAGTAAATATTTCGAGAAACGTTCCAACCGAACGAAAACAGGAAGACGATATTTTGGTTCGTGAAGACGTTCCCTGGCAATGAACGGAAAAAAACGAGGATAATACGTCGTTATGTGGAGCGGGAAAGAACAATTTCATGCAAAGACAAGAGTAAGTTTATGGTATAAATCGAGTCGTTAGACTAATATTCTATTTAACATAACAGAATGATTTCCAGCTCCGGAGTTTAAGAATGATGTAAATAAAATTGAAAACGAAAATGACAGCGGTTATTAAAATAGTAAAAGTAAATAGTCAAGATTTAGGCCAGTACATGCGTATGCTCCGACGGACATACACATACATACGCACACGCAAATACGTACCCCCCCCCCACACACACACACAAACACACACACACACACGAGCGCGCGCGTGTGTAAACCTTATGCATTTCTACAGTATTTTCACCAAACTTAAGACATAGGTTACTTATGTACTCCGGATGGCCATGGGCACTTTCATTTTTACAGATATTCATTATAGGGCCTCCCGGCAGATAACCCCCTTTAATCACTTCCTTGGAGTGGACTGAAGAACTGCAGTGCAATGCAACAAAACGTCATAACTTCTGGAGTTCGCAACCGATTTTCACAAAACTTGTCACATGGGCTACGTTTGTCCTATAGATGAATGTGAACTCTCAGAATTGGTATATATTGAGTAGGGGACCCCTGGGGGCAGGAACCCTCTTTTGGAAAAAGCTGATGATTTTGTAAAAGTATAGTTTTCGAAGTAGCACTGAAGTATTGACATAAATGGTATACACAACTGCTATTTAATACCCGAGCAACGCCGGGTACCTCTGCTAGTATAATATAAAATAAAATAATGGCTAAAAATAGAACGTAAGGTTATGGGGGAAAACGTTTATGTATACATTTTTTTAAATCATTAAATCTTTCGTCTCTTGCATATCCTCGGATGTACAAGAGTGTGCTTTTGTATATACATTTTAATTTTTTTTTGTGTGTATGTGTGTGTGTATATATATATATATATATATATATATAGGAAAAAGTATGACCACGACGGCAGAGCTCAAGCCGATTCGACGACTATTTCTGGACTCAAATAAACGGCTTGAGTTCTGCCGCCGGGCTCATACTTTTTTCCTATTTCCCACTCTACTACCCTAAGTATTGAGTACTCTGGTGCGTTATGGTCCATCTGGTTCCTTACCACAATTCCTTTGTTATATATATATATATATATATATATATATATTCTATATTTTCATTTATATATATATATAATGTATAATAAACAATACAATATAATTACCTCATTACCAGAGGTTTCCCGAATAAGACGAATACAGAAAACGTCCTCATTCGTTCATCGGACAAGGCAATTTAAAACATAGTGAAATATTTGAAAAATCTCCTCAAGAAAGGCAAAAGTTGAACGGGCAAAAAAATATATAAATAAAAGTAATGCAAGAGATATATAAAAAAATAAGGAAATATAGTTAGGGTACGTGTATAAATGTGTGCATATTCACTCACAAATGTACATATGTGTGTATGTACAAATGCATGTGTATAGTGAAAATATGAGGACAAGCATATCAGAGTATCTGTGTGACCACACATACGTATATAATATAAGTTGAAAAAGAAATTGTAAGATAATATAGTTAACAAACATCCAGATTCCGGTATTAAGAAATGAAATATACACACATACAAGTATAAAAGCACGCGTATAAACACACACACACGCGCAATCACATATATGCGAATGATATACAGGGAGGGGAGTGTATTAGTCAAAGGAGTGTCAGTCTGAGGCTCGATACATGTATAAAAATGAAACAATATATGAGAATGAAAAAATGTTTTAAATCAAAGAGAAAGTAAGAGGGAGGGGTTATCAATTATAAATTAACACTAGAAAAAAAGAAAACAAACATAGGTTCGTGCGTACACACACATATATATATAAAAATATATATATATAAATACGTACAGACAAAAGCACATACATACGTACATACAGAGGCGCGCATACATACACACGAAGCACATGTATATATATATTGGCACATGTATATCTAATCACACGTACGTACGCGACTATATATATACATACATATACACACATACATACACATACATATATATATATATACATACATATACATACATATACACATACATTCACCCATACACACACACACACGTATATATAAGTATGTAAAAAACATAGATATAAAAACACACATACACACACATATATATATATATATATATATATATATACACACACACGCACACATACTGAGGCGTTCGTATACATATACAGAACGCATACACACACATGCACACTCACACGCATAGATACAAATTATAAACCAGCCGTATGAATAAATGAGTACAAATATAAAAGCGGCTGCGAAACAACAGAATATATCTGGAGTTGAAAACGCAAGTGACATCTGGTATCAGGTAGTGAAAGAAAATGGGGAAGTAAAATGTGGAATTGTGAAGATATTAGGTAAGTGAATCAAAATTTTTTTTGGGGGGGGGGGGTTCACTGGTGGATGTGAAGTAAAAATAAAAATAAAAATAAAAATAAAAATAAAAATAAAAATAAAAATAAAAATAAAAATAAAAATAAAAATAAAAATAAAAATAAAAATAAAAATAAAAATAAAAATAAAGTTAAAAATAAAAGTAAATCAGAGAGAAAAGTCTGTAAAGAGGATAATTTAAGGAAAGTGAAGAACAAGAGTTTATGGAGGATAAGTATCTGAAAGTGAGTTAAGTTTATATGAGCTGGAAAGCAAGTATGATTTCATGTGTGGGCAACTGGTGAACATTTCTGTTTTTGCATTTAGGCAGGTTTTTGGTGATTTAAGGTTCTGTAAAATCCAATATTTTTCACTTATGCAGAGTGTGCATCTTCTTGTCCTCTTGCATATTCTTTAGTGGCGAGAATGGCCCGTGTGAATGGGCCTTCTCTCTATATAAGCCTGTATGTGAAAAAGATGGAAGAATAAGGGACCATCCTCTCTCTGTGCTCCTGGGGAGAAGGGTTGCACAATTTTTCGGGGATGTGTGCGACCCGCAAAAACGCCTCCTCCCTATTGAGGACTTTATTGTTAATTTTATATTTGTTATTTGTTTTGCCTTTAATTTTTTTTTTTTTAAAACCTTTCCGCATGAATATATAATTAATGAGATTAAATAAACTACCCTAAAATTGGCGTTGGTCCCAATCTTTTGAATAAATTTTTAAGCTGGATAAACTTCTATAATAGATATAAGAGCATTTGTAGAATAAGTTTTGAATGATTTCTGATAAATAAGGCTGGGTGAGCAATTTTGGTCCTGTTTGCTTTGACTCTGATTCTATGACCAATATGCGTGGCATACTATGTTCTCTTGCGTCCCTAGATACTCTGTGGAGTGACGAAGATATTCTTGGCGTTTTTAATTTTTAATTTTAATATTGATATCTGTTGTCTACTCTATGCTTGATCGATGATTGTTTTAGATGTTAATGTATATCTTATATGTTTTGTGTCTATATATATGTATATATGTATGTAAATGTATGTAGGGTGGAATCTCTTCTAACGCATTGAAGTTTTTCTTTTCTGACACATTGAAGTTTTTCATGAAATATAAGAATCAGTGCAGCGTATCACCTAGGTTCACATGTGCGTCTTTATTTATCAACTTGAATTTGAGATAACCTTCTCTTTTCTCATTTTTCACGAGAATGCATATATACTTATGTTTGAAGTTTTGTCTCAGATTTTGCTTATAGACCTAAGAATTTTTAAACTGAGCATGTGGTCATTTTTTACACATTATAGATATGTGTCTCATTCATGAATACTGGTATTTACATTATAGTGCCTAATTCATAAAAATTGATAATTCAAATGGATGAGACATAATATATTTTTAATATATTTTAAATATATCATCTTTCTTTCTTTTTCTCATATACACTAATCTAACTGTATCCCTTCCCTTAACCTCTCACATATACGATGATCATCTGTCAAAATGCAGCCTACTATGTTGTTTTTTTTCACCATCAATGTATTTCTCTCTATCCTTGTCTCTCTATCTCGCTCCGTTGTTTTTCTTTACATACATATCTTTTCTCTTTGCATACATCTCTTCATCTTCTTCTTTTTTATTTACATACATCTCTTCACCTTCTTCTTCTCATCTTCGTTTTCTTTCTATATAACTATCATAACAGTTTCACTAGCAAATCAACTTTTTTAAAAGGAAGTTGCATTCTCAAAAGCTATGTCACTAATTATTTATAAAACAGCTTATGTATTGTATTTTGTCTGAGGAAGGCATAACATATTTTTAATATGATATCCCAGAAATATATATAACGAAATAAATATGGTTTTATAAATATAGTTTCCATTTGTTTAATATCGTAAACCTACTCCAGAAACTGTCGAGTGCTTTTATATCAGTTATAAAATATTTACTCGTTGTAACCCAACAATCTTAAATAAAACTTTTGCATATATATATATATAATTAAATGTATATATTGAGTTAGGAACTCAAAATAGCTCTAAGAAAAGATATTTCTGAGCCGTATATTATAATAGAATATAAAGGAAAAGCGAACGCAGATATATAGATATATGTGTTCAAATCGTAAGGGACCTGATTCGCTAAGGTGAAAAGAATATTAACTATAGACATTTGGGTTCGCTTGTCTCAATTTAAGAAGAAATTAAGAAAATAAATACAAACCGGAATTGTGGTAACTACCAATCACCCAGACAACTTGTTGTTTCGCAAAGTTAATTGTGAATAGAAATACTAATCCAAGCTCATCAGTGGGTGATGAATTAGTATCCTAGACACATCCATGTATACTATATATAAAAAATAAAACAGCGCACATGGCATCCTAGCGAGTCTCACAAACCCACACCACTAGAAATAGCAGCCAGGCTTACTCGACATTTGAAATAGCGCAACAAATTAACGGAGCAGAATATATTAAATGTATATATTGAGTTAGGAACTCTAAATAGTCTCTTACAACAAAATAGCTCTAAGAAAAGATATTTCTGAGCCGTATATTATAATAGAATATAAAAGAAAAGCGAACACAGATATATAGATATATGTGTTCAAATCGTAAGGGACCTGATTTGCTAAGGTGAAAAGAATATTAACTATAGATATTTGGGTTCGCTTGTCTCAATTGTCTGGGTGATTGGTAGTTACCATAATTCCGGTTTGATTTATTTTCTTAATTTTTTCTTAAATTGAGACAAGCAAACCCAAATGTCTATAGTTAATATTCTTTTCACCTTAGCGAATCAGGTCCCTTACGATTTGAACACATATATCTATATATCTCTGTTCGCTTTTCTTTTATATTCTATTATATATATATATATATAATGTGTGTGTGTATATATATATATATATATATATATATCATCCTCATCATCACCATCATCATTTTACGTCTGATGCTCCATCTTGCATGGGTTGGACGGTTCCTTCTCAGTACAGCATCTCTCCACTTGTCAAGTTCCTTTGTCATCTTCTCCGCCTTAGCGATCTGAGGTCAGCTCTTACCACTTCCATACAGGTCTTCCTTGGTCTTCCTCCACTGTGGCTTCCTTCCACTGGGATTACTTGGCCAGTGGCGTCACGAGCTGACTGTCTCGTTGTTGGAACAAGTGGAACACTCGTTGTCGAAGTTTGTTTACAACAGAAAATCACATTTTGTGTGAATATCTTCGAATCTCCTAAACACACCCTATCGTTCATTATTGAGGTCATGAATGAATGAGAAATGTTTTATTTGTTGTTTTCTATGAAAGACACGCTACCAAATGTAATATAAGATTTATGTGAGAATTGTTTGTGTAATATTCCTTTATTTTTTCTTAGTCACAAACTGAGTTTCTCTTGATTTATTTATTTCACACACACACACACACACACACACACACACACACACACACACACACACACCCCGCACCGATTCTGTTTGTCTCTCTCTGTCCCTATCTTTGCTTCCCCCCTCCTATCTCTCTCTCTCTCTATTTCCCCCACTCTAAGCATAATTGCAGGCGGCTCAATATTTTCAATTTTTAACGATCCAGTACGGCTGCACCTATTTTTTTGTAACAACATAAATTTACATAATTGTGTTTCTTCTTCTTCTTTTTCTCCTCCTCCTTCTTCTTCTTCTTCTTCTTCTTCTTCTTCTTCTTCTTCTTCTTCTTCTTCTTCTTCTTCTTCTTCTTCTTCTTCTTCTTCTTCTTCTTCTTCTTCTTCTTCTTCTTCTTCTTCTTCTTCTTCCTGAGTGGGGGGTTGTGGGGACAGAGTCCTCAAACTCTCCTTCCAGTGGGTCCTGTCTGAAGCAACCGTCTCCAACTGATTCGGTTGGATCCTCAAGCGAGACCAGATAAGCTCATGGATGTTATCCAACCATCTTGCTCGGGATCTACCCCTGAGTCGCCTGCAAGTTTGTTTTGTCCGTAAAGTCTATCAAGCGATTCTTTCCTGAGATATTCTAACCACATACCCATAGTATCGGAGCTGTGATCTCTCAAGTCGGAGAAGTAGCAACTCTACCTGGAGTGACTCTCTGATCTCCGAGCTACGCATTCTATTGAGTAACGTTACTCGAAAGACCCTTCGCAGGAACCCCATTTCGGTTGCTTGTATTCACGATCGTATTCTTTCAGTCATTACTCAAACCATAGGTAAGGTTTGGCACGAATACCGAATTGAAGATAGCAAGTTTGACTTTTACACCTAACATATTCTTGTTTTGTGTTTCTATGCTTTTATTGAAACATTCGAGTATAATTCTGTTTGCTTCTCACAACTGACACCACGAGGAGAGCCTGTGTCCTAATCCTATTGAAATGCAAAATATGTAAATATCTTGTTCATAATATTATGAATAAGATAGTTGCATTTCAATAAGATGAAGACATAGACTCTTCTCGTAATATCAGTTGAGAGAAGTAATTCTCACAACTGATATTTCGAAGACAATCTTATGTACGTTGCTATACACTCATTCGTCTTCGTTTTATTGAAATGCAAAATATAAGAATATCTTAATCATAATTTTTTTTTTAATCACTTAGTAACGCAGTGTGTGAGAGAAGTTTTATTTTCTGTATATCTTTAAAAATTGAAATTGAAATTTTTGTTTTCTATGCAACATAAACTAGTACAAAATAAACTAGTGAATAAGAGTTTGTTTTATATTATAAAAGTACCAGATTTTGGAATACACATGAGAGTGTAGTCTATTTTATCTTGCCGTACTTATAATGAATGACACTGCCAATCTGTTTCAATAAATTTTACAAATAATCAAAATTTTTGATGAACGTATATAAACCTATAAAGACACTTCTCGTAATATCGGTTGTGAGAAGTAAACAAAATTATACTCGAATATTTTTACATTGTGTACTTATCAATGAAGTAGACCGTAATAAATGTAGAGAAAAACATATAATTATATAAAATTACATGCAGACTTTACTCAATTATCATTTACAGAAAATACATAGACAGAAAATACATAGACAGAAAATAATACTTTTCTCCCACTCAGCATTACTATTTAGTGAATTTGTAAAAATTATGAATAAGATATTTTGTATTTCAATATTTGGTCGGCTGTGCAAAAAAGCGTACACTTCGTCAGCTAGCTTGGGCTTGACAATATCGCTACATCTCTTTGACAGATACTTAACATTAACTTTACCGGGGAAGTTTAATAAGGCGATTCCTCAATAATTAGAGCAATCTCTCTTGACTCACTTTTGGAAACTTGGGATTATCACTCACGATTGCCAGTACTTTGATTGCATCTCCAGAGATTCACGCCACATGACACACATGCTTCAGCCAAAGTACCTTCTGGTTTAACATCTCGAACCGAATTTCATCCTCCCCAGAGGCCTTGCCACCAATTGCTCTGGTGACCTCAGCCTCCGAGAGGTTAGTCATCGCTTCCAGATGCACCTCTTGTACATCAGAAGATATTGTTGTGACCGGATTTAAGAGATTACCGAAATATTCTCTCCACGCGTCTGGCATTCTTCAATGCCAGACGCGTTACTGAAAACAGGTGTAGACGGGGAACTTCTTAATACGAAGACAGTGGATGGTTTGCCAGAATTCTTTATTTGCTGATCTAAAGTTGGATTCCAGCTTAACCCCAAAGTTCTCCCATCTCTTAACCTTGGATGCCTTTATTGTCTCTGTTGTGACTTTTCGTACAAATTTGTACCTCGAGTGCAAGAAGGAAGACTTATTTCAAGTCAAGCTTTGCAAGCCACCTTTTTGTTCGAATGGTATATTTAACCTCCTGTTTGATCAGGGGTCCTCATGCCTCTCAGCGCCATATTGAGACGTTTTTGCCTGCAGCATTTAACAGCAGAAACAGAGACTGTCGAACTAAACAGTCTCCACTCCGTTTCAAGGTCTTCAGTTTGATCAGAGAGTTTTCTGAATTTGGATGCTTTCGTATCCGTGTAACTGGTTCTGGCCTTCTCATCAGCCACTTCCTACTTTATCTTGTAGCTCAACCTGGACCTGTCAGTTGTGTGGGATTTCTTAACTTTCTCTAATTTCAGTTTGCAGATAACTAGATGACAAACAGCTGACAATTCATCCCTTTTTTTAAGACGAACATTTAGCACAGAATCGATGAGATCAGAGACAATAAAATAATCAATTACTGATCTCTGTCCCCGGTTTTCTTATACATTTTATATCTATAGATATGTTTGTGCTGGAAGAATGTATCCATAATGCTAGAGATGTTTCAAACGAAATCGTGATAGTCAGTCTGTGTTAAAAGTATTTCTCAAACAGAAAATATCTAATTGTCTATGTTACATATTTCAAATAATAGTTTCGGATTTAGGTACAAGACCAACATTTTGTTGGGGGAAGGGGAACGTCGATTAAATCGACCCCAGTGCATTACTGGCGCTTTATTTATCGACCCCTGGCTGGATACGGTCGGTTTAAATGCTACAGGGTTAAGTTTCACGTTTCTGATTGATCAAATCGTTTGAACGATCGGACACCTGGGACTTGGAGACATTTCAATCCACTTAATATTCTGAAAATACTCACATTTGAATTCTTCAACAATAACTGTAATTAAATCAATCTACTGGAAATATTATTTACAAATAAAAAATAAGTTAAAAAATACATATCTGATCTTTGATAGAATTTATTTCGTTGAAAACATAAAATAACTTTGATACATTTGACAAACATTATCTTAACTATTGTCATTCTAATTTACGATGCCAAAGAAGGAAGCTTCCATAACCATGGAATTTACATCAAATCAAATAAAATTTCATTGTGCTATATATATACGTAAAATTGGAAAAAAGATGCAGTTCTGCGAAATCAGCCGGCATTGTATATGCGATTGATTAAATGGAATGTGTGTGTGTTAGTGTGCGTGTGTGTGTGATGCCTAATAAATTTGAGCAACATCGATATTTGGTCGTACGATGTAGATATCTTATTTATATTAACATTTTATTACATTAAAATAATTTGTTAGATCTTTGTACATGTATTAAAGTAACAATAAAATGAACAGGATGAAAATTAGTCCCGTTTCCAAGAAACAATTCGCTGCTGAATTATTCGACTGGAAAATATGAAACAAAGAAAGAAATATAATTAGATGAGGATTGTTTTTCAACACGCTGACACGTATGTGTATAAACGTGTGCGTGTGTGTATGTGCATATACATACATTTATATGTATGAGTATAAAAATATAATCACGCAAACACAGACACACTTACAAAAATACACACTCACAGACATACATTCACACAAGTACACATACATTCACACAAATATACATACATTCACACAAATACATATACATTCACACATACATTCACACACATACATTCACACAAACACACAGACATACATTTACACATACACACACATACACTCACACACAGCGTAGCAAATGGAACGCCAACCGCTGTTTTGCTTTAGATTTTTTTCCATCCTCTTCCTTCCTTTTACACACACACACATCGTGTAACGGATGGACGGACCGATGCAAGTCGTTCAAATTTATATATAGATGCCTTACATTCAAAAGATTTTAACAAATTCTGTTTTTGAAAATTGAAAACTATGCAATAAGATGCGAGTCTCAAGTCGAGCGGCTTTGGGGGTTGTGTCCTGCAACTAACACTGATACAGGAAATGGACTCAAGAGTGTTAAATAATAAAATATAACTTTTGTTGTATTAATTGTGGTCCCTCAATAGTTGCTGTGATAGTTGTTACTCAACTAATGTATATAAGAATGAATGACTATAAAATAATTAGAAAAAAACACTACACATATTTAAAAACGGAAAAGGAAGGACAAAGCAAGTGCTCTAAGGCTACAGAATGATAGGAAAAGGAAGTGGGGAGTGTGATGGACTCTGGACCTAGGGCGCGGTGATGATGGGTTGCACCCCGTGGATAAGATCACAAAAGCAATTCAGCGATACCCGCTTAATCCCCAAACAGAAATATAAACTTAACTAGAAATAGATATCAACTGAAGGCTCAGATCATCATTGTGAAGCATAATGTATCTTCCTTGAAATTGCCTGAGATAACTGTGTCTTCTAGTTTGGACTTAAGAAGTTTGAGCCTGTGTAGATGTTTTTTGTATTGATTTTCATTGGCTCATGCAATGTTTAGGATTCCTAGATATTTTACCCACCATCACCTCGATTACTCAATCGTTCACCGGAGGGAAATTCTATACTAGTTGCATGAAACTTTTTCCTCCATCAAATGCTAAATTCCATGTCTTATTCCGTGAACCATTAAATGGAAACTATGGCTACGATTGTATTCTAATTAATTATAAGGTATCATAACTAAGAAACAATACAAGAAATTGAATGATGCTAACACATATGTATTCACCTTTGACCAATAAAGGAATTTAATATTGTAATTGACAAACATATTACTGTCAAACCATATTACCTATACAAACCATATTACTGTCAAAACATTAATATTCACCTTTTCTGTTGTTGGTGGTGGAACTGTTGTAGGATCGCCAGATTTAAAAACTGGGAATGCTCGATTTCTTAAAAAGATTTTCTACAATGACAATATATGAATAGTTACGTTTTGAAGTTAAAGTTTATCACTGTATGGTTCATTGAATTAGATACCAAACTAAATTTGGGGTTATTTAATTTTGGTAATTAATGATATTTTCCGAAGGTTTCTACTTCATTCTAAAATGAGTGACAGCAACATATTTTGAGGATGAGAAAAATCGAAAGGTTAAAAAAATGATCAAAATTTGTTTTGTAAGAAAAAAGTGCCGAACACATAAGTGCAGACCTGTCAACTCTCTCTAGTCGATGGAGAGATCCCCCACCCACTTTAGGATGGGTGAGAGATGTCTTCTTTTGTGAAAATGAGTATAGTTCTCATTATGTAAAATCTCCCCATTTCGCCTCATTTCTCCTCGTTTTGGACACGCACTTTTTTCATGGTACTCCCCGTTTCGTTTTCAGAGGATGGCAGGTATGTAAGTAGATTTATTTTAGTTGTTTTACATTGATTTTGGCTGCATACTTCTATATTTGATGCCTTTGTGCAACACCTTGGGCAGCCTCGGGTCGACTCAAACTTAGATGCAAAATTTCTGATCTTAAGCGATAGATCAGATCCATTATTCGGTTTAACACAACCACCTAGCCGTTGGATGTCTTTATTGGAGTTCAGTTTGTTGAAAACAATTTAATCTAGTTTCCTGTCAGATGATTAATCAATATTCTGATAAATGACTTCTTACTACAGAAAAACACGAGTTTCGGCCTGTTCTTTCTCCCCTTTTGTGTTACCAAACATGGAGGCTCAGTGAATGTTATGAATGTCACCTTTCCCACCCTGACTAAAACATGATAAATGTTAATAAAATTGTTAAAAGAATTCTGGGAGGAAAATGAGTTGTTATATAAGCAGTGGTAGCACGTTTGTTTCTTGGCAAACGTTACACTTTCATGACATTAGTTAATTGCTTAATCTAAAGAGAAAAGGGAACATACAGGATATTTGTGGAGCAAAATTAGTGAAGAAGAAAAAAGCTGCATTTTAAATCAGACGATAGATTTGTCTCCCATCTAAGACTACGTATTTTACACTCAAAGTTGTGGTGACTAGAGGTTATAACAGAAGACATCTGACCAAGGTGTCGCACAATGAAAGCGAACATAGAAGTACACAGCCAAATTTAATCCTCGTACTTGCTGTTACGGTTATTTTCTGCGTTTGAGATTTCCCACTTTTTCAAATTTCAGCAAATGAACAGTGCGATTTTCGCCCCTGGCGCAGCTTAGCTAACCAAATATTCACACTGTGGCAGGTCTTCAAGAAAGCATGGGAGTATTGCCACACAAACATTTGTTTTTAACCTTAAATGTTCAGGATATCATTGCGAAAGACAACACATAACACAAATGGTGAATGACAGAAAAAAAATGTAACTCACATTCGTAGCATTTTTGCATTTCTGAACAAAACCGATATTAGGTTCCAAGCCATTGATAAATAACTCCATTTTTTTAACGGAATCTTCATCATTCTTATATAACGCTGCGTCTTTACTGAAATACAAGATGACAAATTAATATATTGTTCAATTGCTTTAATTCGATATACAAATAAAATTATTTAAATACAATTATGAGCACCGCCACCCGTAAAGTGGAGGAGAGAAAGACACCTAAATACCGAGACTTGACCGACCGCATCCTTTTCGTGCCGGTCGCCGCGCTCGGTCCCTGAACTGATGTTTTCCTCCGCAAAATCGGGAGGAGTGCATCCTACTCAAGGAAGGCTCCCGTGAAATTGATTTGCTGTTCTCTGCGGCACTACCATTTTGTCCGCGAAGATGAGACGAACTGAAAGATACCGCCTAGACCGGGGTTTAGAGTCTGCCATAGCGTTCCCATTTTCTCGTACTTGCTGTTACGGTTATTTTCTGCGTTTGAGATTTCCCACTTTTTCAAATTTCAGCAAATGAACAGTGCGATTTTCGCCCCTGGCGCAGCTTAGCTAACCAAATATTCACACTGTGGCAGGTCTTCAAGAAAGCATGGGAGTATTGCCACACAAACATACATTATATATATATATATATATATTTATATAAATATATATATATATATATATGGAAAGTTATATTTAAATTGTTGGGTTACAACTAGTAAATATTTATAACTGATATAAAAGCACTCGACAAGTATTTGGAGTATATTTACAATATTAAATAAATGGAAACTATATTTATAAAACCATATTTATTTCATTATATATATTTCAGGGATATCATATTAACAATATGCTATGCCTTCCTCAGACAAAATACAATATAAACAGTTTTATAGATAAATAGATTTGACATACCGTAACAACATCGACTTGTATTTGAAAAGTTGATTTGTATTTGAAAAGTTGATGTTGTTACGGTATGTCAAATCTATTTATCTATAAAACTGTTTATATTGTATTTTGTCTGAGGAAGGCATAGCATATTGTTAATATGATATCCCTGAAATATATATAATGAAATAAATATGGTTTTATAAATATAGTTTCCATTTATTTAATATTGTATATATATATATATATATTTCGTTTCTGAATTTGTTTAGCAAGATTCTTTATCTGAAATCGTGTGTTGAAACCGATATTGTTATACTTTGGGAGAGTCATGTTGCCAATAAGAAACACAGGCACCAGTTGCTATCACTATAATAAATTGAAGTGAAATCAACTGGTGCGTGTGTTTCTTATTGGCAACATGACCCTCCCAAAGTATAACAATATATATATATATATATATATATATATATATATATATATATATATATATATATATATATATATATATATATATTTATATAAATATATATATATATATATATATATATTTATATAAATATATATATATATATATATATATATATATATATATATATATATATATATATATATATATATATTTATATAAATATATATATATATATATATATATATATATATATATATATATATATATATATATATATATATATATATATATATATATACCGCACTCCTGTTCCCTCTCCTACACACATGCAAACAAAAACAATACAATCACGATTCTTGTTCCATAATGACTTGTTACATCATGAGATTAAAAATTCAGCATTATCGCTACTATCACAACCCTCAACACTCACACGCAAAATCTTACCATCACCTTTGATGTTTTACTCGAAATATACAAGTTTAACTCTTTAGCATTTAAACCGGCCGTATCCAGCCAGAATTCTCTCACCTCTTTCTGTTCAAACCAGCCATAGCTGGCTGCTCATATTGATGTTAACGTATTGTTCTCAAAATAAATATCAAAATCTCGTAGATTCGATATTATGTGAGATAAAGCCTTTACCGTGAAAATACAATAGTAAATATAGAGTAATGGAAATACTAAAGGTTTAATAAATAGATATTAATTTAATCATACTTGATTTCGTTTTTGTCATATTCAACATGGCTGAGGCAATTTGTTAGTTCAATTCGGGGATAATAAAAAATATAGGCCAAACACATTTCATCGGAAGTGCCAAGTCCACCCTGTAAAGGAAATAAACGAGACATGAAAGAATTAGTTCAGAAATTCATATGAAAATATCAGTACACATATAAGCACAAGGCCAGCAATTTTGGGGTAGGGTAAAGTCAATTAAATCAACCCCAGTACATTACTAGTACTTTATTTCATTGACCCCGTGAGGGTGAAAGTCAAAGCTAACATTGGCGGGATTTTTACTGAGAACGTAAAGGGTTGTAGCATGGTGTCCGACGCTCAACTGATACTGCCAATCCCCATAATATTAACAACAACAACAACAACAATAATAATAATAATAATTGTTTCTACTTTAGGCACAAGGCCAGCAATTACCCAGTGCATTACTGGTACTTTATTTTATCGACCCCGTAAAATAAAGTACCAGTAATGCACTGGGTAATTGCTGGCCTTGTGGCTAAAGTAGAAACAATTATTATTGTTGTTGTTGTTGTTGTTGTTGTTGTTGTTAATAATAATAATTTAGAGATCCACAGACATGGAACTGGTTGAAAATAGGAGACCTTAAAAAGGCTACAGAAGGAATGCTAATGGCTGCGCAAGAGCAGGCCCTCAAAACGAAGTGGGTGAAACACCATATTTACAAGGAGGGGGCTAGCCCACTGTGTAGGATCTGTGGAGAGAGAGAGGAGACTGTGGCTCACATTGTATTCGAGTGTAAACACCTAGCCCAGACTCACTATAAGGGCTGGAGACATGATGTGATGGGCAGGGTGATCCACTGGCACCTATGCAAAGTAAACAATTTACCACATTCTGAGAAGTGGTATGAGCATAAGCCAGAGTCGGTGATAGAAAACGATCAGGTGAAGGTGCTGTGGGATTTTAGGATACAGACGGACAAGAAATTGGAACACAATAGACCTGACCTGGTGATTTTGGACAAGGAAAAAAGATTGTGCCTAATTGTGGATGTGGCCTGCCCATTCGACATGAGAGTGCAAGAGAAGGAGAGGGAGAAAATTAACCGATACCACTTAAAGTGGGAGGTAAAAAGGATTTGGAACTGCCATGAAGTCAAAGTGCCATTGTCATAGGCGCACTAGTTACTATCTCAAAGAGTTTCCAAGGATGCTTAAAGAAAATTGGTCCCGCCCCGCTTTTTGGAACACTTCAAAAGGCATGCTTGCTGGGAACAGCAAGAACCCTCCGATACGTCTGGAATATCTGAGGCTGCAGGTAGTGGCTTGATATTCATTTCAACAAACTTTTCTGTTAAATAACATCAATGACTGAGACTCAAAGAACAACAATAATAATAATAATAATAATAATGATTTCATTTATTAGCCACAAGGGCCGACATGTAGGGGACAATACAAAGACAGGGACAGTGGGGGTTTACAATAAGGTCGAGTAAAAGTGCACAATGGCAAAACTAATTTAACAATGAAAATATAAAAATATAAAATAAACTATGCAAAATATAACAAAATAAATTCCCCGATAGGGGGTGGACGACCCTGGGGTGATTCGGGTACCCCACCAATCCTGAACCACCCTGCGCTTCTAGGGCACCCAGGAGATCACCCCTCTCCTCAAGTTAGCTAGCCTATAGGCGCATGGTCAGAGTAGGCCCATTCACACGAGCCATTCTCGCCACATTCACCCACCTTTTAGCAAATGTACTGGGGGGCAGCACTTCTCTCTCCACCCTCACCCTCCTTTCCAGGTGAAACTTGAAGAAGTTGATGAGGGATTGGCCGAAGAGAAAAGTGTCTGTCTTTAGTCCTTTCAACCTTGTCCACCATATAATCTCTTTCGCAACTGCCACCAGACAGAGGAAAATGTCCTGCTCTTCCTGACCTAAGGAAGGTGGCGGCTCGATCTTCACTATGGACTCGGCCGATAACCGGATTCGTTCCACACGCGACAGTAGCTGTTCGACATAACTCCACAAGTCAGTAATGCACGGACATTGGACAAGTGCGTGCAGAACGGTTTCGTCGTTCTGTGCGCATCTTGGGCAGGTCCGTCTGACAGCACTTCCGTGCCTGTAGAGTTTATCCCGAACCGGCAGTGCCCCCCGGTAGCACTGCCAAGCGAGGGATTTCTGGAAATTGTCCATCGTCCCCGGCTCAAAAGTCCTCTGGTACAGACTGGTCAGTTCGACTTCGTCGAGGCCCAAAGCTTCTCCGAGTGCGTCATCGCACCTGCCCACCACTAATCCTCTATAGAACTCGAGAGTGGAAGTTCCACTGATCGCATTGCCCGCTTGGTAGAGGGCAGTGAGTGCCTGGCAACATTCCAGGTGCCAGTCACCCAGTCTCGGTCTCTTCTTGACCCAGGACTGCAGCTCAGTCAAAGAAATGAGCTGCGGAAAGGACCGTCTGATAAACGGCGACCACACCTGTTCACCATTGAGGCAGAATATCTGGAGATGTCGCAGCCTCAACGCATGTCTGCGCATCATTAGCCACGGCATGCCCAGCCCTCCGCGTAGAGGGTGCTGGCAGCAGATGGACCGCCTCACCAACGGAACTTGTCCCCTCCACAAGAATTTGAAGAGGAGCCGTTCCAACTTGACGAGGCGCGGACGGGGGCAAGGCACGACGGTTAGGCGGTAATAGATGACGGACGCGATGTACGCATTCGCCACCTCCGCGCGACCTTTCAGTGATAGCTTCCTCCCAGCCCATTTTTGGGTGAGACTGACTACTCTGCTCGTTACCTCGTCCCAATTCTTTTCCACCTGGAGGTCTGGTCCGAACCAAACCCCGAGCAACTTTACTGGTCCGTCCGTCCAGCGCCCCACGACGCTGTTGGACGGCATGAGCTTGCCTCTCCAGGTTCCGAGCTGCAAGCCCACCGTCTTTTCCGGGTTAAGTTTGGCTCCTGTCAACCTTTCATATTCCTTCAATAAGGTGCCGACCACCTCGATTTCTGAGGTGTTCGACACCATCACGGTGATGTCGTCCGCATAAGCCGACACCGCCTTTCCACATCCCGGTTCGAGCGGGATGCCCTGCAACAGCTCCAGCTTCCGCAGTAAAGGCTCGAGAGTCAATACGTATAGAAGGGAAGAGAGAGGGCACCCTTGACGGACCGATCGGGAGAGCCGAAATGGTTCCGAGAGGTGGCCATTAACCTTGACCACCGAGCGTGTGCCGCTGTGCATTGCAACGATCCAGCTTCTAAAGACAGGGCCGAAGCCAGCTGCTTTGAGGACAAACTCCAGATACCGATGGTCGACCCTATCGAATGCTTTCGATTGATCTAAATTGATCAGTGCCCCACCGAAGCCAGGTTTACACCCTACCCTCTCTATGATGTATCGCATGAGGTGGAGATTGTCGTGTATGGACCTGGCTGGGATTGCGCAAGTTTGCGCCTCCCCAACCAAATCCTCGACGACAAGCGCCAATCTCTTTGCTAACACCTTGGCCAAAATCTTAAACTCTGTGTTGAGCAGAGTTATGGGCCTGAAGTTGTCTAATGTATCCCTCTTGTTCTCGTCTTTCCTTATCAGCGTCACCACTCCCCTGCTCACAGAACTGGGAATACTCCCATTCTGCTGCCAGTTACAGTAGAGTGCTTCGAGGAGTTCGGAGAACAAGTCTGGCATATTTACGTAAAGCTCGTAGGGCAGGCCATCCAAACCGGGTGACTTGCGCCTCATGCAGCCGACAAGGGCGTCCTGAATTTCGGCTGAAGTAATCGGCCTTTCGCAGCGCTCAGCGTCGACCGTCGAGATGCGCGGCAAGCCGTCAAGGTAGGGATTGAAATCCGCTACTCTCTCTGACTCGCCACTCTCCCCGAACAACCGAGCAAAGTGCTGGCGAAAGGCCTCACACATCCGCTTGGAATCGCTTATCTCGTGTCCGCCTCGGTCCGCCAAAGACCGAATTGTGGTTTTATTACCACGCTGCGCCTCCGCCACGCGGGCCCATCGAACAGCTTTAGTTCCCTCGTTTCTCAGCGCACGCGCCTTAGCTCTGACAATGCAACCTTCGTGTTTGGCATTGAAGAAATGGTCTAATGCCATTCTCGCCGCTAGCACGTCAGTTGCGATGCCACTACAAATAGCCTCGTCTAACTTATCTACCAGCTCCCCCTCCTTTCTATTTTTCTCTAACGCTAGTTCTTTGCTGAACTCTATCGAAGTTACTCTAATCTCTCTTTTGAGAGCCTCCCACCATCTGTTGTTGATGATCCCTCCTGTCAACTTTTGCTTAACTAACTTATTGACTCGGTCCCTGTAAGCCTTACGTACCGGAAATGACATGTTCAGCTTCCAGTAACCCGGTCCTAACCTACGCGTTTTATTTAGGTCGACCGTACAGATCACAAATTTGTGATCTGAATAGGCGACCGTTTTAAAAAATGGGCAGCCTACACTATTTCTATCTATTTTCCTAATGAAGATTCTGTCTATATACGATCTAGATGACCCCATTCGGTTGGTCCATGTCCATACTGGCACATTGGGGAAATCTAGTCGATACCTGTCAGACAGTTGGAACTGGCTGAGTAGGTACTTGAGGCTTTTGCACCCCCCGCTCCTATCGGCTACTCCCACACAATCCCAGCGTGCGTCTAAGATGCCATTCCAGTCCCCCGCTAACAGTAAAGGGCGAGACGTACCCAGAAAGGTCTCCAGGCGCCTAAAGAAGTCAGGTCGTCCGGCCCCTGTAGGGGCGTAGACGGCCAGCAGTCTAAAGGCACCACCTTCGCTACTGCTCACATCCAAGACCACCAACTTACCGTCCGGGTCCCGGAAGATCGACCTTATCTCGAGATCCAGTCCTTTCCTAAACAGCACTGTCACCCCACCCCCCATTCCCGGCCTGCTAACAGATGCGAAGATCTGATAGTCGTCGAAAATGGGGGCTAGTGCACGCGTGTCGGAAATTCTGGTCTCGCTTACGGCAATCACATCCATTTCCAGCGACCGGAGGTCGTTGAGCAGGCGACCCTGCTTCCAGGGTGACCCCAGGCCGCGAACATTTAAACTTCCTACTCTTAATATGGCCATATTGGTAAGCTAAGAGAGAGGGAAGGTTTACTTACCTCCCGGGTCTTGTGAAGGTCGGGTGGTTCGACCTCCATGGTTGGTGGGGTTTCTTTTGGGAACCCCTTTAAAAGTCTTGATGTGGGTTTCACATTCGGGTTTCCCACGTCTTGAGGAAAGCTCTCTCGAATTTCTTTGAAAGAATTGAGTGACATTCGGACCAGAAGCAAATCTTCTGGCACGCAAAATGTACTCATTTCAAAAATCTCCCCCTCTGTTTGAATGTCCTCGCTTCGCGCTAAGAGGGCCATCAGTTTATCGTTGGCCCTTCTGACAAGCACGAGGTTTTTAACATTTTGTTGGTGTGGTTTTATTTGTTTTCGTTTTGGTGAAGGTGGTGGCGTGGGTTTTGGTGGTGTTGTTTCGGGTATGTCTATGTTTGTTGTAGGTGTGGTGTCTGCAATTTCAGGTATTTGTGTGTTTATTTGTACTTGTGTTTGTTTAGGTTATTTGCGTTTCGGGGATTGTGGAGGTGGTGTCGATGTTGCTGATGGTGCTGATGTTATTGGGGAAGTGTCTGCGTTAGTGGTGTCTGTATTTTTTGTTGTGTGTGTTTTTGTGTTTTGTTGGGGCTTTTTTTTTTGTGAGTTTTCTCTGTTTTTTTGCACTTTTGGGTTTTCCTTCATCTTCGCTGCTGGAAGACAAAGGGTCTGTGTCTGTGAGTGTCTCTGTGTCTGTGTGTGCGTTTATTTCTTTTTTTTGTCTATGTATATAGTTGGGGGGGTAGGGGGAGTGGGAGAGCTTTCCCCGTTTTCTCCTTGGATTGGTTTTGGTGTTGGTGGTGATCCGGCTGCTTTTGATGTTGGTGTCCGTGTTTTTGTTGATGTTGTTTTTGGTGGTGGTGGTGGTGCAGCTTTCCGTGCTGACACTGGCGTTGGCAACAAAGGAGGTTTGCGACCCCCTGTATTTTTGCGCTGAGGGCAGAAGGCTTGAAGATGCGTGGCTTCCCCGCAAACGAAGCAGCGTGGCCTTCTTCCGTCAATCATTAGTTGGATTGTTGTCCCGTCCTGCAGGCGGGCAAAATCTGGGATGTTATTTATATCCCCTGGTTTCATTTGGAGAAGAATCTCCAAATCCATTCCGGACCAGTCTTCTCTCTCTGTCCTTTTGATGTCCAGGAGGGTGGTGTCTGTCCCCTCCTCGATTACGCATCCCAGCAGCCACCATATGTTCATTCCTGGTGGGATGCTGGGAATGCGTACCTTCACTGTCCTTTTACCCATATAGGACGGATGCATGATAATGCGTTCCGTTCTGCAGGGGATCACCGAGTGCTTAATAGCGAGGGCCTCGGATTTGAACAGTACCGAGATGGTACCGAACTGTTTGCCTCTTGCTTTGTACTCTATGTTACTTCCGATGTACTCCAAAGCAGCCTCTACCTCTGCTTGGCTCGCAAGTTCCACTTTTCGTGTCTGCACCGAAATACATCGAAAGAGCACCGTCCTCCTTTGCATGGCCGCTATTGCCTCGTCCGGGATGGTCAGGTTTGCCCAGGACTTCTCCCGTTTAATTAGCCTCCACGCTTTGGCCAACTGTTCGTCTTTATCGCTAATATCAATATCGATATTCAATAAGCGCTTTGTTTTTGCTGCTGCTGCAGCAAATGTGGTGTTTCTGATGCTCTTATTGTTGTTGTTGTCATTCTTGCTGTTGCCACCGCCATCCTTGTTTACATTGAAGCTGTCGGTGTTTTTGTCGTTATTGCTCTGAGTTGTTGTTGTTGTGGTGGTGGTGGTGGTGGCGGTGGTGGTGATGTCGTTTTCAGATGATACTGCTGCTATGCCAGAAGATTGTGATGGTAGCTTTTTAGTTTTGCCTTCACATTCAGTAGAGTGGATGACAGGCATGACTGTAGCCGTCGTAGTCGTGGTGAAATCTGCAGTGGCTGCCTTTAAACTTTTGACCTGAACGTTGTTTACCGTTTCAAGGTCGAAAATTTCCATAATTTTCTTTTGGTGGGGAAGCGATTTTTTTCGAAGATTTAAAAAAATAAATCTGAATATTCGGGCTTAAAGCCCGAATATTGAGAGGTATCCCTCTCTTTAAATCAAGATGTGTACCTTAAGTTTCGTTAATGACAAGAAAATACAAAAAAAGACACTTTAAAATAGCTTAAAGCTACGAACCTTTTCCCCCGCAGACTTGTCTGTCTTCACACATGTGCGGCCTTAATAATAATAATAATAATAATAGGCGCTCTAGAAATGATACCTAAGGGGTCTAATGATTACTTATCGCAAATCGCAGGATTTATACAAAAGATAGTACTAATGGGAACTGCCCATATACTAAGGAAGATTCTGTCAATATAAGTACATCACAAGTCTAAACATCTAAAGATGCATGTGTGTGTATGTATGTTCTTTCTTGAACATGGCGGACCTTGTCTCTTGAGGTCACTGGTTGTGACTTGGTGATAACTCGTATGAACATAAATGCAACTGTAATAATAATAATAATGATAATAATGATAATAATGATTTCTACTATAAGCACAGGGCCAGTAATTTTTGGAGAGGGGAAAGTCGATCAAATTGACCCCCCCCCCCCATATATATATATATATATATAGTTTTAATATAGATGAGATTCTACAGGACTAGAACTGTTTCATTCATTAGAAATCATCAGGAATCTGGGTATCAAAAAATAAAAATGGTATTTATAGGTCTCTACAAGTGGTAGGAGAGGGTGGGGAGTGGGATGGGTGTAGGTCATTGGTTGATAGAAAAGGGAATTAATGACAAGGAATGGTATGCCATCCGGAACCTGTTTATAGAATTCTGTCTGCCCTTGTTACTCTAAAAACATAAATAAATAAAAATAAAAATAAACTATAGCTTTGTAGAATTAGCCTTTATTGAATTCCCTTTTCTATCAACCAATGACCTACACCCATCCCACTCCCCACCCTCTCCTACCACTTGTAGAGACCTATAAATACCATTTTTATTTTTTGATACCCAGATTCCTGATGATTTCTAATGAATGAAACAGTTCTAGTCCTGTAGAATCTCATCTATATTAAAACTTTTATACTCTGCTATGTATTGAGTACCTTACTTACTGTGGTTACCTCCGATTCAACCTGGAATAACGTATATATATATATATATATATATATATATATATATATATATATATATATATATATATATATATATATATATATATAGGAGGTGAGTTTTATTGTAGTACAATAAAGCAATGCAGATATCGGATAAGTAGCACTCTACAGTTTGTAGGACTGGAGTATAAATAATATATAAGATCTAAAGATGGTTAAAAGAGTTCCATGTATTTTATTATGCTCATTTCAAAAACAAATATCATCATGCAATAACATTTGCGTTTTCGTCAGATAAAATAGGGAGACATGATATGAAGGTTAAAACACACTTGTGTTGATTTAAAACTGCATATGTTGATTTAAAACATATGTTGATTTAAAACTGCACTATTCACAAGTGTGTTTTAATCTTCATATCATGTCTCCCTATTTTATCTGACGAAAACGCAAATGTTATTGCATGATGATATTTGTTTTTGAAATGCGCATAATAAAATACATGGAACACTTTTAACCATCTTTTGATCTTATATATATATATATATATAAATTTAAGCGACTTCCGTCTGTCCGTCCATCACACAATGTGCGTGCGTGTGTGTGTTTGTGTGAATGTATGTGTGTGTAAAAAGAAGAAAGCGGGTCGTGAAAAAACTATAGCAAAACTGCGACTGGCGTTCCATTTGCTACGCTCTGTATGAGTGCTTGCGTATATGAGTGTTTATGTAAATGTGTGTGTGTGTGTGTGTGTGTGTGTGTTTGCGTGTTTGTGTGAATGTATGTGTATGTCTGTGAGTGTGTATTTTTGTAAGTGTGTCTTTGAGCGGTCATAACACTATACTCATACACGCGTTAGCGTGTCGAAAAAAAATCTATACATAAATGCCAATTTCTGTCTGTTTGTGTGTGTGTTTGTTTGTGAACCTAAAACTCAAAAATTACCAAACCGATCTTGATGAAACTTGGGGGTCATGCCCATTTGATTTCTTAAGTATATTTCATTTTAATCAAAGGGTTCCCCGGGGGCTCAAACCCCGCTGAAATATTTTCCCTTCAATTTATATGAAATTTAAACCATAAGTAAATGGCAAGATATGATGCCTATTCACAAAATTTCAGCAAATTTTAATTATATTAAGAGACGCTAATGGGGGTTAAACCCCCTATAGTGAAAATTTTGGCCAATAAATGGAACAAGATTTCACGAACTTCTCCTATGGTTTTGGAGATAAC
This sequence comes from Eledone cirrhosa, assembly GCA_964016885.1. NCBI lineage: Eukaryota > Metazoa > Mollusca > Cephalopoda > Octopoda > Eledonidae > Eledone > Eledone cirrhosa. The sequence goes on along the minus strand of OZ024753.1, from coordinate 27,673,765 downwards.
CATATATATTCTGAAACTACATTGCCCAGGGTACTTGGATAAGTATATTTCATTTTAATCAAAGAGTTCCCCGGGGGCACAAAACCCCCGCTGAAAATGTTTTCCCTTCGATTTATATGAAATTTAAACCATAGGTAAGTGACAAGTTATGGTGCCTATTCACAAAATTTCAACAAATTTCAATAATATTAAGACACCCTAATGGGGGTTATATTTTTTTCCTTATAGCAACACTCAACTTCTCTGACCAATGCAATCAACAATATTTGTTTGTATTATTGTTTCGTAAATGAATTTGTCTTCGCATTTGATTATCTGTCCTATATTTTGATTTCATTTTTTGTCTGAGAGGCATTGGGCATTTTAATGGGAACTGGAAATACCCCGCTCCCGGGTATTACCGGGTACCTCAGCTAGTATATAATAAAGAAAGCAGTTTGGAATGAATGAACAATTAAGATTATCAACTTAAAGTGGAGCGATACTAGACATTTCTAGCACCAATTTCAGACCGAAAAGAGAAACAAGTCAAATGTTTTTACAAATGTCAATATTTCTCTAAATAAATATTACTTACATACGTAAAATTCCTCCTATCTGTAGTGTCATAAATGCATTCTACGTGTAGGGTGTCATTCTGAAATATTAACAATAATAAAAATGTAATAGACAATGATAATTTCAAAAATTTAGTATATATAAGTGAGTGGGAGTTGAGTCATTCATGCTGTGTAGGGCAATGATTGAAATCAAAAGTGCTGATTCGAAATATGAAACGCTTGCAAGACTTAAATATTCTTTTTACTAAGTAGTAATCTAACACACACACACAAACACATATATATATGTGTGTGTGTGTGTCTGTGTGAAAGCAGCGATTCTTTGTTCAAACTTTAATCTGTTATTTTAATAAATTATTTATATATATATATATATAAATAATTTATTAAAATAACAGATTAACAGTCTAGCTATTGACCAGTTAACTTTCTTGATTTTTTTAGTTGATTCTATTGACTGATGAATAGCTTTTGTTAACTTATAACCATTCTGTTGAGAGCTTAATTCGTTTTGTGATATTTTGCATTATATATATACATACTGAATTTCATCGGCCAAAAATAAGGGTTGCCTCCCTTGTCGATCCCCACGTGGGTATCGGTAACGGTCATTCCTTGCCTGGCACTTGAACTAAAACCTGTTGAGAAAGTGACCTCCTTGTTCAATCATCTTACCAGAAGCCTAACATTATTTCTCTAAGCGGACAGTACTTGATTAGGAGTCGCAGAAAACCAAATGCTGGATTTTACCAACCATCCAGGGGTCCGGGTAAATTTTTTCAATCACATTTTTTTATTTGTTTGACCCGAATTACTCGGTCGTTTCTATGGTTGTGCGGATGACGGTTTAACCATCGTCTCAGTGTGTTTGGCATTTAACGTATGTTGTAGCTCTGGTTCGTCAGAATTATTGAGCGCTTGTCACACATCTCGGAAGTTGTTTTTCGCTAATTCCAAAGCATAAAATGCGATTCTCGCTAATTTATATTTGTGTATATATATATATATATATATATATATATATATATATATATATATATATATATATATATATATATATATATATATATGTATATATATATATATATATATATATATATATATATACATATATTTATATATTTATTTATTTATTTATTTATATATATATATGTGTGTGTGTGTGTTTGTGTGTGTTTGTGTGTGTGTATATATATATATAACGAAGGAAGTGTAGTAAGGAACCAGGTGGATCATAGTACATAGAACGCACCAGAGTACTCGATACAATGTGTAGTAGAGCGGGTAATAGGAAAAGAGTCAGGACCCCGACGGCTGAACTCCGGTCGTTTCGACAGCTAGTTCTGAACTAGCTGTCGAAACGGCCGGAGCTCAGCCGTCGGGGTCCTGACTCTTTTCCTGTGTGTATATATATATTCCATTTAAGTTATTTTGATTACCTAAGGGTAGTATTTGTGGTTCTGGTCGGCAGATCAAACTGTAACAAATTAATCAAAGCACTCAACGTTATGCAATTCACCTATCGTAGATGTGGTATCCATATCCAGTAGTTGGAGTAGTAACGGAGTAAAGTATTTATAAAACGACAGCAGAAGGCCGGACTGGAAAATATGCTTTGACATTTTAATTCCGTGAAATATACATAAATAGGATGATGGCCCAGCTCCATCATCCAATTATGATGTAAGACAGGGCGATATCACCAGGTAACTTCGACAGAATTACATAATAGGGTTATGTTAAACCCAAACTTATCATCGAAGTTACCTGATGAGATCGTCCTGTCTTGCATCATAATTGGATGATAGAGCTGGGCCATTGACATATGTATAGTGACTTGACGGAATTAAAATTTTAAAGCATATCTTCCAGTCCAGCCTTATGTTGAAGTTTTATAAATGTGTGTCTGTGTGTGCATGCAAGAACTTTGCACTTGCGTGTTAGTATAGATGTCTGTAAAATATATATACATATTTCTTACCTTTAAAACTGTAATCTCATTCTTTAAGAGCCTCATTTCTTGATAGTTAAAATCGTAATTATTATCATAACTAATATCATCAAGCTTTTTACCATCGCGATAATGATGAAGTCTAATCTTTCTCGTGGCCAAATGTCCGTGTAGAAAGGTTGCTACTACTTTAATTCCTTCTTCCTTCCATTCAGTGTTTTTTTCAGGCTGAATCTTCAAAGAAACAAGATCAATATACATTATGATCAATTACTTTTAAATTAAACAGACAAATTTATGGAGAATAGTACCCACAGAAATATATAACCTCTTTCTGAAATATATAACCCATTTCTGCAGGGAATATTAAGAAAAAACATTAACTCAACAGATACGCAAACATTGCACATAAGACACATGTGATATTTGTTAGGAATTTGGGGCGAAAGAAAATATCATATATGCCATCAAATATGGTACTTGGCAGTGCCGGATTTATGACAAATGAGGCCCTGAACTAGTTAAGTCAAAAGGCTCCTTACATTTGAAAAATACATATTAAAAAATCTTTTGACAAGATGATGGTCTTCTCTGGCCAACGGGGTCCTGTGCGTAAGCACACCGGTAAACCCGGCACCGATACTTGAATCTTTTATGTTTTGCCACAATATGATTCTTAAAACATTTTGGTATCAACAGAACGATTTTGTCTTCGTAGATTGACGGTGATGAGCATGACTGCTTATCATCTCCAATATTACCAAATCGTTTCAAGTGACCCATCAGAAATGGATCAAATTGTGCAATAAGTTCCATAATTCTTAAAAGAATTTCCAGTGTGTTTAGACCCTATGATCTTTTTACTACCTCTTTGTGCCAGGCCGATTTCGATGAGGAATATTGTCATATTCACAACATGGCAACATAATTCTGTCGAGTATTTCTTACTTCCGTTTAATATTCATATTCTTCCAATAGAATTAGTAAGCGTAGAATTTTCCATTTAAAATTTTCCATTGCTCAAGTAAAATCCTACAGACGTATTCTATTGGTTGTTGAACCGTGTACTTAGATTTGGTTGATACCAGTAATTGACCGATACTTATTGTATATTCTTTTTAGTTGCCAATGCGAGCAGTTATAAACTATGAAGCACCTTCTAGTCTGCCCCAATCTTGAAGATTCATGCACACTTATCGGCCTTGAAACCTTAACACCCCAGGCAAGGCTCTGTGCGCAATACTGGATGGGTGTGGTGTAGCGACTCGATAAGAAGTTGCGATGAACTTCAAAAACGAGTTCGACAGTACAGAGACTAAACACGAAGGTTACAAAGGCCATGGAGGAAATTTCTTTAACGATTTGCAGTAAACATGAAGAGTAAAACATTTACCATAGATTCACACGCTTCACAATATCCATGATATTTCAATTCTTTTGCATAAGGTGGAATTTGCTGACGAAATTGACCCCCGACTTGATAACCGACTTCTAGAATTGCAGTGTCAAATTTACGTTTAGTTTCAGTCACAGTCAAAACCAGCCCTGAAGAATCACGCACACCTATAAAAAGCGCGAGAGAAACGTTTAATATAATGGTGTTAAACAAAGGGAACAAGAGAAATCGGAAAATAGGTCAAAATGTAGGATATGTGAGACAGAAAGGTATGGTTAACATAGAAATGGGCAGAAAAGAATAACAGAAATGAAAGAATTGCGTGCCATACAAAAATGAGACTTACAAGAAGAAATGTCAAACACAGGAGACTGTGTCAAATAGGGAAGCAGGTTGTGTCAAAGATACAGGTATGTCAAACATAAAAGTAGAGTATTTGAAACAGGAGAACTGGTGAAACAGAAGTTCATTTAATTGTTCTGACCTACCCATACTTATGGTCAGGAATTTTAGGTAATGACCGAAACAATGCAACCACGAATAGAAGCAACTGAAATGGTGTCCCTCTGAAGGGGTCGTCGGAGTAGCCATTACTCGGTAGAGTGCATTTCAAGAAGAAGAAGAAGAAGAAGAAGAAGAAGAAGAAGAAGAAGAAGAAGAAGAAGAAATCAAATACTAAGGTATACGTTAAACAGAATGGTAGTTGTTCTTTAAAGTTAACAGCCCCGTCGGACAGAATGGAGAAGGCGTTTCCCCGGAGGACCGCAAGGGAGACGCGCTGGAAAAGCCACTCCAACTCGCGGGGCTCACACCTGCGGCTGGCCAGCTCAGCGCCTATGGTGGTGAGTAAGAAGATCCCCTGGGGTGGAGGACACCAGAAGTCTCCACTGCCAGGGGTACGACCGCAAACCTGTCGAGAACGACCGGTATTTGAAGAGTTTGGCCCCCCTCTTGTGTTCAAAATAAGAATATGTCAACAATATAATAATTGTTTCTACTTATGGCACAAGTCCAGCAAAATACCCAGTGTATTACTGGTACTTTATTTTATCGACCCCGTAAGGATGAAAGGCAAAGTGAACCTCGGCGGGATTTGAACTCAAATCATAAAGGGAGGTAACTCTATGCTTCAAAGCATGGCGTCCGACCCTCTACCGATACTGCCAATCCACCAGGAGGGTATATCAAACATGAGAAACAAACATGAACCTACCTTCCATCTCCTCTGGATTATCGTAATGAATCTCAAGTATAAAGAATAGAGGATCGTCGTCTCCTCCAATTGATAATCCAGTATGTTCGGGTAGGATCATTTTCTGTGTGTGACGAATGAATACATAAATTACCAGTGTGATAGTAATGTTTTATTTTCATGTTCTACTACATAATACATCTATACAACTAGCGCAGCACTACATATAATAGACAGATATAAACACCCTGTATTTCTATACAATATTTTCGATGGGAGAAAAGAAAGTTTAGCTGCACTAGTTTCAATCCTGTGTTGAGGTTTCATCAGTAAACAAGAATCACGCCAACTGTCCACAAGGGCGGAGTTGGCCGCCAGCAGGTGCGAGCCCCACGAGGCGGAGAGGTTGTTTCCGCGCGTCTCCCTCGCAGTTCTCCGGGACAATGCATTCTCCATCCTGTCGGTTGGGACCCAGAGGCGGAGGGCAAGTTAGCTGGTGGTGCAGGATATTCGTTCGGACGTCACTTCTACAACTAAAGTATATTTATATTTATACAACTGTGAATCTATGAAAATAACCTACTTGAAAGAAGGAAAAGCTGAGTTGATACTGGTGAAATATGAACTCCGATCAGTGGAAGAAATCCTGTGTAGCCTTTTATTCTGATGTTCTAACTACTCAGTCAATTTTGGGGGCGAAAGAGACAGTTGGTGGGGGCTGTTAGTGACTGGAGCAATTGGACCCCTGTCTCCGCAGCGTGAGATAAGATGAGGTCTCTCAGTCCATTCCACCACTGTCGCTGCTTGGGAAGGATCTCACGGCTGCTAATATGTCCTCAGTTGGCGCAGCCGGGGAAAGGTTGCTGGCCGAAGCTGGAATGTCCCTGATATCGGCTGGGGGTCGGATGCTTGTGGCGAAGTGCTTATATGACATCCGGTGTGGACCGGAGTACAGTGTCGCTCCATCCCAGCACATGTACCGCCGCCGAAAAGTCGCCCTCAATTAGTATGAGGCTGACTGAGACGTTTCGTGCTGCCGGGAGTGGACTGCGGGCGCAGTGTCGGCACAAATAAACATTACCAAAAAATGTATGATAGATACTGCTTATAATAGATGATTCTTTCCTCACGACATACAAACATTTTTTTTTTTTTTTGCTTTATTTACACTCAAACTTTTAATAGTTTAACTTGAAATACAACCAGCCTTTTGTTAACTCACTGACATTCTGATCCCTTTTACAGCTGGTTGACAATTTTCACTTACCATTATGTTCTGGATTGGCAGTATCGGTAGAGGGTCGGATGCCATGCTTTGACGAATAGAGTTACGGCCCTTGCCATTCTGAGTTCAAATCCCGCCGAGGTTAACTTTGACTTTCATCCTTACGGGGTCGATAAAATAAAGTACCAGTAATGTACTGGGTAATTTGCTGGCTTTGTGCCAATAGTAGAAACAATTATGTTCTGTATTCAATCTGTTTCTTTTATCACTGCAAGAACAGCAGCTGCTTGTCTACACTAGCTAGCTGGATTTGTTTTCTACCTCAGGACCATTTAAACATTTGTACTCTGATCACAGAATTGAAACTACATCAAGTGGATGTTTACAAACTTTTTTATGTAAAAGAAACTTACCGAGCCTCCAATTGCCCACGCGAAAACTACAGAGCGACATCCTTTCCAGTCATCTGGCATATTTTCTACATAGCAAACTGATTCAACACCTATTTTCTTTTCTAATGAACTGTTTTTATAACAACCATATAATACAATGTGGTGAACAAGGAGTTCATGACCTTCTTGAACATAAGGAGACATCTGAAAGTAGATAATGGTATTAACATGCTCAATTTTAATACGATTTTCAATACCAATTGATTTTATCTCATATTCCATTTTATTTCTAAACTATTTAAGACAAAGTTCTTTGTAAGACAAATTAACTTTCTTTTGTTATGATATATTTTTTTTATTTTTAACAGACATACTCTCCAATCTGAAATAGAAATCAACCTAACTGTAAAGCTTTCATTTCAGTACTGTACTAGTATACCGATGCATTACTTCACTTCATTTCACTTTTCCCTTGACTCTCCAGTGTCGTGGTGGCGTTGCAGAGTGGAGCAGTGTACCACGTCCTACCGTCCATCTTTGTTGCGGAGAGGTTACTCTTTGCCTAGATGCATCTAATGTACATCAGAAGATATTGTTGTGACCGACTTTACGAGATCACAAAGTATTTTTTCCACACCGCGATGGTGCACCTCTCTTCAGAGAGAACCCCAGACAAGTTTCTGATAACAGTTATGGAGAGGGAATCTTATTACGAAGCCGGTGGTCTAGCTCAAGCCAAAGGTCCTCCTATGTCTTAACCTTGGACGCCTTTACTGTCTCTGTTGTGACTTTTAGCGTTTACTTACACCTCGAATGCTACAAGAAAGACTTATTTCCAAACTAACTTTACAAGCCTCATTCTTTACTCCCATGGTATTTTTAACATCCTGATCTAACCAGGGAGTCCGCGTACCACCTGGCAGCTCACAGAGCCAAAATCTACCTAGAAGATAAACTACACAAATCAGGAACAAATACATTAGGTTAGTTATAGAACAGATAACTAGAAAATTCAAAAGAGTAAGGAGAAAATACATACCATAACAATATGTGCTTTACCATTAAGGGATGGCCCAGCAAAGGACTTACACCAATAAGTAGTTCTGTCCTTAGGAACCAAAGCCTGAAATTAATCAAAAATCTTTATTTAATCTGTAAAATCAAAACGCCCGGTAACATTGGAGGAAGCTTTAGAAATTTAAATAAAAGTAATGGTTTCTGATTTAGGCACAAGGCCAAAAGTTTTGAGGGGAGGCGAAAGTCGATTAAATCGACTCCAGTGCATTACTGGTGCTTTATTTTATCGACCCCGTAAGGATGAAAGGCAAAGCTTGCCTCGGCAGGATTTGAACCCAGAACGTAAAGGGCCGTAACTCTATGCTTCAAAGCATGGTGTCCGACGCTCTACCGATTCTGTCAAATCACACCCCTAATTTGAATAAAAATAATAATAAGAACTTACTTCATTCATTCTGAATTCTATGTCCTTTGTATCGTTAGTCATAACGAGATCAGGGAATTTTGGTTGAAGCAGGATCATACTTTTTACGCCATTCGGTTCAAAATTGACACTTATATCATCTTTCTCGCTACATCCCCACAGTACTCTTGAAGTGCTTTGCTACAAAAAACAACAAAAAACCTCATCATCATCAGCAGCAGTAGCAATAATATCCAAACTAACATGAACAACAACGCCCAAAGTCTTAAAAGTAGGAGAGGTTGGAAAATGACACCCAGTTGAATTGAGTACTCACGTAACACACATGTAACATCGTATAGTTTGCATGAAGTAAATATTTGTGCTCATTAACAAGTTGGTGAAAAGAAATAAACCATACTCTCATTTGGGTAATTGCTGGCTTTGTGACTAAAGTAGAAACAATTATTTGTAATAACTGGGGTACGTCGAGTGAAAGGCCTTTGTCGAGAGAGGTGACTAACCTCTAACAAAAGTCAGTGTTAATATATTTAATGTGGTGGATATCAACAATATAATCTAAAAAAATTAAATGATAATGAAAAAATCAGCGTCTAATCAGCGTTTAATCATATCTACAGGTAGAACCGCTACTTCTCCGAATTTAGAGATCACTGCTCCGATACTATAAGCATGTGGTTAGAATGTCCCCGTAGTAGACCTCGAGCAAGACGGTTGGATAACATCCATGAGCTTAGCTGGTCTTGCTTGGGGATCCAGCCGGATCAGTTGCTTCTGACAGGACCCGCTGGAAGGAGTGTCTCATGACTCTGCCCTCACGACCCTCTCGGGAATAAGTGGGCGAAGAAGAAAAAGAAGATATCTACAGATATGAGACACAACAGTGGGGATGTTCCTATCAAATTAGACATTCTCAGCTAAGTATAAACTTCATAATTGCTGGAGAGAATCTCTGAGTAAATGCACATTAGAGTGCATGACTATAAGTCAAAACCTAGCATATTTAAAATGAAGTTAATTACTCAAATATGTATTGAATATAATAGTTAAATCACTGTTAACCTGTTTAATGCAGTGTGCAAGGTACATCTAATTGGAAATTCTATATTCGGCGAGGAAAAGACAATATTAGCTCAATTAATTACTGACATTATTAGGCCTCTTCAGCGAAGTACAATTAGTACAAATCCGCTTTATCCTGTCCACCATGTTACGCTAATGAGGTTCAATAAAATGAAAACATGTCATCTTCCCCATTAATAAGCGTAAGATTTTCCCTTAAGCACATGAACTATGTTTAAAAATTAAATCGTAATTCTCATAATTATTTCTTCTTATCTTTATAAATTTTATGAAATATAATCCTTACTGTAATGTTTATCACCATATTTGGTCCAGAGATTTTTCTAGAGAACGTCAATATTGTCTTCGTGTCAGTTTCATTGAAATACATTAGATGCCATTTACTGGGGTCTTCTTTCTTCAGTTTCCCATCAGCATTACCATAGTAGTTCTAAAATAAAATGAACAAATATATATCTACACACACACACACACACATATATATATATATATATATAATATATATATATATATATATATATATTAGGATTGGTGCTCTGAAATAGCGATGTATGTATAGTATATTTAGCAATATACCGCATGTTTAATTAAAAACATTCTGAAGACCTTGCGCTATCATTTTTAAAGTAGTGACTATGTCACTTCTTTATTCGGCAAAAGAAGGGAGAGAAACTGACAGATTCTGTTTCACGCTGTTGGCGATCCTCAGGGCATCGTACTCCCCGCCTTTGCCGAAAATTATAGAGGTTGGATTCTTATAGAATTCCAGTAATAATCAGGAACTGATTATACAGAGCGATTGCTGGTCCAGCAAAAATTAAAAATTAGGATTGGTGCTCTGAAATAGCGATGTATACATGAATGTATGTATAGTATATTTGTCAATATACCGTATGTTTAATTAAGAACATTTAGAAGAACTTGCGCTATCTTGCCGTTCATTCCAGTAAATTTTCCTGTTAAATAACATCAATGAATGAGATATTAAATTCATAATAATAATCTTCATAAAAGGGAATGATTAAAATTAAATCAACATATCAATACTTATAGCAAACTAATTAAATTCGTTTTGATGTGAAATGATTTAACTTACCGAAGAACTAGATTGATCGCCAGCAACTTCAGCAATGAAAACATCAGCATTTTTCAAACTTCCATCCATTGACAACCCTAGTGCTACATAACCCAGGGCTTTCACTTCAGTGTGGAATTGTATGTGAGTTTCATTAAATTTCCATGAAAGATGATAAGTTTTGTTGGGATCCAGATAAAGAGAGTGGAAATAATCATCCGCCAAGGTACACAAAGCAGGAGAGAAGAGAGTAAATACAAGAAGGTATAACATTATGACACCAGTATAGTACTTTTACTCGAGAGAGATTGGTATCATATGATGTGATCTCGCAGTCAACGTATACACTTCAACAAGTTGAAAATAATGCGTGTCGAAAATAATGTACCACAATGGCCGTACACAAAACTGTAATAAGATTCAGTTGAATGGAAATAAACTGGAGTAAACTGGTTTGGTTACTTCAATTGTATGTATGTATGTATGTATGTATGTATGTATGTATGTTTATGTGTCAGGTCACCAGTTGGAGCTACTGCTAATATGTATCCCAGTACAACCTGTTTCATGGTCGTGTCGTTGGGCTTTGCTCACTATAAAAGTTTCACGGCACAGGCATTGCTTTATATCTGGAGATCTCTCTGCACTTGTCGTCACATGGTACCATGGGCCCAGCACTATGTGTCAATAATTGTCACAAGTGTAGTGTTTGTACCAGAGTTTTCAAGTCGCTGGCTGGACTAAAAAGTCACACTCGTTCAGCGCATCGGTAGGGGTTCTCCTACATGGGTATAAAGTAGTGACCGTACTCGAAAACGAGTTGGCAGCCACCATGTATGTATGTATGTATATATGTATGTATGTATGTATGTATGTATATCACTCTTGAGTGCTACTGGTAACATGTAACCTAGTTCAACCTGTTGCATGGTCGGGTCGTCGGCGACTAAGCCGGCAACCCCACCAAGTTTACTTGGTGATTTTGGACACCCTGCAGGACAAAAAACAAAACCTGACAAAGGACAGAAGAACTCATAAGAGTCAACGGCCTTCCAAAAGTGTGTAAATATGTATGTATATGTATATGTGTATATACATGGGTGCATTTGTGTGTATATGCGCGGGGACATAGAAATAGTCGAGCTGGACACCCGATCACGCGGTTACACCACAGGGCATTCTTCTAGCAGAAGGCAACTAAAAAAACTGGGATAACTCCGATATAAAACCTGCGGCTCAGTAGTTACCGATGATGTTGATCTTTTCTTCTTTTCGGGTTATAGCTACTGTCGCTAAGAGAGTGGGATTGGCTCGGTGCACAGTCTTTCCTCACTTTAAAAAATATCTTCACGCACAGGTATTGCACGATAGAATTAATTAATAATTATTAATAATGGTATATCGTTCAATGGCCATACTCGATAACGAGGGGACAACCATCATGTATGTATGTATGTATGTATGTATGTATGTATGTATGTATGTATGTATGTATGTATGTATGTATGTATGTATGTAAAATTTAAGCAATGATTGCATTGGGAAAATATATAAAACTTCACAATTCCTGTCACGTTATTTGCAGAGTCTAGTGGAGTAAAAATTTGTAGACTGTTCTTCCTGAAAGCCAATCTGGTTTTCGTGTTGGACGCGGCACTATTGCCAGTGAATGTTTTGGTTACCAACTCTGTGCAAGACATTTTAGATCATTGGCTGGGCTAAAAAGCCACATTCGATCGCAGCACCGTTAATTGTTGATATATGTGTGTATATATATGTGCGAAGGCATGTATGTGTGTGTATGTGTATGTGTGTGTATGTATATGTATGTATATGTGTGTGTATATATATGTATACATGTATGTGTGTATGTATATATGTGTGTATGTATATGTGTGTATATATATATATATATATGTGGGAGGGGGGTGTATAAATATATATATTTTTTCATTTTATTTTTTTATTATTTTATTATTATTATTATTTTTTTTTTAGTGTAATTGCCATACTCGATAACGAGGGGACAGCCATCATGTATGTATGTACAACAACAACAAAAAAAAACCTGCGGCCTAGTAGTTACCGATGATGTTGATCTCTTCTTTTCGGGTTATAGCTACTGTCGCTCAGAGAGTGGGACTGGCTCTGTGCACAGTCATTCCTCACTTAAAAAAAAATATTTACGCACAGGCATTGCACGATAGCATTAATTGATAATTATTAATAATTGTTTTTACTTTTGGCACAAGGCCAGCAATTATCCAGTGCATTACTGGTACTTTATTTTATCGACCCCGTAAGGATGAAAGGCAAAGTTAACCTCGGTGGGATTTGAACTCAGATCATACAGGGAAGTAACTCAATTATTAATAATGTTATATCGTGCAATGGACATACTCGATAAAATGTACAAGAACAGTGGGATCAAACGAATTGACAACGGGGTAAAGCAAGTTGATATTCCTGCTCCTACGCTTTTCTCCATCTTCTTTGCCGCCTTGCCTACACATACTTGCCATGATTGTGACAGAGGCATTCTTTTACGGTTCAGAACTACTGGAAAGGTTTTCAGCTTGAGAAGATTTAATGCCAAGGCAAACACTTTTCAAGCTCTGATCAGAGACCTTTTTTATGTCGACGGCGCTGACTTCCTAGCACACACAGAAGCTGACATGTAACACATTATGGACTGTTTCTCATCCTCGTGTACAGAATTTGGGCTTACAATCAGCCTTAAAAAGACCAAAGTAATGTTTACCCCTGCTCCTGGAGAACGATATACTGAACCCAATATCATGGTTGATGAAACCAGGCTGGGAGTAGTAGAAAAATCTTTCTACTTGGGTAGCACACTCGCAAATGATGGCTGCTTTGGTTTCTGAAATACAACTGCGCATCCAGAAGGCCTCTGTTGCCTTCAGAAAATTGGAAAAAAGAGTTTGGGCAACTCGCAATATTACCAACAATACCAAGGTGTGTGTGTTTAGATCATGTGTTCTGTCTGCTCTTTTATACTCTGCCGAAATCTGGACTTCTATTCATAGCTGAGACTTTCAAAATGTTTATTTATTAAACATACGGTATATCTTTAGATATACGAAATTCACATGTGGTGATGGGCCCTATTTTAAGGAGTAGATATTGATAATGCTCCTACTTGATATATTTCTTCTTCTTTGCAAAAACAATCCAATATGTTTTTGTTTTTTTATTTTCAGTGATAAGGACCACTTTAGTTCCCTACGATTAAAATAAAATAATTAATTGCATTCCTTTTTCGTTTCATATTCATATTTTCTTTCTTTCTGTCTCCCACTGTTTTTTATTTGTTTTGTTCTTTTTTTAAAATTTCCTATACAAGTATAATGACAAAACTCTGTACTCTCTCACTATCCGCTAACTTATGTCTTTCTCGTGGGTCTTTACTATTATACTCCTATTAGGCTCTCACACTACACTCTCATTAACCTCTTAACTACACGTGAATGAAACATCTTTCATACGAACAATATTTTAAGTCTTTATTATATACATACAAAGTTAATTCCCTTAAACTCCGCCCTAATGTCTTGTAAATCTTAAACTTTTGTAAAATTCTTAAACACTCGTTATCGCTCAATTTATAAACGTGTCTTTTAAAAGGGTTAAATCGACTCCATTCCCTTAGTTCAAGAGTAGTAATTGTTTTGACAACCAAATCGAGAAAAAAATTAAAATCAACTAATGTGGGAGTAATGTGGGAGTAATTTCAACATAGAAATTAGAATAATATCTAAAAATAGAAATGACCCAGCAGATAGGCAAATGAGAGAGGCCAGTGACATAGAACTTAGAAGGCCAAGGCTAAACAGAAAAAATGAATGGAATAACAACAACACCCAAACAAACAACACCGACCTAAGAGAAGTATAAATAAATAAATAAATAAATAGATAAATAAATAAATAAATAAATAAATAAATACATACACAAGCACAATAACAACAAACACATATAAACACACACTAGTAAAGATAGAATACATTAACCAATACACAGTCACGAACACACATCAAACAAAACACTATACACACGCGCAAACGCATGCGCAAAGAAGACAAAATAAAATAAACAAATAAATAAATATATAAACAGACTAAATAAAGATGGCGTAGAAAATACAATTAACGGGAGGAAAAATAGCACCACTGACGATGTTGCAGATGTGCAACGAAAGAACTTTGATAAACTATATATATGTGTTTGTGTCTATATTGTATCTGTGTTTTTGACCGTTGGTCAGTCAATGGCAACATTGAGGACCGAATAAATTAAATTACTTATATAAAAGACACAGAAGCAAAAAGCGAAAACCAACCAAACAGTGAGTGTGTTCTGTTATTAATTCTGGCAATATTACACAAATATGACCCTCCCCAAGTATAACAATATATATATATATATATATATATATATATATATATATATATATATATATATATATATATATATATATATATATATATATATATATATATATATATTCGTTATTCCGGGTTGAATCGGAGATAACCACAGTAAGTAAGGTACTCAATACATTGCAGAGTATAAAAGTTTTAATATAGATGAGATTCTACAGGACTAAAACTGTTTCAATCTTTAGAAATCATCAGGAATCTGGGTATCAAAAAATAAGTATGGTATTTATAGGTCTCTACAAGTGGTAGGAGAGGATGGGGAGTGGGATGGGTGTAGGTCATTGGTTGATAGAAAAGGGAATTCATTAAAAGCTAATTCTACAAAGCTATAGTTTATTTTTATTTTTATTTTTAGAGTAACAAAGGCAGAAAGAATTCTATAAACAGGTTCAGGATGGCATGCCACTCCTTATTATTAAGTTTCTTTTAAGCTAACAGGTGTCTATAAGATCAGTGGGGGGTCAGTCATGGTAGATATATTTAAAGGAAAGGGAGATTCTTTAAAAGCTAAATTCTTTAAGGTTCTACTAAGTGACAAAGGTTTAGAGCAAAGGTTCTCAACGGGGGGCATATGCACCCCCAGGGGGCGTTTCGGAAATCCAGGGGGCGTTTGGGAGCAAGGGGGCATTAGGGGGTCGTTTGGAGCTTGGAGTGCACTGGAAGGCTCTTTACTTTGGTAAGTTTTATAAGCCATATTTGTATGTCTTTGAGACAGCCAGTGTGAATGCATTTGAATGAGCATGCAGACAGCATAACTATGGTCTGACCGCAGGTGTGCAGGCGTGTTTAGACATGAATCGGCAATTGAGATCCTAACCATGGAAAAACCCACAGTCAACTGGGTCAAGGATACTTCAATCGCAGCCAGCTAGAATCTTGTCTTTCCTTCACCGATTACAATGTATTTCATGTCTGAAATTATTGACTCAACCGTAACGAGTTAACACTATGTAGATCTATTTTATTTCCTATTGTATAAATAATATTACAAATAAAAAAAATAATGAAAAAACACAGAAGCGGGTAGCACACACATCTAGGACAACATACAACACATAAGCAGGTAATACACACATCTAGGACTACAAGCAACACATAATCAGGTAATACAGACATCTAGGACCACATACAACACATAATCAGGTAATAAAACATCTAGGACCACATACAACACATAATCAGGTAAAACATACATCTAGGACCACATGCTATACATAAGCAGGTAATACATACATCTAGGACTACCTACAACACACAGGCAGGTAATACATACATCTAGGACCAAATACAACACATATTGTATCATGTGCTACGGACGACGCTAGAGCAATGGTCGGCCAACATAAGGGTTTCGTCACTCTTCTTCAAGAGAGAAAATCTATCTGTATTTGTTGTTCATTGTGTCATTCATCGACAACACTTGGCTGTGAAGAAACTCAGCAAGCCACTGAGCAAGTCCTTGCAGGTGGCCCTTGATGTCATCAATTTTATCAAACGGCATTCCCTCAATGAACGAATTTTCCGGCAACTGTGCCAAGATAATAACGAAGAATTCGTCAAGTTGCTCCTTCATAATGAAGTGAGATGGCTTTCAAAGGGCAAGTGCCTTCCTTACTCACTTCTTTGAACTGTTTGACTCTATCATTGAGTTTCTGCGAGGACGCAACACAGAACTGTACAAGAAAATCCTCGATGTGAGGCAAAACTTCGCCTACCTCACCGACATCGTCGACAAATGCAATAGCGTCATTTTGGCTTTGCAGGGGAAGAAGATCACCTTGCTTAAAGCAAGGAAGGCTGTGAAAACATTCCTGGCCAAATTGAATGTCATCGAAAGGAATTTTTGTTGACGGGAATTCTATAATTTTCCTAGTGTCGCCAATGTTCAAAACATTGTAAGCGATGACCAACTCCAAATTTATACCACTCACCTCCGTGCGCTACAAGAATACACGAGAGAACGGTTTGTCGACCTATTGCCGATGGTCATCCCAATGTGGGTAGCAGATCCCTTCACAGCTAACGTCGATAACTTGGACGTTATATTTCAGGAAGAATTCATTGAGCTTAAAGCAGATGACATGATCAAAATTAGATTTCCCAAAAATAGGTGAATCCCTTTTTTGGATGCAAGAGGAAATTCAGCGTCGATTTCCACACCTACGTGCAGAGGCTAAGAGATTTTCTCTCCCTTTTCCAAGCTCATACTTAGTCAAGAGGAGGCTTGGTGCTGTTTCCAGACTGCACAGTAAGGCTCGCAACCG
>OZ024753.1:27644226-27646726 GCA_964016885.1 Eledone cirrhosa | reverse complement strand
ATTTAAGACAGTAGGGAGTGGTGTGGGGAGGGGTGTGATATGGGGGAGAGTTAGCTGCTGTTTCTAGCAGGTTTTGTAACCTCATAGAGGATATGTGTTTTCTAAATTTAAGACAGTTGGGAGTGGCGTGGGGAGGGGTGTGATATGGGGGAGAGTTAGCTGCTGTTTCTAGCAGGTTTAGTAACCTCATAGAAGATATGTGTTTTCTAAATTTAAGACAGTAGGGAGTGGTGTGATATGAGGGAGAGTTAGCTGTTGTTTCTAGCAGGTTTAGTGACCTCATAGAGGATATGTGTTTTCTAAATTTAAGACAGTAGGGAGTGGTGTGATATGGGGGAGAGTTAGCTGCTGATTCTAGCAGCTTTAGTGACCTCATAGAAGATATGTTTTCTAAATTTAAGACAGTAGGGAGGGGTGTGAGATGGGGGAGAGTTAGCTGCTGTTTCTAGCAGGTTTAGTAACCTCATAGAGGATATGTGTTTTCTAAATTTAAGACAGTAGGGAGTGGTGTGAACGGACAGTATCACCATCAAGCTTGGAAAGTATGAAGTTGTATAGATTTTGAATGGTAGTAGAAAGGTTTCAGCAGTTTAAATGAGAGAGAAATATCGTAAAATATTGAGTTTTATCTATTTTTTGCGTAATTGTGGGTGAAATTGAAAAAGTTATCTGCGTCAAGACGCAATCGAAACTATTTCGAATATTGAATTGTAAATTTCAATTGAAGAAATTCTATATCGTAGATTTCTATAATGAAGGAGCATGACCACACACTGAGCTTTATAGATTATGATATATATTATATATATATATATATATATATATTATATATATATTATATATATATATAGGTATTGAAGTTTCCGTTGGAATTGAAAAAGTCATAGGAGTGAAGAGTGCTCTATGTAAGTACCAGAGCAAAATTTAATGTATAATAAACAATACAATATAATTACCTCATTACCAGAAGTTTCCCGAATAAGACGAATACGAAAGAAACGTCCTCATTCGTTCGTCGGACAAGGCAATATAAAACATAGTGAAAAATTTGGAAAGTCTCTACTAAAAACCTATACGAAGTTAATAATAGTTTACACGACCAACTATTAATAGATAATATCACCTCTAAATACCAAATAGCTAATATAAACACGTATCATAATATAAATAAGGAAGCTAAAGAATTAGCTGTTTCTTTGAAAATAGATAATAGGACAGAAAAACTTGCTAAACGTAATGCATATATCACCCTTAAAGATCACAAACCTGACTTTATTAATCGTCCTAGTTGTAGATTAATCAACCCTGCTAAGACTGGTATCGGTCTTGCCAGCAAAAAAATTTTAAATAATATAAACACACACATTAGAAGTAAGTCTAAATTACTCCAATGGATAAATAGCTCTTCCGTAGTACATTGGATTAATAAAATTAAAGATAATTTGACATTGTAGATGTCTACCCATCTATCACTCAGACTCTTTTAGCGAAAGCTTTAAATTTCGCTAGAAAGTTTACCAATATCTCTGATATTGAAGAGAATGTCATCTTGCACGCTAGAAACACTCTACTCTTTACTGATAATGACACTTGGGTAAAAATATCTAACCCAGAGAGCCCATTCGATGTCGACACTTGGGTAAAAATATCTAACCCAGAGAGCCCATTCGATGTCTCAATGGGCTCTTTTGATAGTGCTGATGTTTGTGATTTAGTCGGCCTATTCCTCCTACACACACTTAAAGAAAAATTCCCTAACCATATTTTTGGGCTTTATCGCGACGATGGTCTAATACTTTCCCATACCACCATAGGCCATAACTTAGATAGATTAAGGAAAGACTTAATAAAAACCTTTGCTAGTTTTAATCTTAAAATTACTATTGACACTAACCTTTCTAATGTTAATTTCCTAGATATAAACCTAGATTTGCCTACTGCTTCTTATAAATCATACCATAAACCTAATGATAATTCAAAATATATAAATAAAGGCTCTTGCCATCCTCCTATAGTTTTTAAAAACCTTATCCCTAATATTAGCCGTAGGATCTCCACCCTCTCTTCCTCAGAAGCTATTTTCAATAAGGCATCCCCCTACTATAATAAAGCCCTCCAAAATAGCGGATTTAGCGAAACGATTAAATAACTCTTTTAAACATAAAAATAGGAAAATAAAAATAATCTGGTTCACACCCCCTACTCTCTAGCAGTTAAAACTAATGTAGGCAAAACATTCCTAGAGCTCTTAGATAAACATTTCTCTAGAACACATAGATACTATTAGATCTTTAATAGAAACTGTGTCAAAATTAGCTACTCCTGCGATCCGCCTATTAAATCTTATATCATCAACAAAAAATCACCTAGAGAACATCAAAATTGCTCCTGTAGAGTCAAAAGTGAATGCTCATTACAAGGTAAATGCAACACCAAAGCCATTGTATATGCGGCTAAAGTGACAACCATCAGCAACAACCAACCAGCCACCAGTGAACGA
>OZ024753.1:27614226-27616726 GCA_964016885.1 Eledone cirrhosa | reverse complement strand
TTAAAAATTTTTTAAAAAATATTTTCTTATTTTACGTCTTTTATATTATTGTTCTGCACCCTCCTGCATTGAACCACCTAGGTACTATGACATAACCTGTGTATTTGCTGGCATGGACGTGCATCTGTGCGCCTATGTTAGTTGATATATTAAATTATCTATATATATATATATATATATATATATATATATATATATATATATATATATATATATATATATACGATATTAAATAAATGGAAATTATATTTATAAAACCATATTTATTTCACTATATATATTTCAGGGATATCATATTAAAAATGTTATGCCTTCATCAGACAAAATACAATATAAACAGTCTTATAAATAGATAGATTCGACATTCCTTTCAACATCGACTTGCATTTGAAAAGTTGATTTGGTAGTAAAAATATTATGGACAGTTGTAAAAAGAAAGAAAGAAAGAAAGACAGAAAAACGAAGAAAAAGAAGAAATGCATGCAACAAAATAGAGAGAGATAGAAAGATAGATAGAGAGAAGAAAATCATGTAAAGAAACAGAGAGAGATATATAGAGAGAGGGAAAAAAATAGAGGGAGATAGATAGAGAGAGAGAGAGAGAAGAGAGAGAGAGAGAGAGAAAATATAGAGAGATAGATATAGATAGAGATAGAGAGAAAGAAACTAGGTAGTTGAGCACCAGTTGAATGACGTATCAATGATACATTTATTTATTTATTTATTTGTTTTATTTAGCTCTAGTATTAATGTAGAGAGAGATATATGTGGTTAGGAGAGAAAACAGCCGTTATATAGAGAGAAAAAAAGAAAAATAACCAGACATAAACGAGGCAGATTTAAAACACTATGTTTCATCGATGCAGAAATATTAGTTCGTATAAAACAGGCATTATAATGTAAATATCAGTATTCATGAATGAGACACGTATCTATAATGTGTGAAAAATAATGATCATATGTCTAGTTTAAAAATCCATAGGTCTACATCAGAGCCGAGATAAAATAGAAGGTTATCCCATATTCAATACTATAAACATGTGAATTTACGTGATCAGCTCTGCAAATTCCTATTTCACACGAAAACATTCTCATTGTGCTATAAAAATTCTAGTACACATATATGTGTACACACACATATATATATAGAGTCTATATTAATTTTAACAATACTATTCTTGTCTTTACTCTACATGATCATCGTTCAAGCAGAAATAGAGAACAGACACCAATACATTAATAAAAATATCAGAAACAAAAAATAAATAGACAGAAAACTAAAAAATATTAAAATAAAAATATTAAAAAATATTAAAAAATATTAAAAAATATTAAAAATAAAACATAGTATGCCCCGCAAATCCACCACAGAGATCAGCCCTTCAAAGTTAATCGACAATATATTGCCAAGTTCATTATAATCATCAGAATCAAAAGCAAACAAAACCAAAAATTATTTACCAAATCCTGTCTAGCAGAAAACATTCCAAAAGTTTAGGATACCCATTTGGTCTACATATGTTCTTATATTTAATATAGAAGTTTATCTAGTGTAAAATTTATTCGATATATTTGGAGCATCAGCTATTAGGGTAGTTAATTATTCATGAAGAATGTTTAAAATAAAAAAGAAGAAATCGAAAGATTTATCGGCGAGTTTCATAAATAATTACAAATCAAGCTAAATAAACTACATTTTAAATTTAAATTTAAATTTATATTTAAAAGTTGAGTTCAATCTATGTCTGCAGCAACTGAATACATTTGTCCGTAAATTAAGGGAATTTTTAGATTTTAGTATAAAGAATATCTCCTCCGCGCAGAGGTCACATGTCTCAGAGGATGAATTAAAAGGAATCCCTCTTGAGACTATATTCCAAGCCGTCGAATATCTAACGTTATCATGTCTAAGTTGCTAGAGTACGCCTGATAGTGCTGTTGAAGATTTTCTGCTTGGATCTGTGAAAGAATTCTTGTGGTTATTATAGCGAAGTTTAAATTCCGTCGATGTGGAACCAACGTAGTTAAAAGAATTAAAGTCCGTTTTAACATTACAGTTGTATATTATATTTTTAACTAAGCAATTGTTATTTAACGGACATTTAGATCTATCTCTACAGTTACATTTGTTAACTTGGATATTATTTATGCTATTATCGGTATTTTGGCTAGGTTTAAAGTTCCTATTATTTATTCTATTAATATTTTGTGCTAAATTTTTGGTGGATGAGTATGTTAATTTTATAGTATGTCTATTGAAAATTGAGTGATACCTATGTGTTCCAGGGAAGCGATTATCAAGAGCTTTAAAAAATAGTTTAGCGATGTGGGTTTTAATGTTTAGTGAGAAAGGGGGGGGGGGGGGGGCAAACCATATTATATTCCTAGTTCTATTTCTTTTTTGGCTTTTGGAATTATTGTAATGCTTTCTATTATAGCTGTTAAAGTTATGGCCGTAATTAAAATAGTTGTTATTTTGTTTAGTTTGTCTATCATTATC
>OZ024753.1:27606726-27609226 GCA_964016885.1 Eledone cirrhosa | reverse complement strand
ATATATATATATATATTATATATATATATATATATATATATATATATATATATATATATATATATATATATATATATATATATATATTATATATATATATATATATATATATATTATATATATATATATATACATATATATATATATATATATATATATATATATATTATATATATTATATATATATATATATATATATATATATATATATATATAAATATATATATATATATATATATTATATATATATATATATATATATATATATATATATATATATATATATATATATATATATATATATAATATATATATATATTATATATATATATATATATATATATATATATATATATATATATATATATATATATATATATATAATATATATATATATGTTGCAGTATATAATATATATATATATATATATATATATATATATATATATATATATATATATATATATATATATATATATATATATATATATATATATATATATATAATATATATATACATGTTGCAGTTGAGTAGTTGAAGTATAAGGACGTGTTTTTACTTCTCTCCCCGAGTAAGCAGCAAGTCACACAGCCACAAAACAAAACCAAACAAACCAAAATTGACCGGTTAATACATTTACATACATCTATATTATTATATATTTGAAACCACGTGTTTTCCAACTTGTGAGTACATTTTCCTTTAACTACAAATTATTATTATATACTTTCGTCTTTTCATTAATTTAATTAATTTCAAATAACCAGAATATATATATATATATATACTCATATTTATATATATACTCTTCTCACTCACACACAAGAAAAACAAAAAACAAAAATAAATAAAATAAAATAAATAAAAAAAAAATATATATATATATTGAAATACTTAACTAAAACACACACTCAAAACTAGAATGGTTAACCAGCAAAAATCCAAACAGAACTGGTCTGATAATGAAATCGACATTCTAATAAACACATGGCATTGCCTTACCCAATCAGAAGACATAGATGCTTCATGTCTGAACGACATTGCTAAACGTACAGTTCAACTTTTGAAAACTCGATCTGAACAACAGATTCAAAATAAATTAAAGCAAATCGAAATTGCTTTTAAATTAATCAATAAACATTTGGATAAACTACGGTGTGTTTTTTTTTCGAATGCTGTCCAGCAGCAGCAACATCAACAACAGCAGCTACAACGGCAATAACAACAACAGCTACAACAACAACATCAACAACAGCAACAACAACAACGACAACAACAACAACAGTGTGAACCACTCCTTGATTCATCAACAATGGCCGATCTACTAAATGAAACTATTGACCTCCCAGTAGCCTCTGTCTCACAGCAGGAAACGCCACTTCCTTTCTCTGGCCCAGCAGTCCAATCATCACCACTGCCAACATCTTCTTCTCTGCCTACTACTACTACTACTACTACTACTACTACTACTACTACTACTACTACTACTACTACTACTACTACTACTACTACAACATCTTTGGCTACTGCTATCTCAAGGAATTTACCTTCTAATAGCAGTACAAGAACTCTCCCTCCCATAGTCCACAAAGGTCGTCAAATCCTACTCAAACCATCATCTACACCTCTCACAACACACACACCCACATACCCACCCACTCGAAACCCCATCATTTGCCGCTACTCTCTACGCTATAGAATATGTACGGATAGTGGCTGCAAATTCACCCATTTACCTAGGACAAAACGATCTATCCCCACAAACAGCCACCACCATAATACATACTCTAATTTAACACCAACACAACCACCAATAACTCAAACAAGGAATCCACAAATCTGCCGCTTTTCCCTGCGAGACAGATTGTGTTTAGACCGGGATTGTCCCTTTACCCATCTCCCGGGGACCCGTCGGACAAATGAAAATAAAATTAAAAATAAAAGCAAAAACAAAAACCATAACCTACATAAAAATAACCACTACCACAGTCACCAACAGTCTTCTAAACAGGAAACTTCTTCCTCTTTTTTAGCCATAATGAATCTGGCAAAAGAACTGGAAAAAAACATTCGAGCTATCACCCAGCACCACCCTCCACTATCACCCCACTACACAAACTCCCATTGCTGCCATTAACAAACAAACAAATTAACAACACACCAAAACAATTAAAACCATCCACTCTCGCCTCTACATTTTTGCTTAACGCCCAAGGCATCAGCCCTTCCACCAATACTCAAAAATGGAAGATCAAATTCCTGGAGGACTGGATTGATGTCCATCCAAACCACATCCCTTTCTTCGTCCTCACTGAAACCCATCTCAGTAACCTCCACTTGGAAGCCGAGGTGAAAGTGAAAAATTTCAAAGCCATCCGTGCTGATCGCGCTGGCAGAAGAAAGGGCGGAACTGCCATTTATGTCCATAATTCTTTCTCAACAGAGGCTATGAACATATTCACTAATGGATACTGTGAAGCAGTCACTGTATTCAGTCAAA
>OZ024753.1:27586726-27601726 GCA_964016885.1 Eledone cirrhosa | reverse complement strand
GTACTAACTACAGGGTTGCACGTGTTCCTACGGCTAGGTAGTTTAGCTAAAATTGAAGCTGTGATGTTATGTGCAAGGTTAGGAGTCGTAGAGTAAGAAATTTTAATAGTATTTCTATTAAAAATGTTACTATATTTATGTGTAGGGGGAAAATGCTTCGTAATAAGGGAAAGAAAGATCTTAGCTAATGGTGTGGCCACCTCCATATTAGATGGTGGGTTATACCAACAAATGCGACGGGATCTATTTCTTCTAGGTCTATTTTCGTACTCAGTATAAGCTACCTTATCGACAAATCCACTTTGAGCAAGAGCTTCATTGTAATATGTAGAATAGTCGTTTAAAATATGCTCGTTAGTAGATAGACGGGAAAGCATCAAAGAAACGTTTCTTACCAGGTTCTTGGTTATGCTGGCAGGATGGTTGGAATGCTTACTTATGTAATTAAGCGTATCATTCGGCTTTCTATACGGGTAATACAACCGATTCAATAAACTAAGGGTAACGTCGAGGTAATTAACGACCGAGAGATTGGCCTCAACCTGTATAGAGAGGTTGAAGCCTTTAAAGAAGGCTGTGAGTTCTTTTCTGAACCTGTCGCAAGCACGAGGTCCGCACTTAGTCATGGTCAAAAGACCATCGTCACGGTACAAACCACCGCCCGCGTTGGGGAATTCGTCCTTGATAGAGAAAAGAAGGAAAAGGCCAATAAGATCAGTAACCTCCGCAGAGTCACTGGCGCCCAAACTCACGTCGAATGGGGTACTATTGGATTTTTTAATCCAAATAGAGTCGTCGAAATTAATCACCGACTTTCGGGCGTTGAGGATGACATCGACTTCGAAATCCTTAACCACTGTGAGTGTTTTAGCGAAATTGATAGCTCTAAGGAGAAGTGGTAAAGTGATAGAGGAGTAGTAATTGTTGATGTCGAATTGGATAAAACGGCAATGTTCCTTGTTACATATGCCGTTGAACCAATCAATCACCGCGAAAGAATTGTTCCACAGTGCAAGAGAGGCCAAACTTCTAATTTCAGGTATAATTCTATCAAGAATCGTTTTACTAAGTCTACCTAAATCGGACTTCGTAGGGTTAATAAGCCGAATAGAGGGGTTGTTCGGAAAATTGGATTTGTGATCCTTCAGGGTAAAGTGGGGAGAAATAGGGTCCAGAGGTTCGGTCCGGTCCAGGATGTTGAGATCAGATGTGATTTTAAACCCAGCATCGTTGATTTCATTGATGACGCACCAATTAGTTTTACGGTAATCCTTAGTTACAGGATTATGTAGTAGTTGATGGTAAGTACTGCGCTTCACTTGATATAGGTTGCCAGTTTTGTCGGAATGGACGTGCACGGCGTTAGAATCCTTAATAGAACGAATTAGGGTTTGGCTATGTGTATACGGGAGTTTTGCGTCTGTGTGAGTATGCGGGTTCGTACGTATGGTGGGTGTGTGTATACGTGTACTTCTTGTTTTAGTTGACTTACGTCTCCGAACATTCGTGTATTTATATGTAGGTATGTGTGTGCGCTTGTTATATACGTATTTATTTATTTATATACGTTATATAATTATTTATTTAATTGTATACACGCATACACACACACACATATTTATATGTTCGTGGTTTTGTATACCTATGGTAAGGTTTTGCGTATGCTTTTGTATGTACGTATTTGTTTGCGTGTATGTATTTATTTATTGTATTTATTTACTTTTGCGTGTATGTATGTATTTATTGTATTTATTTACTTTTTCTTAACTCTGTAGCGGAGATTCATTTGGTCTCCTAGTTAGAATTTTAGTCTACGACTTCTGCTATACCATTTACGTGGTTTTGTCTTTGCGTGCTATTGTTCTCCACGCTCCACATATGACGTATTATCTTCGTTTTTTCGTTCATTGCCAGAGAACGTCTCTATGCACCACCTAAGAGAACATTAGTCTACAACCTCTTTTATACCATAAACGTGGTTCTGTCATTGCGCGTAATTGTTTTTCACCGCTCCTATTAATGACGTATTATTCGTTTTTTCCCGTTCTTTGCCAGCGAACGTTTCCACGAACCAAAGTATCGTCTTCCTGTCTTCCTCCGGTTGCAACGTTTTTTTAAATATCCAGTTCTGCGTTTACAGATTGACTTTGTTAGTTTCAGAAGATCCCGTTAAGGGGGAAAGCAGCGATTCTTTGCTTAAACTTTAATCTGTTATTTTAATAAATATATATATATATATATATAATATATATATTATATATATATATATATATATATATATATATAATAAATCTTACGTTAACTACTTTTCCTATCTTGACGTTATAGTCGCATATATGTTATAGAATACTATTAGCTTCTCGCTAAAACAATCTCTATACCTCTCATTTATATATATATATATATAAACAAGGTTTAGCAAATAATGAAAAAGTTTCAAAATAAATTTTAAAAAATTGACTTTAGCTACTATAGTTACCTTTACCGATCGGTTTCGAATCCCAAAAATAAAACGGAGACCATACGGCCTTCGTTGCAAAGAAAGATTCTCGTCAGAAGGTTCTTTTCATTCAAAGAATATAAAATTCCTGAATTTAAATTACAGACTAGCGCTATCAAAACTGTTCCCGGGATGAGAGTGGATGATGTAGAAACAGGTTTATCAAGGGCCGAAGCAAAGATAGAGGCAGAAGGAGGTAGGTCAAACTAGCCACAGCTATCGCTAGCAGCAGTCAGAACGACCAAATTTGTTCTCAACATTAGAGGAGGTAGTAGTAATAGGATATGTGTTCCTTCACGCACAAGGCGCTAAGGTACGCATGTATTGTCCAACCAAATGCCAGTGTGGTTCAATGGCGGGTTAATAAATTAACGAGCCAGAACAAATATAAACAAGGTTTAGCAAATAATGAAAAAGTTTCAAAATAAATTTAAAAAAATTGACTTTACCTACTATAGTTACCTTTACCGATCGGTTTCGAATCCCAAAAATAAAACGGAGACCATACGGCCTTCGTTGCAAAGAAAGATTCTCGTCAGAAGGTTCTTTTCATTCAAAGAATATAAAATTCCTGTGAATATATATAAGATTACACACTTTACGCCATTTACTTTATTTTATTATTATCTTCATTTTTATTTTTATTTTTATTTTTAATTTTAATTTTATTTTTAATTTTATTTTTATTTTTATTCAGATTCATCTTTGGATACCCCCCCCCTCCCCCATGCGCACATAAACTTATTGTCAACCCCTCCAAATTGACTATGATTATATTTAACCCCCCCCTCTTTTACGCTCCGTTCTATTATTTATTATAGTATATCGACTATATTTTATGCCCCTTTGCATCCTCCATATATTTCTTCAATTCTGTCCCCATTAGCCTACCTTAATTCTACTTAAGTCAGTTTTTTAGATATCGTTATGTATATGATAGTAAAAAATTTCATTCCTTTTTGTAAACATTTGTAACGAAACATTAAAGTTTATAAACTTTAATGACTTAAACTATAGCTAATATTATACTACCTTATTGGATAGTTTTGATATTTTTAATATTAATTTATCAAATAGGGTTTTGAGTCATTTACAGGGATTGTTTTCCTTAGTTTTTACCTAACTACTTAACCGCATGTGAGACCTAAATGTATATATTTGTTTTTGTTTTGTAATTTCCGGTTGATTATATTTATTTATTTTATTCTATATTTTATATTCTATTTACTATTCACTGTCTGGCATTTACTTACACATCCACATATGTCTGTCTACTAACCTTGTAATTATAAGTATTTATATATTATTTTATGTCAATTTATTTTATATAATATATTATATTGTATTGTAATATTGATCCTTATTACTTACTGTTCATTATATGTAACATTATGATATTTAAACTTTATATATCATGTAAGATGTCTGTATTTTTGTAATATTGTAATATTGATCCTTATTACTTACTGTTCATTATATGTAACATTATGATATTTAAACTTTATATATCATGTAAGATGTCTGTATTTTTGTAATATTGTAATATTGATCCTTATTACTTACTGTTCATTATATGTAACATTATGATATTTAAACTTTATATATCATGTAAGATGTCTGTATTTTTTTCTGTACCATCATAATTTTTTTCTGTACCATCATAATGTTTTTTTGAGTATTGTATAATTTATTTTTCCTCATTTACTCTGTAACCCAGTATGAATCGATTTGTATATATTGTTTATTGTAAATGTTAGTACATTGTTAACATATTATTATTATATTATTATTGTGATATCTATATTGTTTGTGTAAATTAACCGGGGATTATCTATTATATTGAATTATATAATTTTATTGTTTATTATTTATTATATGTGTTTCTTGTAATTATATCATATTATTACCTCATGTATATTGGGTAGATGTATTGGTATTATTATTATTATTATTTTCACTCTTATCATGTTTATTTTTATATTCAAACTCCTAATAAGGTTTAATTTGTGTAGTTGAAGATAGATGTGCGTATTGTTGTATGTGTGTGTGTGCGTGTGCGCACATATATACATGTACATATTGTACCTTTTGATTTTTATTGTAATTTTAATGTTGGTAAAGGTATATTATTATAATGTATTATATTATATTACATTGTGTTATATATAATTCCTGCTCTATATAACCACCTTTGTTTAGCTTTAGGTTATTTGCTTTGGACTATATTTGTAATATGGTTCTTAATGTTATATACATCCTTAGTTATTCTTATTATATATTTTTATTATTTTTATTATATATTTTTGCAAGACTTTAGTATATGTACACTCCATATTCTTCGGAGCTTCCGGCTTGTATCTGCCGATATTACTTCTTGTTGTTTTAATTGCCCTGACGAGTCCTTAATAGGACGAAACATTGTCGGCTAATAAAAACTTTTAATGTATTAAAGGTTTCTTTGTTTTACTCTCTTAATTTTTTGGCTCTGTTTAACTGCATTGAGCTATACCTTTTACTGTCATTTCTATAATACGAAGAGGGTGTTTAACTCCAACACGCTCCAGTATTTTAATCCTTGTCACTGCTCCCGACCGGTTGAGCTTACTCACATATATACTGGTATTTTGGCCTTTATATATATTTATCTGACAGTATGCTAACAAAGAGTTACCTGCCTTTATCTCTGAAGAATATTCCCACCCCCTCTAAGAATACTTACGAAAAACTATTGATAGCTAGTGTTAACTCCTTTGTAAAAAGGATTAGATGGCGATAATAATAAGACTAGGAAGGACCCCAGGAATAGAACAAATTTTAATAACTACGGCTTCAAAACTTATAAGAGCCCACCACACAATATTCTATTAGATAGTTTTGAAAGTGACTTACTCTCTCTGGTCAAAAATATTAGGTATAGGCCAAATAATAGACATAGAAATTATAATAACTTTGATAAGTTCCAGTCCAGACTTAAAAATATTGTTAAGGGTTTCGGTGAGAATAAGTCCATTCTTGTCCCGGCAGATAAGACTAAGAATCTATACTCCATAGACTATAGTGCATACCGCGACTTTATTTATAAGGAGTTATATAGAAACTATAAAAAAACTACGCTTGAGAATTTGAACCATATCAATAGTGAGGGCCTTAGAATAGTCTCTGACATCGGCCTCGATAAGTATACCCAGCCATATTACCCTCGAGAACCGAGATTCACACTTAAGGATCATAAGGTTGATTTTATTAGTAACCCCTCTGTTAGACTCATCTATCCTTCTAAGTCTGATATAGCCATTATCAGTAAAAAAATCCTTGACCTTATTATACCAGATGTTAGGGATAAGGTTAATTTTAACCTATCGGGGAACACTAGGGAAGTTATAGATTGGTTCTCTGGGATTAATAGACTTGAATCTAATAAGTTTATCCAATTCGATATTGATGCCTACTACACATCAATTTCACCCATCCTCCTCAATAAAGCTTTAATGTTGGCCATGAGAGTGTCCAGCCTTACATGATCACAGGTAGATATTATACTAGCAGCCCGTAAAACTATTATTAAATTTGAGGACACATTTTGGACCCGTAAAAACACGCCCAATAATTTCGACGTTACAATGGTAATGATTCCAAATGATTCGGCCCAGGTTACTGATCTTGTTGGGTTGTTCCTCCTTAATGAACTATACGCTACCTTCCCGCACCTTATAGGCGGACTATATCGTGATGATGCATCGTTTGTAATTAACTCTAGCACCAACAATGTAGAACATAATAAGAAGAAGCTTTATAAGTTTTTTAAAAGCTACAACCTTTCGATCACGATAGATAGAAATGATATAGCGGTTAACTTTTTAGATGTGACTTTGGACTTGGTCACTAATAGTTTTAAACCCTTCCATAAGCCTAATGAAATTCTTTCTTATGTTAGCCCCAATTCTAACCACCCTAAGTCTATGATAAGCTCTATAATTAAGGGTGTATCTAATAGGATTTCCACACTCTCTAAGGACATAGGAACATTTAATGAACATGCGGAGTACTACAATAATGCCCTAGCAAATTCAGGTTACTCTAGTAAAATACATTATAATAATAGTAACCTTAGAAAGTCTCCGCTTACTTTTAACAATAATAACATAATATCACATAACATGGCCATGAATGGGAGTAGCAAATATAGTAACCGTAAAAATTATATAGGTGTATCCGAACCCATCCATAAGTTAACCCACGGGACTCGTAATAGCAAATATAATACCTCTAGGAGACAAGTTGAACCCCTGTGCGCTCACGCATTGGTGATGGTTTTGCTGGATCTTATTCTAATAATGTTGCTCCTACTGATCCTATCATTGGCCCTAATCCTTTTGAAGGGATTCCGGACAGCAGCAGATCTACTGGAGGTAGAAACTATAATAGACATAACGAAATTATGGCTGATTCTATGAATGTGGTTTTAACTAATCCTTGTAGTAACCCTAGTCTCGATGGTGGGACATTTGATAAAGGTAGGGTCGGTAAGAATAAATATAGAAGGCGATTAAATACTTATTTTAACCCGCCATATAATCAGGATGTATCAACTAATATCCCTAGGTCTTTCTTCACTATCTTAGAGAAAAATTTCCCCCCTTCTCATAAATACCATGGTATTTTTAATAAAAATGTTATTATACTCTCATTCTCTACCACCCCTAATATTAGCTCTCATTTAGCTAGCACTAATAATAGGAAAATTAGGGATGGAGTCTCCTCTCTACATACTACTAGTCTGAACGGATCTGACAATGCTTTACCACCAGAACAGTCCTTATCTAATAGAAATCCTACGTGTAATACATCACCACTCGAGCCAACCAATAACACCCGGAAGTGCAATTGTAGAGTGAGTGCTAACTGCCCTTTAAACAGTAACTGCCTTTCTAAGAACATTGTCTACGCTTGCGAAGTTATAACTAATTCCTCTAATAGAACTTATATAGGATCTACTTCAAACACTTTTAAGACTAGGTTTAACTCTCATATCTCTAACTTCAAGCATGTTAGGTTTAAGAATTCTACTTCTTTAGCACATTATATCTGGGATCTTAAGGGAGCTTATATACCATATAGCCTTAACTGGCGTTTAGTAGCACGCTCTAACCACCTTTCTACACATACTAAGTTTTGTAATCTCTGTATCCTTGAGACACACTCTATAATTTTCTCTAGCGTATCCTTACTTAATAGAAAGTCTGAGATATTCTCTTCTTGCCCCCACGCTATTTCTAATTCTTACTTTTATTATAAACCCAAACGTTCTAGTAGTACAAATTGTACCCATTAGCAGATATATTCCATTACTTATTTTTTAGTTTAGGTTCTTTTGTTTGCCAACATTATTATTATCATCATTATTATCATTGGTTTTTGATGACTCTTTATTCTAGCTCTCATAATGATTTGGCTACTGTACCATATCTGTCTTCTTACGCATTATATTTTCACTATTACACCTTGTGAATATATATAAGATTACACACTTTACGCCATTTACTTTATTTTATTATTATCTTCATTTTTATTTTTATTTTTATTTTTAATTTTAATTTTATTTTTAATTTTATTTTTATTTTTATTCAGATTCATCTTTGGATACCCCCTCCCCTCCCCCCTCCCCCCATGCGCATATAAACTTATTGTCAACCCCTCCAAATTGACTATGATTATATTTAACGCCCCGTTCTATTATTTATTATAGTATATCGACTATATTTTATGCCCCTTTGCATCCTCCATATATTTCTTCAATTCTGTCCCCATTAGCCTACCTTAATTCTACTTAAGTCAGTTTTTTAGATATCGTTATGTATATGATAGTAAAAAATTTCATTCCTTTTTGTAAACATTTGTAACGAAACATTAAAGTTTATAAACTTTAATGACTTAAACTATAGCTAATATTATACTACCTTATTGGATAGTTTTGATATTTTTAATATTAATTTATCAAATAGGGTTTTGAGTCATTTACAGGGATTGTTTTCCTTAGTTTTTACCTAACTACTTAACCGCATGTGAGACCTAAATGTATATATTTGTTTTTGTTTTGTAATTTCCGGTTGATTATATTTATTTATTTTATTCTATATTTTATATTCTATTTACTATTCACTGTCTGGCATTTACTTACACATCCACATATGTCTGTCTACTAACCTTGTAATTATAAGTATTTATATATTATTTTATGTCAATTTATTTTATATAATATATTATATTGTATTGTAATATTGATCCTTATTACTTACTGTTCATTATATGTAACATTATGATATTTAAACTTTATATATCATGTAAGATGTCTGTATTTTTGTAATATTGTAATATTGATCCTTATTACTTACTGTTCATTATATGTAACATTATGATATTTAAACTTTATATATCATGTAAGATGTCTGTATTTTTTTCTGTACCATCATAATTTTTTTCTGTACCATCATAATGTTTTTTTGAGTATTGTATAATTTATTTTTCCTCATTTACTCTGTAACCCAGTATGAATCGATTTGTATATATTGTTTATTGTAAATGTTAGTACATTGTTAACATATTATTATTATATTATTATTGTGACATCTATATTGTTTGTGTAAATTAACCGGGGATTATCTATTATATTGAATTATATAATTTTATTGTTTATTATTTATTATATGTGTTTCTTGTAATTATATCATATTATTACCTCATGTATATTGGGTAGATGTATTGGTATTATTATTATTATTATTTTCACTCTTATCATGCTTATTTTTATATTCAAACTCCTAATAAGGTTTAATTTGTGTAGTTGAAGATAGATGTGCGTATTGTTGTATGTGTGTGTGCGTGTGCGTGTGCGCACATATATACATGTACATATTGTACCTTTTGATTTTTATTGTAATTTTAATGTTGGTAAAGGTATATTATTATACGGTGGATTGGCAGTATCGGTAGAGGGTCGGACGCCATGCTTTCCAGCATAGTTACGTCCCTTTACGATCTGAGTTCAAATCCCGCCGAGGTTGACTTTGCCTTTCATCCTTACGGGGTCGATAAAATAAAGTACCAGTAATGCACTGGGTAATTACTGGCCTAGTGCCTAAAGTAGAAACAATTATTATAATGTATTATATAATATTACATTGTGTTATATATAATTCCTGCTCTATATAACCACCTTTGTTTAGCTTTAGGTTATTTGCTTTGGACTATATTTGTAATATGGTTCTTAATGTTATATACATCCTTAGTTATTCTTATTATATATTTTTATTATTTTTATCATATATTTTTGCAAAGCTTTAGTGTATGTACACTCCATATTCTTCGGAGCTTCCGGCTTGTATCTGCCGATATTACTTCTTGTTGTTTTAATTGCCCTGATGAGTCCTTAATAGGACGAAACATTGTCGGCTAATAAAAACTTTTGATGTATTAAAGGCTTCTTTGTTTTACTCTCTTAAATTTTTGGCTCTGTTTAACTGCATTGAGCTATACCTTTTACTGTCATTTCTATAATACGAAGAGGGTGTTTAACTCCAACACGCTCCAGTATTTCAATCCTATATATATATATATATATTTATTAAAATAACAGATTAAAGTTTAAGCAAAGAATCGCTGCTTTCACCCTTAACGGGATCTTCTGAAACTAACAAAGTCAATCTGTAAACGCAGAACTGGATATTTCAAAAAATGTTGCAACCGGAAGAAGACAGGAATACGATACTTTGGTTCGTGGAAACGTTCGCTGGCAAAGAACGGGAAAAAACGAATAAGATACGTCATTAATAGGAGCGGTGAAAAACAAATACGCGCAAAGACAGATCCACGTTTATGGTATAAAAGAGGTCGTAGACTAATGTTCTCTTAGGTAGTTCATAGAGACGTTCTCTGGCAATGAACGAAAAAAACGAAGATAATACGTCATATGTGGTGCGTGGAGAACAATAGCACGAAAAGAAAAAAACACGTTAATGGTATAGCAGAAACAGGTAAAAGAGTAAAAGATATATATATATATATATATATATATATATATATATATATATATATATATATATATATATATATAAATATATATGGAAAGTTATATTTAAATTGTTGGGTTACAACTAGTAAATATTTATAACTGATATAAAAGCACTCAACAAGTATTTGGAGTATATTTACGATATTAAATAAATGGAAACTATATTTATAAAACCATATTTATTTCATTATATATATTTCAGGGATATCATATTAACAATATGTTATGCCTTCTTCAGATAAAATACAATATAGACAGTTTTATAGATAAATGGATTTGACATACCGTTCAACATCGACTTGTATTTGAAAAATCAACTTTTTCAAATACAAGTCGATGTTGAACGGTATGTCAAATCTATTTATCTATAAAACTGTTTATATTGTATTTTGTCTGAAGAAGGCATAACATATTGTTAATATGATATCCCTGAAATATATATAATGAAATAAATATGGTTTTATAAATATAGTTTCCATTTATTTAATATCGTATATAAATATATATATATATATATATATATATATATATATATATATATATATATATATATATATATATATACATATATATATATATATCGTTTCTGAATTTGTTTAGCAAGATTCTTTATCTGAAATCGTGTGTTGAAACCGATATTGTTATACTTTGGGAGGGTCATGTTGCCAATAAGAAACACACGCACCAGTTGCTTTCACTTCAATTTATTATAATAAATTTATTAATTTAGGAATTCATAAATTTATAAATTTCTGGTTTGTTGGTTGGTTCCACAACCAGATAGTTGTTTATATATTGTCAAAGTTCTTTCGTCACACATTTTGTGGCCTCATCAGTGACTGGGGATTCTTTTCATTGTTTTTGTGCCTCTCCTTTGTTCTGTCCTACGCCATTTTGTTTCTGTGTGTTGTGTGCTCAGTCTGCGCATGCGCCACATCTGGGTGTCTGTGTGTGTTTATATTTGTTTATTAATTTGTTTATTTACATGTTACCGGTTGGTTCTTTGTTCTATGTGTGTGTGTGTTTTCATTTTGTCCTTAATTGTAAGTTGTGATGTTGCTGTTCCACTCATATTTTCTATTTAATTTTGGTTGTAATTCTTTTATGTTTATTGCCTCTGTGATTTGTCTAAACATTGCGTCTTTTCTGTGTGTAGATTCTATTTTTATTTCTATGTTCTCTAATTTACCCTTATGTTCTATTTTAGCATGTTGGTAGAGTACAGATGATTCTTTACTATCTTGAAGGTCTCGCCAGTGTTCATTTATCCGTTCCCCTACACTACGGGCTGTCTCACCTATGTACACTATATTTTTGTCTCTACATTGTCCTTCAGTACATCTTATGCTATACACTACATTTCTAGTTTTACAGTTAATATGGGGGCTTATTTTACAGGTTATACATTTCTTATCTATACAGGGGGGTCTTTGAAAAGGGTATGTCTTGCTAATAAGTGTTTTTACTGAGGTACCCGGTCTTTCTACTATCTTAATATTGAGTTTATGTTTATCTAGGGCCCTTCTAAATTTGTAAGCTAATTCACCTCTAGGGGTTGTATTGACGAACATTACACTCTGGTATTTATTGCTATCATACCATGAGTTTATTCTATTAGCCTTATTCCTAGTTCTTTCTATTCTATTCCAAAATTTGCTCCTATAAAAGGGGCAGGTCCCATTTGTGTCATTATTTACCATTTTTTCCCATTTGGTTCTGGCTCCTCTATACACTCTGATTTTATCTCTCTGATTGTAACCAGAGAACTGCATACGGTGGATGAAGTGTTGTATGTGTCTCTCTAGTTCTTCGGGGTTGCACATGCGGGACACGTTTCTCATCACCTGTACCAAATCCGCAATCAGTATGTTGATTTTGGTATGGTCCGAAACAGCCGAGTTTCGGTGGATCAGATGTTTGCAAGTCATGGGTTTGGCATAATGGGAATGGAGGATTTGTTTTTTGTTATTAATGGTATCTAACCAGAGCTCTGTGTCTAGTACAGGTAATCGATGGTTGGGGTGTTTACTTGGGTAGTCTATAGTAACTCTAATAGTCTGGTGGACGGAGTTAGCTATTTGCTGGATGATTTCCATTGTGTTTTTTTTTTGTTTTTTTTTTTACTCCATCCACCAGAGTATTAGAGTTACTATAGACTACACACAGAAACAAAATGACGAAGGACAGAACAAAGGAGAGGCACAAAATCAAAGAAAAGAATCCCCAGTCACTGATGAGGTCTCAGAATGTGTGACGAAAGAACTTTGACAATATATAAACAACTATCTGGTTGTGGAACCAACCAACCAGAAATTTATAAATTTATAAATTCCTAAATTATAAATTTATTATAATAAATTGAAGTGAAACAACTGGTGCGTGTGTTTCTTATTGGCAACATGACCCTCCCAAAGTATAACAATATATATATCATCATTTCATTTTACGTCGAACTTTTCCCTGCTTGCAAGGGTGGGATGGGAACTGATTCTGGCTTGATTTCTACAGCTGGATGCCCTTCCTAACACCAACCTCATTTACAGTGAGTGCTGGGTGCTTTTTTGCCATAGCACCTCCACGACCACTTTGCAGTGGAACGATAGGGACCCCAGTCCCTATCATCTCATTTCTACAGCTGAGTAAACTGGAGCAATGTGAAATAAAGTGTCTCGCTCAAGGAAACAACACATCACCCGGTCTGAGAATTGAACTCACAACCTTTCGATTGCAAGGCCAATGCTCTAACCACTAAGCCATGTGCCTCCATATATATATATATATAATATATATATATATGGAGGCACATGGCTTAGTGGTCAGAGCATTGGCCTTGCATATATATATATATATATATATATATATATATATATATATATATATATATATATATATATATATATATATATATATATATATATATATATATATATATATATATATATATATATATATATATA
This sequence comes from Eledone cirrhosa, assembly GCA_964016885.1. Taxonomy (NCBI): domain Eukaryota; kingdom Metazoa; phylum Mollusca; class Cephalopoda; order Octopoda; family Eledonidae; genus Eledone; species Eledone cirrhosa. Next base: position 27,588,201 of record OZ024753.1, on the reverse strand, counting down.
TATATATATATATATATATATATATATATATATATATATATATATATATATATATATATATATATATGCTTAGTGCTCCCTTAGTGTCATCAGCATAGCTAGTGAGGGATGTTGTTGTATGTACTACAAAGGGCATGTCTGAGAGAGCCACCAAAAACAGTAGTGGTCCCAGGACTGTCCCCTTGAGCACCCCACTTGTTATTGGTTTTTCCCTCGAGAGGGCCCCATTTGCTGCGACTGCCTGGCTTCTGTCCCTTAGTAAGCCATGCAGCCACTCACCTACTTTTCCAGTTATGCCGAGTCCGTGTAGTTTGTGACATATCATTCCGTGGTCGACCGTGTCAAAGGCCTTCGCAAAGTCAAGATATATCACGTCCACATGTGAGCTGTCTAGTAGTCGTCTCAGTACCCAGTCGTAGTGATGTAGCAGCTGTGTAAGACAGCTTCTTCCTGGGCGGAAGCCATGTTGCGTGCTAGTCAGGCGGTCATTTTCCTCGAGGAAAGTGATCAGTTTCTTTCTGACGACACGCTCCATGACCTTACTGATATGCGACGTCAGAGAGACTGGCCTATAGTTTTTGGCCTCCGCTCTGCTACCTCCTTTATAGATAGGGCATATTCTGCTTTCTTTTAGCTCCCTGGGTAGTACACCGCTAGCCAAGGAGCGTCTGAAGAGCATCTTCAGTGGAGTTGCTAGGGCCAGCTTACATATTTTTAAGAGAACTGCTGGGAATCTATCAGGTCCAGCAGCCGAGCCTGTTCTAATTGTATCAATGGCGTACACCACATCCTCCTCCGTTATGTCTATGTGGTTGGTGGTTGCCATTTCTTCATGTAGTGTTGTGGCATCAAAGAACTCCTCTGGCTTCGTTATTTGCATGTGCCTCAGTGGACTTGTGATCACACTTTTGTACTGTTCGTTCAGTATTTCACATATCTATTGGGGGTTTTCGGTTAATGAACCGTCCGTATGGAAGAGTGGCCCAATCTTGCAGTGTACTGAGGCAGTTTCTTTTGCAAATTTAAAGAAGGCCTTAGGGTTTGTTTTAATGTTTTCTATAGCCCTGTTCTCTTTCTTTGCCCTCTCATTCTCATGGGAAAGTTTGAGTGCAATCTCGGTGTCAAGTAGTGCACGTTTCAAATAGGATTCCTTCTTGTTTTTGTTTTGTTGACTATTCAACTGGTTTGAGAGTTTAGTTCTACGTCTCATAAGGATTTTCCTATCTCTGGGAATAAGATTTTTGTGTCTGTTTGCCTCTTTCTCGGGACAAACTTTTTGCATATAGTGTGTATCGTTGTCATGAAGTGTTGAAATTGTGTGTTAGTGTCTTGTGTGGCGGTGTTTTCACTCCATGTTTGCTTCCGGATTTCTCTCTTAATCTTTTTCCAGTTAGCCTTGTAGAAGTTAAGGCTGGATAACAACCCGGAGCTTCTTGGTGGTTTTGTCTCTGTTGGTTCTCTTGGATCACATATTA
>OZ024753.1:27565876-27568376 GCA_964016885.1 Eledone cirrhosa | reverse complement strand
ATATATATATATATATATATATATATATATATATATATGTTTGTATATATATATATATATACGAACACATATATATATATATATATATATATATATATATATATATATATATATATATATATATATATATATATATACAAACATATATATCTCGCCTCTACATTTTTGCTTAACGCCCAAGGCATCAGCCCTTCCACCAATACTCAAAAATGGAAGATCAAATTCATGGAGGACTGGATTGATGTCCATCCAAACCACATTTCTTTCTTCGTCCTCACTGAAACCCATCTCAGTAACCTCCACTTGGAAGTCGAGGTGAAAGTGAAAAATTTCAAAGCCATCCGTGCTGAACGCGCTGGCAGAAGAAAGGGCGGGACTGCCATTTATGTCCATAATTCTTTCTCAACAGAGGCTATGAACATATTCACTAATGGATACTGTGAAGCAGTCACTGTATTCAGTCAAACCAACAACCTAATAGTAGTTGGGCTCTATAGGCCACCCCAAACGCCTGTACCGTGCTTCAAGGAATGCCTCAACAGCATAAAGTGTTTTTCATCCAAGAGTGTCACCCTGACAACATCTTAATGATGGGGGACTTCAACCTCCCCGGAGTTGACTGGTCCACAAACAGCCTGCCACCAGGTTCTTCTGCCTCAACCTCTGACAGGGAAGCAGTGGAATCGCTTCTTGACTTCATGGATGATTTCTTCCTATCCCAACTGGTGCTCGAACCAACGAGGTGCCACAAAAACGTCCTAGACTTAATTTTCAGCAATCACACTGACAATATCCACAATATTGCAGTGGAGAAAACTCTACTCTCTGATCATGACATGGTTCTCTGTGATCTGAGATTCCACCGTCCAATATACAAACCCAATGTCATCTCTCCTGTCCATCCGTTTGACGCTATGGATTTCCACAATGCAAACTGGGAAGCGATCAGTCATGATCTTGCACATGTTGACTGGTCCTTCACGCACACTCATACACCCACTAACATCAAAAAGTCCTGGCAGACATTTGTGGACACTGTTACAAACATATGTGCAAAACACACCCCATTAAGAACTATAAACAAATCTAAGAGCAGAATCCCTAGAAATAGAAAAACGCTCATCAGAAAAATTAAGAGAACGAACAAAAAAATCAACAAGCTGAAATACCGTCAGCAGCAACACATCAACTTGACTGCCATTTCATCACTAGAGATTAAAAAACATAGCCTTCAAAACAACATAATGTCCCTCATCAACAATCAGAGAAGAGCTGAAGAGGCCTGGGCCATTGAGAAGATCAAACTCAATCCCAAAGTGTTCTTTTCATTTGCAAAAAAACACAAAATCACTGGCTCTACTGTTGGCTCTCTAATTGATGAAAATGGCACTCTTCAAGACAATGCTAAAACCATGGGTGAGATACTGCAGAAACAATACTGCTCTGTTTTCAGCAATCCTGATATGGCCGATCTGGGCTGTATCGGCGATGTTACTCCCCATTACACCTTATCGGACATAACGTTTGGCGCCCCTGATGTCTTGGCGGCAATAAAGGAAATCAAGCATAATTCAGCAGTAGGTCCCGATAGGTTCCCTGCTTGTGTCTTGAAGGCGTGTCAACACCAACTTGCATCTCCTCTTGCCAATCTGTGGCGGAACTCACTGGATGCTGGATATGTAACAGAAAACCTTCTATCCCAGTCTGTTGTCCCAGTTTTCAAAAAGGGAAACAAATCCCTTGCCGTGAATTACCGTCCAATCTCACTCACCTCTCATATCATTAAGGTATTTGAGAGAGTGGTGAGATCGCGAATGACCCACTTCCTTGAGAGTAACAATATGCTGAACTCCAACCAGCATGAATTCCGTAATGGAAGGGATTGCCTGACGCAGCTACTGCATCACTTTGATGACATTTTGAGAGCCTTGGGAGAGGGTTCCAACACTGATGTTATCTACCTTGATTTCAGCAAGGCCTTTGACAGGGTTGATCATAACATTCTACTGAGAAAGCTGTCCAATATTGGTGTCACTGGAAAGCTGCTGCAGTGGATCAAGAGCTTCCTGTCAAACAGAACCCAACATGTTGTAGTTGAGGGAGTCAAATCAAGCCCAGCCAAAGTCAGTAGTGGGGTCCCACAAGGCACTGTGTTGGGCCCACTTCTCTTCATCATCTATATTAATGACATCACTGACATCATCAAACACAGCAACATTAAAATTTTCGCTGATGATTCCAAGCTCCAAAAGGTCATCAATGGCGTGGATGACCGGATAAGCCTTCAGTCAGACCTACTGGCTGTTACCCAATGGGCAGAAAAGAACAACATGTTACTGAACGAAGACAAATTCGAACTGATCCACTTTGGAAAAGAGGATGCTCTGAAACTCCCGTACTCCCTTCCCTCCGGGGAAACTCTCGTGGCATCTAACAACATCAGAGACTTGGGAGTAACCGTGGACAGCAACATAAGCTGGACCACGCATATAAGCAGCAA
>OZ024753.1:27555876-27560876 GCA_964016885.1 Eledone cirrhosa | reverse complement strand
AAACTTTTGATTGCTATCCCTGAGCGTCCAAGCTTTCTCTGCTAAAGTTGTTACATTTCTTTGGCTCTGGTGTTTTATTGAGTAAGAATGCCTATACAATCGAGATTTAAACGATGTTGCCGTTGATCCCACGTAATACCACTCGTTGCCTCCGGATTTAATGGTACACTTATAAATAATATTTTTTTCCAGGCAGTTATTGCCGAGGGGGCAGTTGTCAGGATAGGTGCAGTTACAGTTGTGTACGTTGGGTTTTCTCTGGAGTAGTATTTCGGACGAACTTAGGTGTGGTTTATTTATGTTCTGTAGTGTATTGTCTACTGTTTTTTGGGGGTTCTTTGTACTTAAGTTCTTAGTGTTTTCGTTTAACCTTCTAGTATTGATCTTTTTTATGTGTTGTTCAAGGTTTAACGCTGTAGAGTATGACAGTCTTATAGTGGTAGGGTTTAGGATTTTGTGGTATTTGTGTGATGTGGGAAAATGTCTTTTAATTATTTTAAAGAAGAGTACTGGTAAATTTGTACTAATGGAGCTATTGTATTCGGGGTTATACCATAAGTACTCTTTGCATCGCTTTCTATTAGTTTTGTTTGTTGGTTTACTGGTGTGCATACTATGGTAGTAAGTGTGGTTTGGTGTTGTGTTATTATATCTACCTATGTTGGATTTATTTTGGGTGTTTTGATTGTTCCCATCTATGTACTCTATTTTGTTGAGGTAGCCTGCTTTACTAAGGGCGTTATCGTAGTACTCGGCGTGTTCCTTAAATACTTGTATGTTAGAAGATAGACCCGAGATTCTAAGGGAAATATTTTTAGGGATAGATTTAATTATAGAGATGGGGTGGTTAGACCCAACATTTACGTATTTGAGATTTTCATTCAATTTATGAAACGGTTTAATCAAACCAGAGTTTAAATTGAGTGTGACATCCAGGAAGTTAACTACTTTAAGGTTGTATTCATATGTTATAGTTAGTCCTATTTCGAGTAGTAGTTTTCTTATATCTTTGCGTAGTTTTTCTAGTTTTTGGTTATTAAGGTTTTTAGCTAGGAGGAGAACATCGTCGCGGTATATTCCGCCGTGGAGATTGCTGAATTTTTCCTGGAGTCTAAAGGCGATAAATAACCCCACAATATCAGTTATTTCCGCCGAATCGTTAGAGCCCATTGTTATGTCAAAGTTAGAGGGTCTATCTTTACGTACCCAATAACTGTTCTCAAATTTGACTATAGTTTTCCTAGCTTCTAATATAATCTTAATTTCATCGTTTGTAAGGTCGGAGTTATCCTTAGCAAACTTAATGGCTCTATTCAAAGTTTCAGGTGATATCGATGAGTAATATTCATCGATATCAAACTGGATAAACTTAGATTTATTCTTATTGCTAATGCTATTAAACCATCTTATTGCTTCTTGGGTCTTCCCCCAGAGTTTAATGTTAACCTTAGCCTTAATTTGGGGGATGATTCTATCTAAGATATATTTGCTTATTTTACCTATATCTGATTTAGAGGGGCAGATTAATCTAATTTTAGGGTCATTATCAAAGTTTACCTTGTGGTCCTTAAGATTGAAAGTGGGTATCGCCGGTAAGAGTGGTCCTGTCCTATCTTCGATTCCGAGATTTTTCACTATTTCGCATGCCTCATCATTGATGTGCTTAAGGGTTACTTCACTCGTTTTTCTATATTTTTTATGTAATTCTTTTCGAATGAAGTTGTTGTATGTAGTGCAATCCATAGTGTACAGGTTTGATGTTTTGTCCGCTTTTACTACAATTCCTTTGGTGTTTTTAAGGTCGTCCAGTAGTTTTTTTATATCTTTCTGTAATTTGCTGTTGGTGTTGCGTCCTTTGAATTTAATTTTAAGGATTAAGTTCATAAGGTCCTGCTCAAATGCATCTAATAGTGGGTTGGTGGGTGGGTTTTTACAAGTCCTAAAACCGAATTTTTTGTTTACACCACTTTCTAATGTTGAGTTCATACGGCTTCTATCATAGTGGAGCGTTTTCCACCTGACACGTCGAATGAATTCATTAGTTTTTTGAATCATGCTCAATAAATATTCCTTTCTACCTTGGGTTGGTATGTTTTTGAGTGACATATCCAGGTAGTGTTTTTCCATTGTTGTGGTTGCGTTTGCTGTGTGGGTTGCTCGACTTTACAGGAGGTAAATATACAGTATTTTCCGTTGTGTTGTAATATAAATATTACACACAGTAGATTATCAGCTCACGTAGAGTTTGCTCGACGGTTCCAGTTGTAGTTCCAAAAGTAATCCGGAGAAAAATAGAAAGATTTGAATGGATACAGTTTAGTTGAAAGGAATTTATTGACACGTGTTTCTATAACAGTTACATAACCTAAAACAGCTATCTACAAACTTTTAGTTATGCAGACATTCAATATTTCAATGTTATTATTTACTCTCATTTCATCAGAATAATATTACTGAGGACCTATTTAGTTTTTATAGAGAATATTAGGAGGAAGGGGTGAAGTTGTTAGAAGAATAGTTGAAGGAGTGGTTTTTCGATAGCAGTGAGAATTCTTGGTGGCAGTGATTAATTAGATTCCCATCTGTTGTTTTGACATTTTTTATAGAATATATTATTGGTTATTTTTCTAAATCTATAGAAGGATTAGAGATAGTAAAGATATGCGTGGTTGGTTTTGTGTTTGCACTTAACATTCAGACTTAAATTTTTCTTTCAAGTGTACGTATTCTTTCACCCACGCATTCACACACAAATATATTTGCACACCTCTACAAAATACATATACTCACAATTCACATATTCATACTTACATATATATACACATGCATACACATATATATACACACATGTATTCATGTACATACATACGCGCTCATGTGTATACATTTTCATACTCAACTTATCTTTATATATACACACGTATAGACACACACATATATACATACATACTCTAGTCCATGTGTACACACATACACATACATACACATCCATATACACATACATACATACACATATATATATACATATATACATATACATATATATACATATATATATATATATATATATACACATACATATATACACACATATACACACACACACATATATATATATATATATATATATATAAGCACTTTAATACATGAATACACTTACATCTAACTATACACATCAAACATATATATATATTTACTTATTTATATACATTTTCACATATATATACATACTTATGGACGTTTTTAGACACATTCATTATCGCTTATTTGTACCTATTCTCATCAGCATATCTTTTCATTATTAGTATGGTAATTTAAGGTTATTAATATATGTTGAAAAGAGATTGTTTTTATATTTTTCTAACTAGATTAAGGTTTATATAGTTGGGGGATGTCCCTCTTTTATGTAATATTCGGCTTGTAGTGGGAAAAAAGGGTTTTAGTTCTGTGACGGCAGAATAATGTTCGTTCAATTCTGTTATTCAGCAGTTTCTTCTTGTGTGTGATTATGTAATAAATCTCAAGATTACACAATTTGCAGAAATTTTGGCTCCTGGAAAAGCTTTGGGTTTTAGCTAATTTTTCCCATTTTAGGGTAAACTTTTGATTGCTATCCCTGAGCGTCCAAGCTTTCTCTGCTAAAGTTGTTACATTTCTTTGGCTCTGGTGTTTTATTGAGTAAGAATGCCTATACAATCGAGATTTAAACGATGTTGCCGTTGATCCCACGTAATACCACTCGTTGCCTCCGGATTTAATGGTACACTTATAAATAATATTTTTTTCCAGGCAGTTATTGCCGAGGGGGCAGTTGTCAGGATAGGTGCAGTTACAGTTGTGTACGTTGGGTTTTCTCTGGAGTAGTATTTCGGACGAACTTAGGTGTGGTTTATTTATGTTCTGTAGTGTATTGTCTACTGTTTTTTGGGGGTTCTTTGTACTTAAGTTCTTAGTGTTTTCGTTTAACCTTCTAGTATTGATCTTTTTTATGTGTTGTTCAAGGTTTAACGCTGTAGAGTATGACAGTCTTATAGTGGTAGGGTTTAGGATTTTGTGGTATTTGTGTGATGTGGGAAAATGTCTTTTAATTATTTTAAAGAAGAGTACTGGTAAATTTGTACTAATGGAGCTATTGTATTCGGGGTTATACCATAAGTACTCTTTGCATCGCTTTCTATTAGTTTTGTTTGTTGGTTTACTGGTGTGCATACTATGGTAGTAAGTGTGGTTTGGTGTTGTGTTATTATATCTACCTATGTTGGATTTATTTTGGGTGTTTTGATTGTTCCCATCTATGTACTCTATTTTGTTGAGGTAGCCTGCTTTACTAAGGGCGTTATCGTAGTACTCGGCGTGTTCCTTAAATACTTGTATGTTAGAAGATAGACCCGAGATTCTAAGGGAAATATTTTTAGGGATAGATTTAATTATAGAGATGGGGTGGTTAGACCCAACATTTACGTATTTGAGATTTTCATTCAATTTATGAAACGGTTTAATCAAACCAGATTGTGTAATCTTGAGATTTATTACATAATCACACACAAGAAGAAACTGCTGAATAACAGAATTGAACGAACATTATTCTGCCGTCACAGAACTAAAACCCTTTTTTCCCACTACAAGCCGAATATTACATAAAAGAGGGACATCCCCCAACTATATAAACCTTAATCTAGTTAGAAAAATATAAAAACAATCTCTTTTCAACATATATTAATAACCTTAAATTACCATACTAATAATGAAAAGATATGCTGATGAGAATAGGTACAAATAAGCGATAATGAATGTGTCTAAAAACGTCCATAAGTATGTATATATATGTGAAAATGTATATAAATAAGTAAATATATATATATGTTTGATGTGTATAGTTAGATGTAAGTGTATTCATGTATTAAAGTGCTTATATATATATATATATATATATATATGTGTGTGTGTGTATATGTGTGTATATATGTATGTGTATATATATATATATATATATGTATATA
>OZ024753.1:27538376-27550876 GCA_964016885.1 Eledone cirrhosa | reverse complement strand
TATTTACATGCGCACATATGTATTTTTATACTCACATACAAACACCCAAACATACATACATACTTACATACACATACATACATCCACGCTTACAAATACGAATAATTATAGGGGGGGGGAGGGGATTAAAATTATTAGTGGGAAATAGTAAATATAGGTTTCAAGGAACATAGAATATTAATCTGCATTTAGATCATAATATGTGTTTACATAGTAGTTTCAGTATTAGGAAATGTAAGAAAGAAGGCAAAATTATGCATTTTAATATAAGTAGACTATTAATTATAGGTTAACTAAATTAAAAATAGTTAATATATTGATTTCTAAGGTGTATACTACTTAGGTTTATAATATTTAAAGCGGAATTTTGAAGTTAAACAGTAGTAGAGTATTAATTATAGCATAACTAAATTAAATATATTCACATTATGGTATCAATTTTAGGAAATGAATTTAGTAATAGGGAAAACCAAATCAAATATTTCCTCGGTAGTAGCATATAAATTATAGGTTAACTAAACTAAAAATTAAATATTAATTTCTATAGTATATGTTAATTAGATTTATAATAATTAAAGCATATTTTGTATTTTATCTATAGTAGAATATAATTATAGGTTAACAAAAATTAAAATTAATCTATATATTTATTTGTAAAGAATATATTAATTAGGTATATATTTAAAAGTTTTTCTCAGTTTATGATTACATGATATTCTGCAATCCATCTGTATTAGAATTTTAATTTTAAGCTAACTAAATTAAAATTATTGGTTAATTAAATTAAAATTAATTTATAAATTAATTTCTAAATTGTACATTAATTAGGTTTATAATATTAAAAAGTATTTCTCTGTTATTGATTACACGATATTTTGTTATATTTCATCTGTAAAGGAATTTTAATAAAAGGTTAAATAAACTAAAATTAATCTATAAATTAATTTCCAAAGTATATATTAATTATGTTAATAATATTTAAAAGTTTTTCACAATTTATGATTACACAATATTTTTTAATCTCATCTGTAGTAGAATTTTAATTAAATTAAAGTTATAGGTTAACTACTTTTAAATTAAATTATATATTAATTTCTAAAATATATATTATTAATTAGGTTTATAATATTTACATGTTTTTCTCAGTTTATGATTACACGATATAATTAATTCCTGTCGCTTATTTAATAGGATATCCTTAGATTTCATTATTTCAAATAGTTCTTGGGAACACAATCTACATTCATTTCTATTATTTTGATAAGGGGTGGCTCTTTTGAGCACACCCCAGGTCATATCATATTCTATATTCTTATTTCTATAACTATTAATTTTTTCTGCTAGAGATGTTGTATTAGCCAGTGCGGCATTTTTAAAACTATGTTTGTGGGTATTAAACCTTACCTTAAAATTGTTAGAAGTAGCTCCTATATATGAGCAAATAGAATCTTTAGTTTTAACTTTACATTTATAAACTATGTTGTTAACAAGACAATTTCCTTTTAATGGGCAGTTTGCTTTGTTTCTACAGTTACAACCTTTCGTTAATTCTGTATTTGAGGAGATATTATGGTTAGTTTGATGTATTGGTGGTATACTTATGGGTTTTTTAACATTTATATGCATTATAGGCACTTATATTTTGTTTTATGTTTTTGGTTGTTGAGTATGAGAATTTAACTGTTGATCTATTTAAGATTTGATGGTATTTGTGGTTTGGCGGGAAGTTTTTCTCTAGGATATAAAAAATTTTTTTAGCAATATTATCCTTAATTTGTAAATTAAATGGAGCATTATACCAAGTAACTCGTCTATTACGGTTTCTATGTTATTTATTATTTTTATAGGTTGCATCGTGATGTTTACTAGGAGGATTAATGTTAATGACCTCACCACGCACATTTTTAGTTAGATTTATTGATTTAGGTGTTTTATCTTGTTTATTAGGAGTTTTATTATTAACATTTATTAGAGTTGTATGATGAGTAGTTTTTTGAGAGTTACTATACTTTATATTAGAGGAGTTAGAGAAAATTGGTTTTATGTTGGTATTTTGGGGTATAGTGTGAGTGGCATTTAGGTGTGTACTTTTCATTTGGTGTTTGTTGGTAATATTAGGTTGTATGTTTATAGTGTTTTTAGTAGAAGGTATATATTCCAATCTATTTTTGTGGCCACTTCTATCTAGAGCTTCGTTATAGAAGGTCGCATTTTTATCAAATACATCTTGGTTAGACGAAAGGTTAGAAATTCTAAGTGATATATTATATGCAAGGTTTTTAAGGATAGATTTAGGGTGATTAGATTGTGAGTGTATGTAGTGTAAGTTTTGGTTGGGTTTATGGTAAGGTTGGTAGATACCCGTAGCTAAGTCTAAAGTTATATCTAGGAAATTAACTACTTTACTTGTGTTTTCAAAAGTAATATGAAGACTATAATAGTCTTTAAGGAAAGTTCTAATAAGCATTTATGTTAAAAAGAAGAAAGAGGCCCACAAGATCAGTAATTTGGGCAGAATCGCTTGAACCCATAGTAATATCAAATAGATTACTATATGTGTTTCTGGTCCAGTATTCATTCTGAAATTCAATAAGTGTTAGTCTAGCATGTGTAATAATATTAATGTCATCCAAAGTAAAGTTAGATCTATTTTTAGCAAATATCAAAGCTTTGTTCAGGAGTATAGGTGATATAGACGAATAGTAATTATCTATATCAAATTGTAGAAATGAAGCAGAAGATTTACATCTAATATTTTTAAATCAGTTAATTACCTGGAAGTGTTTTCCCAGAGTGGTAAATTAACATGTTTTCTTATTTGTGGGATGACTCTATCCAAAATTTTTTTGCTAATTATTCCAATATCAGATTTGGAGGGACATATAAGTCTTATAAATATATTTCATTATTTCTGAAGACGGCATATGTAGGTGTTGGTATGTATATTCTATTTGATAGTTTGTATAATTTTGTATAATTTTGTACATAGATCTGTTGAATATGCATGCCAATTCTAACTCATATATGTCCTAGAAACGATCGTTAAATAATGAACTTTTTTTGTTTAATATAAGGAACTGTTTCATTGTTTTATTCATTATTTTTTAAATATTTTATATATATATATATATATATATATATATGAAATATAAGAATCAAAGAACTGTTCAAAACATTATTGTGCTTACAGCTGTTTCCTCCAAACCGAGGTTTGGATTCTTCGGAGCAATTTATTAATGCATGGACAGTTATATGACCTCCTTTTCAGCCGAGAGACATACCAATACATATTCAAACATTGATACATATTCAAACATTGTGGGTCAACATTCATTACAGAATTTAGAGTGGCAGTACACACTTCGAGATTACATTTATATTAATAGGTACAATCAAAAATCAAAGATATAGGTTAAAGTACAACATGAAGATAAGTGGTTATATAGTGCAAATGTTATATGTGTGGCACGCATGTGCGTCTTGTTTATATAGTGTGGCAGAGAGATATGTGTGGTAGAGGCACTTAGGTAGGTAAATAAGAGTGTTAGGTTGGTAGATCTGGTGGCAAAGTCTTTATATGATTGATATAGTCTGTGTGTGGAGAAATATTATAAGCATTAAAGATAGTGCAAGCATTAAAAGTGTTATAAGTATTGGAGATGCACAGCGCAGGGATGTCAAGTAATTCATGTACTTCGGCATTTTCATGGTCAAGGGAGTGTATATTTCGATTATATGCCTTTCACATAATCCACGACAATCCAGTTAGAGATCGTAGTCTGGTGTTCTTTAGTTCGATACAGGAGGTTGTTACGTTTCGAGAAACGCCATTGAATACCGGAAGTGTGTGTGTGGCTAAGGGGAGTTAATGCATGCGGGGAGGTGACTCTGGGGTTTCTATATCTAGCCATTAAAATGTGTCCCAATATAGACCCTATATTCTATGGTGAGGTGCACCTTCCAAGAGAGACTTTTAAAGCATAAAGTGTACTAACTATAGAGTAGTTTAACTAGATTATGCTGAAGGTGATCATATTATTATTAAGGTGGATTAACCCATCTTAAGGTGCTACAAATGGAAGTTATAGATGATGAGCGAGGATTCTAAATTAATGGTCTCTGTGGTTGTAGTCTGCTCATATGACCAGGCGCGGTGATTGCAGGATTGCTTCAGGACCCAATGATCTCTGGTAAGATCTGGGTCATCGCTTGCTACATTGGATGTCGAAAGATAATCGTCCCCAGGCAGGCCAAAGGTCAATCCGCAGTCCTCGCGACCCCTCTCTGACCGTCAGATCATCCATATACGTACAACCCGCACGGCAGTTGCATTGCATTCACTCACTGCGCTCAGCAGCCCGGTCCTACTGGTCAACAGCGCTACTCGATTAAATCATTTTACATCAGATGTAAAATGATTTAATCGAGTAGCGCTGTTGACCAGTAGGACCGGGCTGCTGAGCGCAGTGAGTGAATGCAATGCAACTGCCGTGCGGGTTGTACGTATATGGATGATCTGACGGTCAGAGAGGGGTCGCGAGGACTGCGGATTGACCTTTGGCCTGCCTGGGGACGATTATCTTTCGACATCCAATGTAGCAAGCGATGACCCAGATCTTACCAGAGATCATTGGGTCCTGAAGCAATCCTGCAATCACCGCGCCTGGTCATATGAGCAGACTACAACCACAGAGACCATTAATTTAGAATCCTCGCTCATCATCTATAACTTCCATTTGTAGCACCTTAAGATGGGTTAATCCACCTTAATAATAATATGATCACCTTCAGCATAATCTAGTTAAACTACTCTATAGTTAGTACACTTTATGCTTTAAAAGTCTCTCTTGGAAGGTGCACCTCACCATAGAATATAGGGTCTATATTGGGACACATTTTAATGGCTAGATATAGAAACCCCAGAGTCACCTCCCCGCATGCATTAACTCCCCTTAGCCACACACACACTTCCGGTATTCAATGGCGTTTCTCGAAACGTAACAACCTCCTGTATCGAACTAAAGAACACCAGACTACGATCTCTAACTGGATTGTCGTGGATTATGTGAAAGGCATATAATCGAAATATACACTCCCTTGACCATGAAAATGCCGAAGTACATGAATTACTTGACATCCCTGCGCTGTGCATCTCCAATACTTATAACACTTTTAATGCTTGCACTATCTTTAATGCTTATAATATTTCTCCACACACAGACTATATCAATCATATAAAGACTTTGCCACCAGATCTACCAACCTAACACTCTTATTTACCTACCTAAGTGCCTCTACCACACATATCTCTCTGCCACACTATATAAACAAGACGCACATGCGTGCCACACATATAACATTTGCACTATATAACCACTTATCTTCATGTTGTACTTTAACCTATATCTTTGATTTTTGATTGTACCTATTAATATAAATGTAATCTCGAAGTGTGTACTGCCACTCTAAATTCTGTAATGAATGTTGACCCACAATGTTTGAATATGTATCAATGTTTGAATATGTATTGGTATGTCTCTCGGCTGAAAAGGAGGTCATATAACTGTCCATGCATTAATAAATTGCTCCGAAGAATCCAAACCTCGGTTTGGAGGAAACAGCTGTAAGCACAATAATGTTTTGAACAGTTCTTTGATTCTTATATTTCATATAACTGCTCTGTAAATCATCTGATGTTTTTACATTGAGCTACTTAACTTACTGGTAATAAGGTAGTAATACATTACTGCCTACCACTATTTAGGGTGTGTGTAAAATACTTACAACTGCTTAAGGTTTTGTGTTTACATAACCATAACTAGTATAACTAATACTATATATATATATATATATATATATATATATATATATATATATATATATATATATATATATATATATATATACAAACATATATATATATATGGTGGCTGCCAACTCGTTTTCGAGTACGGCCACTACTTTATATCCATGTAGGAGAACCCCTACCGATGCGCTGAACGAGTGTGACTTTTTAGTCCAGCCAGCAACTTGAAAGCTCTGGTACAAACACTACACTTGTGACAATTATTGACACATAGTGCTGGGCCCATGGTACCATGTGACGACAAGTGCAGAGAGATCTCCAGATATAAAACAATGCCTGTGCTGTGAGCTTTTATAGTGAGCAAAGGCACTGCACAAAGCCAGTCCCACTCTCTTAACCAAGATGATATTTACCAAAAAGAAGAACAAGTCAACATCATTGGAAACCATCAGGGTTGCAGGTGTTATATCAGAGTTTTCCTTCTCCTAGAATTCTGCCTTGACAAAGGCTAAGGGGTCATCTCTCTCGGTGATTTTGGATGGCCATTGACTCTTAAGAGCTCCTTTGCCCTTTGCCTATGTCAGGTCACCAGTTGGTGCTACTGGTAACATATATATATATATATATATATATTTATATATACAAACATATATATATATATATATATATATATATACAAACATATATATATATATATATATATATATATACAAACATATATATATATATATACAAACATATATATATATATATACAAACATATATATATATATATATATATATATACAAACATATATATACATATATATATATATATATATATACAAACATATATATATATATATATATATATATACAAACATATATATACATATATATATATATATATACAAACATATATATACATATATATATATATATATACAAACATATATATATATATATATATATATATATATATATATACAAACATATATATATATATATATATATATACAAACATATATATATATATATATATATATATATATATATATACATATATATATATATATATATATATATATAGATACAAACTCCCCGAGTAAGCAGCAAGTCGCACAGCCACAAAACAAAACCACAAAACAAAACAAAACCAAACAAACAAAAATTGACCGGTTAATACATTTACATACATCTATATTATTATATATTTGAAACCACGTGTTTTCCAACTTGTGAGTACATTTTCCTTTAACTACAAATTATTATTATATACTTTCGTCTTTTCATTAATTTAATTAATTTCAAATAACCAGAATATACATATATATATATATATATATACTCATATTTATATATATACTCTTCTCACTCACACACAAGAAAAACAAAAAACAAAAATAAAAAAAATAAATAAAAAAAAAAAAATATATATTGAAATACTTAACTAAAACACACACACTCAAAACTAGAATGGCTAACCAGCAAAAATCCAAACAGAACTGGTCTGATAATGAAATCGACATTCTAATAAACACATGGCATTGCCTTACCCAAATAGAAGACATAGATGCTTCATGTCTGAACGACATTGCTAAACGTACAGTTCAACTTTTGAAAACTCGATCTGAACAACAGATTCAAAATAAATTAAAGCAAATCGAAATTGCTTTTAAATTAATCAATAAACATTTGGATAAACTACGGTGTGTTTTTTCTTCGAATGCTGTCCAGCAGCAGCAACAACAACAACAGCAGCTACAACGGCAACAACAACAACAGCTACAACAACAACAGCAACAACATCAACAACAGCAACAACAACAACAACGACAACAACAACAACAGTGTGAACCACTCCTTGATTCATCAACAATGGCCGATCTACTAAATGAAACTATTGACCTCCCAGTAGCCTCTGTCTCACAGCAGGAAACGCCACATCCTTTCTCTGGCCCAGCAGTCCAATCATCACCACTGCCAACATCTTCTTCTCTGCCTACTACTACTACTACTACTACTACTACTACAACATCTTTGGCTACTGCTATCTCAAGGAATTTACCTTCTAATACTAGTACAAGAACTCTCCCTCCCACAGTCCACAAAGGTCGTCAAATCCTACTCAAACCATCATCTACAGCTCTCACAACACACACACCCACATACCCACCCACTCGAAACCCCATCATTTGCCGCTACTCTCTACGCTATAGAATATGTACGGATAGTGGCTGCAAATTCACCCATTTACCTAGGACAAAACGATCTATCCCCACAAACAGCCACCACCATAATACATACTCTAATTTAACACCAACACAACCACCAATAACTCAAATAAGGAATCCACAAATCTGCCGCTTTTCCCTGCGAGACAGATTGTGTTTAGACCGGGATTGTCCCTTTACCCATCTCCCGGGGACCCGTCGGACAAATGAAAATAAAATTAAAAATAAAAGCAAAAACAAAAACCATAACCTACATAAAAATAACCACTACCACAGTCACCAACAGTCTTCTAAACAGGAAACTTCTTCCTCTTTTTTAGCCATAATGAATCTGGCAAAAGAACTGGAAAAAAACATTCGAGCTATCACCCAGCACCACCATCCACTATCACCCCACTGCACAAACTCCCATTGCTGCCATTAACAAACAAACTAATTAACAACACACCAAAACAATTAAAACCATCCACTCTCGCCTCTACATTTTTGCTTAACGCCCAAGGCATCAGCCCTTCCACCAATACTAAAAAATGGAAGATCAAATTCCTGGAGGACTGGATTGATGTCCATCCAAACCACATCTCTTTCTTCGTCCTCACTGAAACCCATCTCAGTAACCTCCACTTGGAAGTCGAGGTGAAAGTGAAAAATTTCAAAGCCATCCGTGCTGATCGCGCTGGCAGAAGAAAGGGCGGGACTGCCATTTATGTCCATAATTCTTTCTCAACAGAGGCTATGAACATATTCACTAATGGATACTGTGAAGCAGTCACAGTATTCAGTCAAACCAACAACCTAATAGTAGTTGGGCTCTAAAAAAGTCAAAAAGTCCTGGCAGACATTTGTGGACACTGTTACAAACATATGTGCTAAACACACCCCATTAAGAACTATAAACAAATCTAAGAGCAGAATCCCTAGAAATAGAAAAACGCTCATCAGAAAAATTAAGAGAACGAACAAAAAAATCAACAAGCTGAAATACCGTCAGCAGCAACACATCAACTTGACTGCCATTTCATCACTAGAGATTAAAAAACATAGCCTTCAAAACAACATAATGTCCCTCATCAACAATCAGAGAAGAGCTGAAGAGGCCTGGGCCATTGAGAAGATCAAACTCAAATTCCAAAGTGTTCTTTTCATTTGCAAAAAAAACACAAAATCACTGGCTCTACTGTTGGCTCTCTAATTGATGAAAATGGCACTCTTCAAGACAATGCTAAAACCATGGGTGAGATACTGCAGAAACAATACTGCTCTGTTTTCAGCAATCCTGATATGGCCAATCTGGGCTGTATCGGCGATGTTACTCCCCATTACACCTTATCGGACATAACGTTTGGCGCCCCTGATGTCTTGGCGGCAATAAAGGAAATCAAGCATAATTCAGCAGTAGGTCCCGATAGGTTCCCTGCTTGTGTCTTGAAGGCGTGTCAACACCAACTTGCATCTCCTCTTGCCAATCTGTGGCGGAACTCACTGGATGCTGGATATGTAACAGAAAACCTTCTATCCCAGTCTGTTGTCCCAGTTTTCAAAAAGGGAAACAAATCCCTTGCCGTGAATTACCGTCCAATCTCACTCACCTCTCATATCATTAAGGTATTTGAGAGAGTGGTGAGATCGCGAATGACCCCCTTCCTTGAGAGTAACAATATGCTGAACTCCAACCAGCATGGATTCCGTAATGGAAGGGATTGCCTGACGCAGCTACTGCATCACTTTGATGACATTTTGAGAGCCTTGGGAGAGGGTTCCAACACTGATGTTATCTACCTTGATTTCAGCAAGGCCTTTGACAGGGTTGATCATAACATTCTACTGAGAAAGCTGTCCAATATTGGTGTCACTGGAAAGCTGCTGCAGTGGATCAAGAGCTTCCTGTCAAACAGAACCCAACATGTTGTAGTTGAGGGAGTCAAATCAAGCCCAGCCAAAGTCAGTAGTGGGGTCCCACAAGGCACTGTGTTGGGCCCACTTCTCTTCATCATCTATATTAATGACATCACTGACATCATCAAACACAGCAACATTAAAATTTTCGCTGATGATTCCAAGCTCCAAAAGGTCATCAATGGCGTGGATGACCGGATAAGCCTTCAATCAGACCTACTGGCTGTTACCCAATGGGCGGAAAAGAACAACATGTTACTGAACGAAGACAAATTCGAACTGATCCACTTTGGAAAAGAGGATGCTCTGAAACTCCCGTACTCCCTTCCCTCCGGGGAAACTCTCGTGGCATCTAACAACATCAGAGACTTGGGAGTAACCGTGGACAGCAACATAAGCTGGACCACGCATATAAGCAGCAAAGTTGACATGGCCCGCAGAATGTGTTCCTGGATCCTCAGAACCTTCCAGTCGAGAGATTCCCACACCATTATCCTTCTCTTCTCTACTTTTGCCCGACCACACCGAGAATATTGTTGTCCACTGTGGTCTCCCCACACGAAACAAAGTATCATGAAACTTGAAGCTCCTCAAAGGGCAATCACGAAAAAGATAGATGGCATGTCAGACCTTGACTAATGGGGTCGACTAGAAAACCTGAAACTTTACTCACTCCAACGTCGCCGTGAGCGTTATATTATCTGCATGATGTGGAAAATGTTCCATCATCACTGCCCAAATGATGTTGGCATCGCCTTCAAGATACACCCAAGGCTTGGGCCCCGTGCTATCCGTCCCATTCAAAAATCTAAATCGCAACTCATAACAACAATACGGCACAATTATTTCACCTCAATCGGCCCTGCTCTCTTCAACATCACACCAGGACACGTCAAAACAGAAACTGACCACACAAAATTCAAGAAGTCTTTGGACAAATTCCTCCAAGTAATCCCGGACAAACCACCCACACCCGGATATGTCTCCGCAAACAGTAATTCTCTTCTCGAATGGGCCATGGTGCCCAAATCCTGAATTGAAAGACTTCGCCAGGTGGTGCTATTAAGTTAGACATGGCCTGGGCCAATACTGACCAAAACATTTCAAAGTTATTCAAAGTTATATATATATATATATATATATATATATATACAAACATATATATATATATACAAACATATATATATATATATATATATATATATATATATATATATATATATATATATAAACATATATATATATATATATATATATACAAACATATATATATATATACAAATATATATATATATATACAAATATATATATATATATATACAAATATATATATATATACACAAATATATATATATACACAAATAGATATATGTACAAATATATATATATATACAAATATATATATATATACAAATATATATATATATATATACAAATATATATATATATACAAATATATATATATATATATATATATACAAATATATATATATATATATATATATATATATATATATACAAATATATATATATATATATACAAATATATATATATATATATATATATATATATATATATATACAAATATATATATATATGTATATATATATATATATATACAAATATATATATATATATATATATATACAAACATATATATATATATATACAAACATATATATATATATATACAAACATATATATATATATATATATACAAACATATATATATATATATACAAACATATATATATATATATACAAACATATATATATATATATATATACATATTATATATATATATATATATATATATATATATATACAAACATATATATATATATATATATACAAACATATATATATATATATATATATATATATATATATATATATACAAACATATATATATATATATATATATATACAAACATATATATATATATATATATATATACAAACATATATATATATATATATATATATATATATATATATATATACAAACATATATATATATATATATATATATATACAAACATATATATATATATATATACAAACATATATATATATATATATATATATATATATATATATATATATATATATATACAAACATATTAGTATTCAGGGTACTATTTATGGTTATGTATGCAATAAAACCTTTGATGGTAATATATTATATATACATAAACCCTAAATAGTGAGAGATAGTCTTTAATTACTATCCTATTACCAGTAAGTTAAATAGCTCAATGTAATAACATCAGTTGTTATACAGAGCAGTTATATAGAGATTACAGTAATCAAAGTTCAGTTTAAGTCATTTATTTGCTTACAATTGTTTCCTCCAAACCGAGGTTTGGATTCTTCGGAGCAACTCTTTATAACATACTTGACCTCCTTTTCAACCCAAGAGACACATAAAACATATGCGCATATTGATCAACAGTGGGGTGACATTCATCAAATGAAACAGCATGGCAATTTACATATAAAGTGTTACATGATAAAAATAAAATAAAATAAAATAGAATAAAAGCAAGAGTGAAAATAAAGATAAACATGAAGCGTTGGCAG
>OZ024753.1:27513376-27515876 GCA_964016885.1 Eledone cirrhosa | reverse complement strand
CAGATAGAGACATTTAACGTAGAAGAGAACTGGGAGTTCCTAAAAAATAACTTACTAGAGGCGACGGATGAGGTTTGTGGCTGGAGTAAGACCTCAAGCAGAGGAGAGTGACTTGGTGGTGGAACAATAAGGTAGATGAAGCAGTCAAGGCCAAGAGACAGGCATGGAAAGAATGGAAGAACGGGGGGAGCAGGGTACATTACATAGAGACCAAGAGGGAAGCTAGGCGACAAAGTATACTTAGCTAGGAGGGAAGCAGAGGATAGAAAATTCAAGCATGTTTTACAACGTGAGGACCAGAAACAGGAGGTATTCAAGATTGCGAGGCAGTGTGTCAGAGATAGTTGTGATGTCATTGGAGAGAAGTGTATCCGGAATGATAAAGGTGAGCTTGCCTCACAAGTGCTGAGAAGAAAGATGCATGGAAGAGTCATTATGATAGATTACTAAATGAGGAGAATGCATGGGAAGAAGAGACCCTACCCCACGTAGACCCTATAGAGGGACCAGCAGTACAAGGTCAGCGGCAGCGTAGTAAGTAAGGCAATCAGAGATATGAAGATAGGGAAGGCAACCGGTCCATCGGGTATAGCTGCCGAGATGCTGAAGGCATCTGGGTCTGTAGGTCACACTATAACCACACGTATCGTTAACCAGGTAATACTAGAGGGGCCATACCAAAAGATTGGTGCAGTAGCATCATTGTCAACTGCTACAAAGGTAAAGGCGATGCACTAGATAGAGGAAACTATAGAGGTATAAAGTTGATGGACCAGGTCATGAAAGTAACAGAAAGAGTTATAGCACAGCTGATTAGGGACCGGGTGAATATAGACGAGATGCAATTTGGGTTTGTTCCAGGGAAAGGCACCACTGATGCGCTCTTCCTTGTGAGGCAATTACAGGAAAAGTACCTAGCTAAAAGTAAGCCACTCTACTTGGCATTTGTCGACCTTGAGAAAGCCTTTGACAGAGTTCCACGTGCAGTAATCTGGTGGGCTCTTAGAAAACTAGGAGTAGATGAATGGCTTGTGAAAGCGGTACAAGCCATGTATAGGGGAGCAGTCAGCAAAGTTAGGATTGGCAATGAGTATAGCGAGGAATTTAGCGTACAGGTTGGGGTCCACCAGGGCTCTGTTCTTAGCCTCTCCTGTTCATCATAGTCCTGCAGGCAATAACGGAGGAGTTTAAGACCGGATGCCCATGGGAACTCCTGTATGCTGATGACCTCGCACTCATAGCTGAATCTATGGTAGAACTAGAGAATAAATTCCAAACCTGGAAGCAGGGACTAGAGAGAAAGGGCCTCAAAGTCAACATGACAAAGACTAAGGTCCTTATAAGTAGACGAGAAAACAGAACCCAGATCCCCTCAGGGAAATGGCCTTGCTCAGTATGTAGGAAAGGTGTAGGTAGGAACTCCATTCTTTGCCCCAAATGCAAACAATGGGTACACAAGAGATGTAGCGGGATCTCAGGAAGCTTAATTAAGAATGTAGGATTCACATGCAGCAGCTGTGCTGAAACAGCAAGCAAACAGCCACAGGAAACAAGTACCACCAATCTCTGGGAGGGCCCTGTAGAAACAGTAGACAGCTTCTGCTACCTAGGTGACCGAATTAGCAACGGAGGTGGGTGCTCAGAAAGTACAATAACTAGGTAAGAACGGGATGGAAGAAGTTTAGGGAACTACTACCACTGCTAGCTGCAAAAGGCTTCTCCCTCAGAATGAAAGGCAGACTGTATGATGCGTGTATCCGAACAGCGATGTTGCATGGTAGTGAGACTGGGCGCTGAAGGTGGAAGACTTACGTAGATTAGAGAGAAACGAAGCCTGCATGCTCCGATGGATGTGTAACAGTAATATACGTGAACGACAAAGCATAAATGAATTGAGAGAGAGACTGAGCATAAGAGGAATCAAATGCTGCGTGCAGGAGAGGCGGTACGCTGGTATGGACATGTGATGCGTATGAAGGATGACAGCTGCATAAAAAGGTGCAGAGCACTAGAAGTTGATGGAAACCGCGAGTGGGGAGACCCAAGATGACTTGGGATGAGGTGATAAAAGCCGACCTTACCCAACTTCACCTCTCAAAGTCAATGACACACGACCGTGACTTCTGGCGTCACGCAGTAATACAGGGTACCCGACCTCCCATGGGTACATGCTGAAGCATATAAACAATATGCCCCCCCCCCCATCGCAAGGTGGTCGTGGAGGTGCCACGGCAAAAAAGCACCCAGCCCACACTGTAAAGTGGACGTGTAGGCGCCACGAAAAAGCACCCAGCACTCACTGTAAATGAGGTTGGTGTTAGGAAGGGCATCCAGCTGTAGAAATCAAGCCAGATCAGTTCCTGTATGAGCAAGGCATGGTCAGCCGACCAGACACTGCCCACAACAGGACAACCCGTCCCATGCTAGCGTGGAAGAACGGACGTAAAACGGTGATGATGATGATGATGATGATGATATATATATACAAATATATATATAT
>OZ024753.1:27498376-27503376 GCA_964016885.1 Eledone cirrhosa | reverse complement strand
GTGGAGAACCGACCAGGAGGTGTAACTGCCCGGATAGATCTATTTGCCCACTCGACAATAGATGCAGAGACCGTAATGTGATCTACCAGTGCAACGTGAGGACGGATACCTCCAACAAAGCCTATATAGGACTTACCGCATGTGACTTCAAGACCCGGCTATACCAACATAGACATACCTTCCGAAACTCGGCCCGGCGTCACGCCACTACACTTTCGGGCCACATATGGGACCTCAAGGACAACAACATCACCTATGATCTCACTTGGAGATTACTGTCCAGAGCCAATTCTTACACGGGAGGACGCCGTCCGTGCAATTTATGCTCGGAGGAAACTTTACAAATGCTGTTTTCGACGGACCAACTCCTAAACAAGAAAGATGAACTGGTTACTGCATGTAAACATAGATTGCGTAGGACTTACCTCGCCCTCAAACCCCATAATGACCCGGGGGGGGGGTAGACTAGGGCTATAACACCCCAGTTGCCGATTTTGCAATAGGTAACCCCTGCTTGCTAAGGAAGACGTAAGATCTTCTTTGTATTCTTTTATCGCTTCCTTTATTTCCTTCCCCCCTCTCCCCTTTGTCCTTCTACCCCAGCTCTTCTCCTTTGTCGGCGTCTTTTCTCGCCCACCCGAGGCTGCCCTTTGGCCCCATGTAGCCTTAGTACCCCCACCCCCCTCCCCTAGTCTTTGATAGATTTGGCGGACTCCGCCCTTTATAGCAGCTGGCTTAGACCCCGGATACTTTCCCCCTTTTCCCGACCGCTCCCACTATTCTCTGTGCCCTCTATATTTCTTAGTGGCACATGCCTTATTTTTTCGTTTCAGTATTTCTTGCTTCGCTCTTCTTCTGGGCGGGGTGGATTCTGAATTTATTTCTCCGTATTCTACCTTTATTTCGTACGAACTTTCATGTAGCTTGTTTTAGATCTTTTAGAGTTAGCATTAGTATATATTTTTCTCGGGACTCAGAATTATTATCTCGTACAAGTTCACTTTGCTGCACTGGATCGTTGCTGGCCCGGGATGGAAACCTTTATTGTTTATTTCGTGGTAGTCTCTTTAGTATTTTGGCCCCTTTTGTTGACCCGTCACCGTATCATTTACGTACTTATACCTCTTAAAAGGGTCCTTGCCTTATTCGTCCCACCTAGTTCTCTTACTTATTTCCTTATTTATTCATTTATTTATTTTTTTACTTCTTTCTTTCTTTCTTTATTTTATTCTCGCCTAACAATAGCCTGACACCTAGGTCGTAGAATTTAATTTACTTTACTTTTCTTTACACTTATTTGCCTTTCTTCACTCTCAGTATTTTTTTTTTCTTTCCTATTTCTACCCCCCATTGTTCTACCTACCGTTCCGACTTCCTCCCCCTCCCCCTCCCCTGTATCTTCTTTGACCTCATGCCCAGCTGTAGCTGGCACTACCAACGCTTGATTGGGTCTACTCCACCCCCTCCCCTCTTTCTCCTACTGGCAGGTTTAGCCACCATCTCCCCTACTAATTTGCAACCACAGAATTACTACTGATTTTTGACAATCACTTTGACCATATATGGAATTACCCCTTGAGAAGATCGGCTATTTAAATACCAGGATAAATTTTCATTTAGTCCAGAATTAGCCGTCGAAACGGCTTGAGCTCAGCTGTCGGGGTCTTACTGGTTCCTATTA
This sequence comes from Eledone cirrhosa, assembly GCA_964016885.1. Lineage (NCBI taxonomy): Eukaryota > Metazoa > Mollusca > Cephalopoda > Octopoda > Eledonidae > Eledone > Eledone cirrhosa. Next base: position 27,501,695 of record OZ024753.1, on the reverse strand, counting down.
CCCACTCTACTACCTCAAGTATTGAGTACTTTGGTGCGTTATGGTCCACCTGGTTCCTTACCACATTTCCTTCGTTATCTAGCTCCTACTCCCGTAGTAGAGCACTTTCCGACCCTACCACGCCGCATCCAGACTTTTCCGCTAAGCTCAATTCATTTCACCCGCACCATGCGAAAACACAACATTGACTTCTCTACCAAGAACATCCCAATCCCACCGAAAAAACTTTACCTTCGGATGCTCACGCAAAAAATTGATCTATTTGCGAAAAGACTTAGATGGAGAACTTTTTTCTATGACAGATATTGCGACAACCAAGACTTCGGCACCAAGGAGAGATTCGGATTTATTACCTACAAATCTCCGCCCCTGAACCCCTTGCTCGCACCCTTCGAGAATGACCTCTTCCAACTGGTCAAGAACATTAAATTTAAACCCAGACACAACCGATTCCTACAAAAACTCCGTAGCAACTTAACAGAGTATGATAACACAAATGACATCATGGTGCATTCGGATAAAACTGGGAACCTATACTTTGTCAACCCTGACAGATACCACACACTGATCAGGAGCAGCCTAAACTCCACCTATAAAAAGGCCAACCACTCTTGTATCGAGGACATAAATCGAGATGGACAACAAATCACCTCCAGCCTCGGGGTCGCCGACCGCACGGAACCTCTAGACCCACGGACACCATACTTCACACTGAAGGACCATAAATCCGATTTTGACCGTAAACCCTCCATCAGGCTTATTAACCCAACGAAGTCCGACATAGGGAGAATCAGCAAAATAATCCTAGACCGCGTGATACCAAAAGTCAAGCAACACACCCGACTTAGCCTATGGATCAACACCCAGGAAGTAATCTCCTGGTTCAGCAATATGGAGGATAAACGAGAAACTAAATTCATACAGTTCGACATAGAGAGCTACTATGCTTCTATCACCTTACCGCTACTTACTGCCGCCTTGGACTTCGCCGAAACACTCGTGCCCATCACCGACCAGGAAAGAAAAATCATCCTCCACGCCAGGAAGACAGTCTTACTCTTTGACGACTCTAAATGGATAAAAAGAGCTCCCGACTCAGCCTTCGATGTCAGCATGGGCGCCACGGATTCGGCGGAGGTCACTGATCTTATAGGATTATTCCTAATAGCCAAACTCACTGATATGTTTCCTGCATTCGGTGGTGGATTGTACCGTGATGATGGGCTCCTTACCCTTAAAGGGTACAACCCCAGTAGTACAGATCGGGTCCGGAAACAATTAATTAGATTCTTCCGCGACTGGGGATTTAAAATAACCCTACAAACGTCCCTGACCCGAGTAAACTTCCTGGACGTAACCCTCGACCTCGAAAACGACCTGTACTACCCATACAGGAAACCTAATGACAATCTGCACTACATCCACCGCCTATCAAACCATCCTAGGAACATCACAAACAACCTGGTCAAAAACATCTCCCTCCGCATATCCCGTTTGTCAGCTAATGAGCGGATATTCGATGAACATGCGCCTTATTACAACCAGGCCCTCAAGCGGAGTGGTTTCCGGGAGGAAATATCCTACTGTCCAGCTCCCATTAGCGGAACCAGCAGGAGACACCGCCGCTCACGCGATGTAACATGGTTCAATCCTCCCCACAACGCAGAGGTGACTACTCCCATCAGGAAACTATTCTTTAGGCTCATTGAAAAACACTTCCCATTACAACACCGCTACCACAACATAATTAACAAAAATACCATCAAACTCTCTTACAGCACTACACCAAACTTCGCACAAAACATCGTCTCCTCTAACAACAAAAAACTCAACCCCGATGGCAGAAATAACCTAATTAGCAGTGGAGAACCGACCAGGATGTGTAACTGCCCGGATAGATCTATTTGCCCACTCGACAATAGATGCAGAGACCGTAATGTGATCTACCAGTGCAACGTGAGGACGGATACCTCCAACAAAGCCTATATAGGACTTACCGCATGTGACTTCAAGACCCGGCTATACCAACATAGACATACCTTCCGAAACCCGGCCCGGCGTCACGCCACTACACTTTCGGGCCACATATGGGACCTCAAGGACAACAACATCACCTATGATCTCACTTGGAGATTACTGTCCAGAGCCAATTCTTACACGGGAGGACGCCGTCCGTGCAATTTATGCTCGGAGGAAACTTTACAAATGCTGTTTTCGACGGACCAACTCCTAAACAAGAAAGATGAACTGGTTACTGCATGTAAACATAGATTGCGTAGGACTTACCTCGCCCTCAAACCCCATAATGACCCGGGGGGGTAGACTAGGGCTATAACACCCCAGTTGCCGATTTTGCAATAGGTAACCCCTGCTTGCCAAGGAAGACGTAAGATCTTCTTTGTATTCTTTTATCGCTTCCTTTATTTCCTTCCCCCCTCTCCCCTTTGTCCTTCTACCCCAGCTCTTCTCCTTTGTCGGCGTCTTTTCTCGCCCACCCGAGGCTGCCCTTTGGCCCCATGTAGCCTTAGTACCCCCACCCCCCCTCCCCTAGTTTTTGATAGATTTGGCGGACTCCGCCCTTTATAGCAGCTGGCTTAGACCCCGGATACTTTCCCCCTTTTTCCGACCGCTCCCACTATTCTCTGTGCCCTCTATATTTCTTAGTGGCACATGCCTTATTTTTTCGTTTCAGTATTTCTTGCTTCGCTCTTCTTCTGGGCGGGGTGGATTCTGAATTTATTTCTCCGTATTCTACCTTTATTTCGTACGAACTTTCATTAGCTTGTTTTAGATCTTTTAGAGTTAGCATTAGTATATATTTTTCTCGGGACTCAGAATTATTATCTCGTACAAGTTCACTTTGCTGCACTGGGTCGTTGCTGGCCCGGGATGGAAACCTTTATTGTTTATTTCGTGGTAGTCTCTTTAGTATTTTGGCCCCTTTTGTTGACCCGTCACCGTATCATTTACGTACTTATACCTCTTAAAAGGGTCCTTGCCTTATTCGTCCCACCTAGTTCTCTTACTTATTTCCTTATTTATTCATTTATTTATTTTTTTACTTCTTTCTTTCTTTCTTTATTTTATTCTCGCCTAACAATAGCCTGACACCTAGGTCGTAGAATTTAATTTACTTTACTTGTCTTTACACTTATTTGCCTTTCTTCACTCTCAGTATTTTTTTTTTCTTTCCTATTTCTACCCCCCATTGTTCTACCTACCGTTCCGACTTCCTCCCCCTCCCCCTCCCCTGTATCTTCTTTGACCTCATGCCCAGCTGTAGCTGGCACTACCAACGCTTGATTGGGTCTACTCCACC
>OZ024753.1:27483376-27495876 GCA_964016885.1 Eledone cirrhosa | reverse complement strand
ATAGGTTAACTAACATTTAAATTAAATTAATTTCTAAAATAATGTTATTAATTAGGTTTATAATATTTAAATGTTTTTTTTAGTTTATGATTACACGATATAATTAATTCCTGTCGTTTATTTAATAGGATATCCTTAGATTTCATTATTTCAAATAGTTCTTGGGAACATAATCTACATTCATTTCTATTATTTTGATAAGGGGTGGCTCTTTTGAGCACACTCCAGGTCAAATCATATTCTATATTCTTATTTTTATAACTATTGATTTTTTCTGCTAGAGATGTTGTATTAGCCAGTGCGGCATTTTAAAAACTATGCTTGTGGGTATTAAACCTTGTCTTAAAATTGTTAGAGGTAGCTCCTATATATGAGCAAATAGAATCTTTAGTTTTAACATTACATTTATATACTATGTTGTTAACAAGACAATTCCCTTTTAATGGGCAGTTTGCTTTGTTTCTACAGTTACAACCTTTCGTTAATTCTGTATTTGAGGAGATATTATGGTTAATTTGATGTACTGGTGGTATACTTATGGTTTTCTTACATTTATATGCATTATAGGCACTTATATTTTGTTTTATGTTATTTGTTGTAGAGTATGAGAATTTAACTGTAGACCTATTTAAGATTTGATGGTATTTGTGGTTTGGCGGGAAGTTTTTCTCTAGGATATAAACAAATTTTTTAGCAATATTATCCTTAATTTGTAAATTAAATGGAGCATTATACCAAGTAACCCGTCTATTACGGTTTCTATGTTGTTTATTATTTTTATTATTTTTATAGGTTGTATCGTGATGTTTACTAGGAGGATTAATGTTAATGATCTCACCACAACCATTTTTAGTTATATTTGTAGATTTAGGTGTTTTATCCTTTTTATTAGGAGTTTTATTATTAATATTTATTAGAGTTGTATGATGAGTAGTTTTTTGAGAGTTACTATATTTTATATTAGAAGATTTGGTATTTTGGGGTATAGTGTGGGTGGCATTTAGGTGTGTACTTTTCATTTGGTGTTTGTTGGTAATATTAGGTTGTATGCGTTTAGTATTTTTAGTAGAAGGTATATATTCTAATCTATTTTTGTGGCCACTTCTATCTAGAGCTTCGTTATAGAAGGTCGCATTTTTATCAAATACATCTTGGTTAGAAGAAAGGTTAGAAATTCTAAGTGATATATTATATGCAAGGTTTTTAAGGATAGATTTAGGGTGATTAGATTGTGAGTGTATGTAATGTAAGTTTTGGTTTGGTTTATGGTAAGGTTGGTAGATACCCGTAGCTAAATCTAAAGTTATATCTAGGAAATTTACTACCTTACTTGTTTTTTCAAAAGTAATATGAAGATTATAATAGTCTTTAAGGAAAGTTCTAATATGTTTTTTGTTTTTTTCAATTTCTGAAAGGCTAAGGTTGTTAGAAAGAAGAAGACAGTCATCACGATATAAACCACCTTTGAGGTGGGGAAAGGAGGCATTTATGTTGAAAAGGAGAAAGAGGCCCACAAGATCAGTAATTTGGGCGGAATCGCTTGAACCCATAGTAATATCAAATAGATTACTATATGTGTTTCTGGTCCAGTATTCATTCTGAAATTCAATAAGTGTTAGTCTAGCATGTGTAATAATATTAATGTCATCCAAAGTTAAGCTAGATCTATTTTTAGCAAATATCAATGCTTTGTTCAGGAGTATAGGTGATATAGAAGAATAGTAATTATCTATATCAAATTGTAGAAATGAAGCAGAAGATTTACATCTAATATTTTTAAACCAGTTAATTACCTGGGAGGTGTTTTCCCAGAGTGGTAAAATAACGTGTTTTCTTATTTGTGGGATGACTCTATCCAAAATTTTTTTGCTAATTATTCCAATATCTGATTTGGAGGGACATATAAGTCTAATAGAAGGATTTGAGTTAAAGTTTGATTTATGATCCTTCAGGTTGAAGTGTGGTCTTTTCAATGCCAAAGGTTCAGTTCTATCTTCAATGTTTAGTTTTTTTACTATGTTGTGTGTTTTGTTGTTGATGTTGGTGAGTGACGCATTATTAGATTTTTTATAATTTTTTCTGAGTTCTTTATATATGAACTCATTATAATGTTCAATATCCATATGATACAAGTTACCAGTTTTGTCCGAGTGGACATGGATTTTTTTAGACTTTTTTAGGTCCAATAGGGTAGAATCAAGGTCCTTTTGAAAGACGGATTTATACTTTTTAAATTTGAGGTGTTTAATTAAATTAAAAAGGTCTTTCTCGAAGTCTTCCAGTAAAAAGTTGTGTGGTGGATTCTTGTAAGTATTGAAATCATACATATATTTCCGATCTGCTTGTTTAGATTTTTTATCGAAGTGGTAGGCTCTCCATCTAACCCTTCTGATAAAATTATTAGTTTTTTGAATCATAAGGAGTAAGAAGTCATCCTTAGAAGGTATTGGTATGTTTTTTAAAGAGGTTCCCAAATATTGTTTTTCCATTGTGATATGGATGATGGACAATTGAAAGAGCTCAACTAAATGTATATGGGTTTATAAAATCATACATATATATGTATATACATAAATATAAAATTAATACACACATACAGTACAAAAATACGAATATTTCCGTGAAAATAGGAGCAAAATTATGTAGATAAATCTACCAAGAGTTTACGGTAGTGTCCAATCCGTATGAAGAACTCAATGTATTCCGGATATCATGGAAAGAAGAGATGTAATGAAAAATCACTTTCGGTGAAAGATAAACGGTATACAGAGTCAAGATAAAATATTAAACAAATAATGAATAAAACAATGAAACAGTTCCTTATATTAAACAAAAAAAGTTCATTATTTAACGATCGTTTCTAGGATATATATGTGTTAGAATTGGCATGCATATTCAACAGATCTATGTACAAAATTATACAAAATTATACAAACTATCAAGATTAAATATACATACCAACACATTATTATGTGTATGTATATATATGTGTGTATATGTGTATGTATATATATATATATATATATATATATATATATATATATATATATAAAGAATTTATATCTAGTAACATTTATATACATACAGATGCATATCAATGCTAGCAAATATATAGGTTTTGTCTTAGTAACATTGTGGTTCAATGCATGGGGTTGCAGAACAATAATATGGGAGACGTAAAATAAGAAAATTATAAAATTAACTTACTTACTAAAATATCACTTCCAACTAATTAGTTTCTGGAATGGAGTAAATATATTTTCCGAAGAAGATATCGAAAAGCATTCCGTCGTCAGGAAAGTCTATTTTCGTGTAAGTTTCCAGGCATAGCGAGGACTCTGGAAACTTATTAAAAAAATAATTCAGTGGAAAGGAAATAGCGAAGCGTGGACTGAAATCCTAGCCATTGAGAAAATCACTGCCTCTACGTCTGTGGCAAATTCAAAAAGAATCAATCACGTGATATCGAGGTCAATCAGTGGAAAGCGAGTTGTTAATAAGACAGCGGCCTGCCTACTACCATAGCAGCAGTCATGGCCAATATTGCTCGACAAATGATTTGGAGATAATTATAAAGAATTTATATCTAGTAACATTTATATACATACAGATGCATATCAATGCTAGCAAATATATAGGTTTTGTCTTAGTAACATTGTGGTTCAATGCATGGGGTTGCAGAACAATAATATGAGAGACGTATAAGAAAATTATAAAATTAACTTACTAATATATCACTTCCAACTAATTAGTTTCTGGAATGGAGTAAATATATTTTCCGAAGAAGATATAGAAAAGCATTCCGTCGTCAGGAAAGTCTATTTTCGTATATACAAACATATATATATATATATATATATATATATATATATATATATATATATATACAAACATATATATATATATATATATACAAACATATATATATATATATACAAACATATATATATATATACAAACATATATATATATATATATATATACAAACATATATATATATATATACAAACATATATATATATACACAAACATATATATATATATACAAACATATATATATATATACAAACATATATATATATATATATATATACAAACATATATATATATATATATATATATATATATATATATATATATATATATATATATATATATATATATATATATATATATACAAACATATATATATTTAGCAGAGAGTTATATTTAGAGCGTTGTAATGTTGCCACGAGGAACCATCTTTGGTAGAAAGATATGATAGGAACATCGACAACGACTTTAGCTTGTTTTTACATAATTTATTAACAAAGTTTAAGAAGTGAATTAAGTTGGCATGCCAAGAATAATGAAATAATTCAATTAAGATTACAAGAGAAAATACGGTCGATTGGCTGAGGCGTTTGACCAGGTCTGTAATAAAATTGTTGTGTCGTTAAATATTGTTTGTGGTTACGGAGCAAAAGAACAAGTGGTGTTTTACCTTAGCGTGGTCGATCTGCAAGAGTGAGATTCCTCAAATCTCCGCGGGCTATTTCTCCCTCAGGACGCGCAGGGATACATCCTCTTCTCCTGGCGCTGATAGGCTGAGCTGAGCCAAATCACGCACAGAGAATGTATGTGAGCCCGCGTATTGTAGGTCATTACAATACCCCCCTTCTAGATGGAAGTTGATACAGATTATTGAATCAGCAAGAACAAATGCTGAAAGAGCACATCAGTGAAAAAATAATTGAGTAGAAGGATGCATGCAGGAAAAAAAATGAGGGGCTACGGGCCGTGTTGATCCGCTGTCAAATGACTAGCCGTTTTGTAGTTTATACGTGACCACCAAAGGTCTAACAGAAAACGGATAAAGTCTGACATGGCGAAGTTGCTGTTCTTGCATTAAATGTTAATGGTAAGTGTTGTACCAGTAGCTGTGGACGAAGCTATTATGGTAGTTTACCAGTGCTGGCAAGAAGATGATGGGTAGGCGAGAAAATGTTGGCCTCCCAGATGTATTGCCGAATGTGCTAGGGAGCCAGGAAAAAATGGCTGGTTGCTTTAATAAGAAAAAAAAAGCAAGCTGAATCTGTAGGTGGGTTGCAGTCCCACAATTCGGGCGAATCCACAGAAGTGGTGGAAATGCTGACAAGTCCAGTTCTATTTGTTGTTTTCCCGGTGAGTTGGGTAAGATAACAAGATAGAGGTTGTTATGGAGATGAATGTGCAACGTGATGCGAAACTGTTTGAGTTCAGCTGCAATTAGCATTCTCGTGTTGCGGTGCAGGTGAATTAAGCTGCAAGTGTCGATAGCATGTTTTGGTACCTCCAGAAGGTGAAAAGGGATCTCGCAGAATATTACGACGCTTGAAGATAACACACCATAGACAACAACATGTTGGTGTGTGTATATATGCAGGCATGTAATACAGCAAAGAAAATGTGTGCGTGCGGTCACATATACAATGATAGAGAGAAATGAATTTTCATATAATACAGTTTTAAAAAAAATAAATGTCCAAAATAAATGCCTGAAAAAAAATGAAGAAAGAAAGAATTGTTTCTTTTCTTTTAAGAAAAAGCTCGCTTCTTTTTTCTTTGGGAACGCTCTTACTAGGGAGCTAGTAGAGTTGTTGTTTTTGTTAAAGCAAAGTCATAATGAATCTTCTGTAGAGTAGAAGTCGAGCGTTGAAGAACCTAGAGTCACCAACATGGCAGCCACATCTGACGCCATAATGGTGAGAAAAACTACTGTCTTCATTTCTCGAGTCCTTGTGGTAACGAGACAGAAGGTATGGTGGTTGCGTCGGTAAAGTTACAAGCCGTTCCCTGGTGTTGGTTAATAGTTAGCGATGTGTTGCTGCTGATGGCTGGTACTTGGTGGTAGCCGTTTTGAAATTTCCTCGTGGCGTAAAGTTTTTGAAATACTGCTAATTTTTTTTCTAAAAATATTCTAAAGAAAATTTGAATAATAAAAAAAAATTATTTTCCATGAAAATTATTCGGCAAGAAAATCCCAAGATGGCCGATCGAAAAATGTGTCCGTGATGAAGAAACCGTCATGTGGCACGATGCAGCCAATCATATGGCTGGGATTGAAGAAGACAAGGTGTACGCGGGAAAACAAAATTTTTGAGTCTCCATTTGTAATTTTAACAGAAGGTTGAAAGCAAAATCCTATATCCAGAGAAATCCTTTTTTTTTTTTTGTTTTTATCAAACTATGCTTACAAGGCAAGTTGTTCTTAGTCGGTGGTCACTGTACTCATTTTATCAACTAATTGAAATATACCAAACCACCTCAACCGGATAGAAGACATCGCATAATTTTCAATCCAAAAGAGAAATTTTTTGTTAGTCGTCGAAAAAACTTTCTTTTGTGTTGTATTTTTGTGTTCGTCTGTATGCGTGAGTCACTAGTGTTACCATGAAAGTTATGACAGAAACCTTGTGCAGGCCGCGTGCTTCAACAAATGGAATATTATGAATTTTATGGACTTACGCTAAGTGAGTCTAGCTACCCGATTCGAACATTCCAAATGTTAAGCCACTCCACATAGCCATTAAAACGAATGGCGAATTCAAATAGGCTGCGTTTTCATACTTAATCGTCGAGGGTCACCAATTTAGCAGAAAAGTATTTAGAAGTTGGTAAGGTTGCCACGAGGAACCATCTTTGGTAGAAAGATATGATAGGAATATCGACAACGACTTTAGCTTGTTTTTACATAATTTATTAACAAAGGTTAAGAAGTGAATTAAGTTGGCATGTCAAGAATAATGAAATAATTCAATTAAGATTACAAGAGAAAATACGGTCGACTGGCTGAGGCGTTTGGCCAGGTCCGTAGTAAAATTGTTGTGTCGTTACATATTGTTTGTGGTTACGGAGCAAAAGAACAAGTGGTGTTTTACCTTAGCGTGGTCGATCTGCAAGAGTGAGATTCCTCAAATCTCCGCGGGCTATTTCTCCCTCATGACGCGCAGGGATACATCCTCTTCTCCTGGCGCTGATTGGCTGAGCTGAGCCAAATCACGCACAGATAATGTATGTGAGCCCGCGGATTGTAGGTCACTACATATATATATATATATATATATATATATACAAACATATATATATATATATGGTGGCTGCCAACTCGTTTTCGAGTACGGCCAATACTTTATATCCATGTAGGAGAACCCCTACCGATGCGCTGAACGAGTGTAACTTTTTAGTCCAGACAGCGACTTGAAAACTCTGGTACAAACACTACAGTTGTGACAATTATTGACACATAGTGCTGGGTCCATGGTACCATGTGATGACAAGTGAAGAGAGATCTCCAGATATAAAGCAACGCCTGTGCCGTGAAGCTTTTATAGTGAGCAAAGGCACTGCACAAAGCCAGTCCCACTCTCTTAACCAAGATGATATTTACCAAAAAGAAGAACAAGTCAACATCATTGGATACTATCAGGGTTGCAGGTTTTATATCAGAGTTTTCCTTCTCCTAGAATTCTGCCTTGACAAAGGCTAAGGGGTCATCTCTCCCTTATATATATATACAAACATATATATATATATATATATATATATATACATACAAACATATACATATATATATATATATATATACAAACACATATATATATATATATATACAAACACATATATATATATATATATATATATACAAACATATATATATATATATACAAAAATATATATATATTAGAAATTAGAAATTATAAGCTTTCACCGTATTTTAGACTAAAGAATTTTCTAGCCTGATAGTGGGTTTATAACCCACGGAGAAATGGAAAAAGATGAGTGTTGCCGTACATGGGAGACGGACCCACATCTTTGGTTATCCAGACCAATGTGCTACCATTACATGCTACCCATGTACGGCAACACTCATCTTTTTCCATTTCTCCGAGGGTTATAAACCCCACTATCAGGCTAGAAATTTCTTTAGTCTAAAATACGGTGAAAGCTTATAATTTCTAATTTCTAATTTTCAAACTCGTGCACCGTTTCAAAAACATACTTACAAGTTTACATTTATAATTTGCTTGTATATATATATATATATATATATATATATATATTTTTTTTTTTTCAAAACATAACCCTTGATATACTGTCTTTGTAGTCTGAGGTAATGCAAAGTCGGTAGCTCAAATTATTTGCATTCGTATACTGAATTAATAGCGATTTAATTATATATGAATAAAATGATTAATTATCATTTTATATTTCAGGAAAGACCTATTGCTATATAAGCATAACCAAGATTCTATTAAAAAAATGGAATTATTAGTGAACGGTTTTGATCCTAATATTGGTTTTACTCAAGTGTGCCTTAATAGTTCCAGTGTGAGTTTTTTTTTTATTGTTGCAATTCTCTCTTTGTTTTGTATATGATAATTTAACGTTTGCCAATAAACACTAACTTTTTATGTGTTACCGCTTCTAACGGTGCTAACCCTCTCTGAAACTTCTTAATAATTTAGTAGAGATTTTCATAAAAGTTACTGATGTGTTGGGTTTCCTTCTCACTAAACATTTAAAAAATCTTTTTCAAGTCTTTCAGTATAGTTTTGGTTTTTGAAATCAGCATTAGCTTTCAGTTAATATTCCCATAAAAATATGTTGTAGTCAGCTATTTTAAATTAGAGAGAATCCTAAGTAAGAGTTACTAAAATTGAAAACTCTCAACATAGTTAGGTGTCTAGTATTATTTAAAACATGGTGATGAATATATAACTTTAAAATATGTTCGATTTTTCAAAACATAACCCTTGATATACTGTATTTGTAGTTTGAAGTAATGCAAAATCGGCAGCTCAATTTTCTTAAAGTTGGTGATACTACAACAGTTTCTTCAACAACCGAAAAGGTAAATATTAATGTTTTGACAATAATATGGTTTGTATAGTGTTCTTCTTCACAAGGGCCCAAGACATCGGGGACAATACAAGAACGAAAAACAACACAGAGTTGGGGTTTCCACCGAGTAAAGGAAAGGGGACATCAGCAAAAGGAAAACAGTAGATAATAACTATAATTGTAATAAATAGTCATGATAAAATTACAAAACAATAATACGAACAGTGTTCTAGTAGGTGGGAACTATACTTTAGGGTAATTCCAGGAAAAAAAGGCCACAAAATCCTGTATTACTCTGTCAGCTCACGGGTATTAAAAGTGCCCTCTACTGATTTCTTCCTTCCTGCTTAGAAAAACATAGTCAAAGTAAACCTATTCAACCTCGTCAATCTCGTCGTTCTTACATATCGTTCATTTAAAAAATAACGCCAAAAAGGCAGTGTCTTCCTCTCTACTCTCACTATCGTCTTCAGCTGGTACTTAACGAAGTTGTTGAGGTCCTGGCCGATGACAAAGATTCCTTCCCTGAAACCTTACAGCTTTTTTCACCATAGCTACCAGAAAGAGGAAGATTTGTCATGCCTCACTTCTAAAGGAAGATGGCGATTCAATGTTTACTATATACCTGGCTGATAGGATTTGTCCTACACATGAAAATATCATTATTTAATATGGAAAAACAAAGTCGATATGGGAAGGATTTGAACAAGTACCTCAAGTGTTCGTCTGATGTTCTACCGAAAATGACGTCCATCGTTTAAAACGTTTAACACTTAAGCACTAGAAAATCTACGAGCTGCGAGCGGGTGCTGAAAAGATCCTGCTGACTTTGGGTAAAAGAAAATACAGGAGAATCAGTTGATTATTATTTAATTCAACACATTCCTCTCTCAGATTCACACACTTATTGCAGCGGTACTTCAGTTTTTTTAAGCTCTGTAAAAAGAACTCGGAAGGTTGGCCCCCCAACAAGGCCTCTGTAGCAGTGATGAAGCCAGGTACTTTTCAGCACCCCCTCGTACGTTTTAGATAGCTTGTTTTCAATTAGAAAAAAATATATATATTTCAAAAATGCATCTTTTCGGCATAAATGTTTCTTATTGAAACTAATTTTCTTTCTCTCTTTTTTTTTCTAGGCGGATAATTCAGCTGAGTGTTGTTTTATGAAAACGGGAATAATTCTCATTTTGATAATTTGTTGGCTTATTTAATGCTTTTCCAAAGAACTAACATATTACAGACCTATCAACTCTCTCCGTCCGACGGGGAGATCTCCCCGTTTTGGCTTATTTCTCCTCGTCCCCCCGTTTTTGTGAAAATGGGTATAGCTTTCATTATGTAAAATCCTCTCTTTTTGCCTCATTCCTCCCCATTTTGGGGCATTTTTTTTCATGGTACTCCCCGTTTGGGTTTTTAGAGGTTGACAGATCTGTATTACTGCAATGAAATACATATTAATTTAAATATAACATTTATACTGAAAAAATGCCTACAGTCTATTTTGATTATTTTCATTAGGTATTATAAATCTTTTCCTATTTGATAACTTGCATTCACTCTAAATATCATCCAGCACGTGTGAGTGTGATCGATTCCATTAAACTGCATCGTTCGGTTAATTGCATAATACACTGAACCATTTAACTAAAAAAAAAAAAAATCTACGTAAAATTGACTGGCAGGTTTCAAATAAATGTAAATTAAGTTGTTTTCGATTGCTTACATTTTTTTTTGTAACAGATTCTTTCCACTTTTGCGTAAAATAATTAATATGTAGCATATAATGTATAAGTTTATATATTTAATAAGTTTTTATTTTGATAAGAATAAAGAGGTTCCAGAAACTTCGTTTTTCATGATCAGTTAAAATGACAATAAACATATTTACCTACTTCATGTTTTTAAATAATTGTTTCTACTTTCGGCACAAGGCCAGCAATTTGAAGGGGAGGGGGAAAGTCGATTAAATCGACCCCAGTGTGTTACTGGTACTTTATTTTATCGACTCCGAAAAAAGGCAAAGATAATCTCGGCGGGATTTGAACTGAGAACGCAAATGGCCGTAACTCTATGCAGCTAAGCACGTTGTCCGACACTCTACCGATACTGCCAATAAAAAAAAGATAGAATATGTTCAAACTGTTATATCATTTCAATGAATTCATTACGATCAAAACTGAAAATCCAGTGTATTTGTATCTTATTTTTTTATCGTGACTAAGATTAGTTTAAAAATTAATCATTCTGAAAGTGGCGAATGGAGGCCATTTTTTTTCTTTTATTTCGGTTACTTGTCTGTAATTGACACTGTTATCTTTGCACTTAAAAATATTAATTGTCCTGACTTAGAAAAAAATGAAGAAAAATATGTTCAGGTTTTTTTATGGTCTAGCCATTACAATTGATAAAAATTGTAAAACTGTTAACTTGGTTAGATGTAATATTAGAACTAGAAACAGGGGCTTATAGTCTTCATCATATACCCGTTGAATGTCTATACTACATACATAGACTATATAATATATATATATAATATAATATATATATATATATTATATATATATATATATATATATATATATATAGTATTTACGTATCGAGAAAGAGAGAAAAAGGAGGGATAGGTGATACATATAGTTATTTGCCAAGTAGCGTATGCCAAAGGTGCTCGATACTAGTGCCGGCAGTATTAAATATTCGAAGTGTTAATATTTAGTGGGCTAGAGAGTTAGCAGAGCGTAAGCACGTGGGAAAGTAAAAAATCGGAGAATAGACCGTTAAAACATGTTTATTTAAAATATCACCTACGTACGTTTCGCCCAGTTGGGCTTCTCAAGGGCATAAATAATCACAAGTGTTCCTTATATAGTTCGGAAAGAGTTTTGGGGGTTAAATCTACATCAAGATTCATTGCTCGCAAAAATATCTTGTTTTGATTTTGCAGCAGGTCAAGGGAGGTAACTCTGGCCGGTGTTAGGGCAGTCTTTCCCGGATAATTTTTTTTTTTTTTTTTTTTTTGCCGCATCCGTTTGTCTGAGGCTGGGTCTGGTATGCAAGGATTGTTTTCTGGGTGTTATTTTGCTGCGCCTGCCCGCCGGGGTGTTAAGACTTGTTGCAGGGAGATACAGTGTACTATTTCACTCTTCATTCTTAGCCCATCTAAAGAAGGATATTTTTAAGCGATGTGTACAACTTATCGCTGTTTCAGCTCTGCTGTTGATGAGCTCGTGGGGTGCAGTTATGATGTGGTAGAGCTCCATGAGGCAAAGATCGCATTTCCTCTTGAAGTTGTACGGTGCAGCCCTGCCGACAATCTCCCAGTGCGTGGAGAAGCTGATGTTTAAGTCCTTTAGTGATGTGATGTAGTCCGCGAGCGAAGTGGAGTGCCTTAGTTTTCTATTTGTGAAAGAGTGGAGATGTGTTCGAAACCTAATTTTGAACGGGCCGGAGGTGGCCCCTATATAATGTTTAACGCTATTGTGGCTAGTAATAGTGCATCTATATATAACCCTATCAGTCAAGCAGTATCCTCTAAGGGGGCAGCGTCCTCTGTCGCGGCAGTTGCAATTTCTGTCGCGGTTCCGTCTATTTCCCACGGTAAGGCTATCATTGTTGCTGCCTACGTTGTTACCTACGCT
>OZ024753.1:27438388-27443388 GCA_964016885.1 Eledone cirrhosa | reverse complement strand
ATATATGTATATATATATGTATATGTGTGTGTGTGTATATATATATATATATATATATATATATATATGTATATGTATATGTATATATATATGTATATGTATGTATATATGTGTATATAGATGTGTATGTATGTGTATGTGTGTACACATGGCCTAGAGTAAGTATGTATATATGTGTGTGTCTATACGTGTGTATATAAAGATAAGTTGAGTATGAAAATGTATACACATTGTATGTACATGAATACATGTGTGTATATATATGTGTATGCATGTGTATATATATGTAAGTATGAATATGTAAATTGTGAGTATATGTATTTTGTAGAGGTGTGCAAATATATTTGTGTGTGAATGCGTGGGTGAAAGGATACGTACACTTGAAAGAAAAATTTAAGTCTGAATGTTAATTAAGTGCAAACACAAAACCAACCACGCATATCTTTACTATCTCTAATCCTTCTATAGATTTAGAAAAATAACCAATAATATATTCTATAAAAAATGTCAAAACAACAGATGGGAATCTAATTACTCACTGCCACCAAGAATTCTCACTGCTATCGAAAAACCACTCCTTCAACTATTCTTCTAACAACTTCACCCCTCCCTCCTAATATTCTCTATAAAAACTAAATAGGTCCTCAGTAATATTATTCTGATGAAATGACAGTAAATAATAACATTGAAATATTGAATGTCTGCATAACTAAAAGTTTGTAGATAGCAGCTGTTTTAGGTTATGTAACTGTTATAGAAACACGTGTCAATAAATTCCTTTCAACTAAACTGTATCCATTCAAATCTTTCTATTTTTCTCCGGATTACTTTTGGAACTACAACTGGAACCGTCGAGCAAACTCTACGTGAGCTGATAATCTACTGTGTGTAATATTTATATTACAACACAACGGAAAATACTGTATATTTACCTCCTGTAAAGTCGAGCAACCCACACAGCAAACGCAACCACAACAATGAAAAAACACTACCTGGATATGTCACTCAAAAACATACCAACCCAAGGTAGAAAGGAATATTTATTGAGTATGATTCAAAAAACTAATGAATTCATTCGACGTGTCAGGTGGAAAACGCTCCACTATGATAGAAGCCGTATGAACTCAACATTAGAAAGTGGTGTAAACAACAAATTCGGTTTTAGGACTTGTAAAAACCCACCCACCAACCCACTATTAGATGCATTTGAGCAGGACCTCATGAACTTAATCCTTAAAATTAAATTCAAAGGACGCAACACCAACAGCAAATTACAGAAAGATATAAAAAAACTACTGGACGACCTTAAAAACACCAAAGGAATTGTAGTAAAAGCGGACAAAACATCAAACCTGTACACTATGGATTGCACTACATACAACAACTTCATTCGAAAAGAATTACATAAAAAATATAGAAAAACGAGTGAAGTAACCCTTAAGCACATCAATGATGAGGCATGCGAAATAGTGAAAAATCTCGGAATCGAAGATAGGACAGGACCACTCTTACCGACGGTACCCACCTTCAATCTTAAGGACCACAAGGTAAACTTTGATAATGACCCTAAAATTAGATTAATCTGCCCCTCTAAATCAGATATAGGTAAAATAAGCAAATATATCTTAGATAGAATCATCCCCCAAATTAAGGCTAAGGTTAACATTAAACTCTGGGGGAAGACCCAAGAAGCAATAAGATGGTTTAATAGCATTAGCAATAAGAATAAATCTAAGTTTATCCAGTTTGATATCGATGAATATTACTCATCGATATCACCTGAAACTTTGAATAGAGCCATTAAGTTTGCTAAGGATAACTCTGACCTTACAAACGATGAAATTAAGATTATATTAGAAGCTAGGAAAACTATAGTCAAATTTGAGAACAGTTATTGGGTACGTAAAGATAGACCCTCTAACTTTGACATAACAATGGGCTTTAATGATTCGGCGGAAATAACTGATATTGTGGGGTTATTTATCGCCTTTAGACTCCAGGAAAAATTCAGCAATCTCCACGGCGGAATATACCGCGACGATGTTCTCCTCCTAGCTAAAAACCTTAATAACCAAAAACTAGAAAAACTACGCAAAGATATAAGAAAACTACTACTCGAAATAGGACTAACTATAACATATGAATACAACCTTAAAGTAGTTAACTTCCTGGATATCACACTCAATTTAAACTCTGGTTTGATTAAACCGTTTCATAAATTGAATGAAAATCTCAAATACGTAAATGTTGGGTCTAACCACCCCATCTCTATAATTAAATCTATCCCTAAAAATATTTCCCTTAGAATCTCGGGTCTATCTTCTAACATACAAGTATTTAAGGAACACGCCGAGTACTACGATAACGCCCTTAGTAAAGCAGGCTACGTCAACAAAATAGAGTACATAGATGGGAACAATCAAAACACCCAAAATAAATCCCACATAGGTAGATATAATAACACAACACCAAACCACACTTACTACCATAGTATGCACACCAGTAAACCAACAAACAAAACTAATAGAAAGCGATGCAAAGAGTACTTATGGTATAACCCCGAATACAATAGTTCCATTAGTACAAATTTACCAGTACTCTTCTTTAAAATAATTAAAAGACATTTTCCCACATCACACAAATACCACAAAATCCTAAACCCTACCACTATAAGACTGTCATACTCTACAGCGTTAAACCTTGAACAACACATAAAAAAGATCAATACTAGAAGGTTAAACGAAAACACTAAGAACTTAAGTACAAAGAACACAAAAAAAACAGTAGACAATACACTACAGAACATAAATAAACCACACCTAAGTTCGTCCGCAATACTACTCCAGAGAAAACCCAACGTACACAACTGTAACTGCACCTATCCTGACAACTGCCCCCTCGGCAATAACTGCCTGGAAAAAAATATTATTTATAAGTGTACCATTAAATCCGGAGGCAACGAGTGGTATTACGTGGGATCAACGGTAACATCGTTTAAATCTCGATTGTATAGGCATTCTTACTCAATAAAACACCAGAGCCAAAGAAATGTAACAACTTTAGCAGAAAAAGCTTGGACGCTCAGGGATAGCGATCAAAAGTTTACCCTAAAATGGGAGAAATTAGCTAAAACCCAAAGCTTTTCCAGGAGCCAAAATTTCTGCAAATTGTGTAATCTTGAGATTTATTACATAATCACACACAAGAAGAAACTGCTGAATAATAGAATTGAACGAAAATTATTCTGCCGTCACAGAACTAAAACCCTTTTTTCCCACTACAAGCCGAATATTACATAAAAGAGGGACATCCCCCAACTATATAAACCTTAATCTAGTTAGAAAAATATAAAAACAATCTCTTCTCAACATATATTAATAACCTTAAATTACCACACTAATAATGGAAAGATATGCTGATGAGAATAGGTGCAAATATGCGATAATGAATGTGTCTAAAAACGTCCATAAGTATGTATATATATGTGAAAATGTATATAAATAAGTAAATATATATATATATGTTTGATGTGTATAGTTAGATGTAAGTGTATTTATGTATTAAAGTGCTTATATATATATGTATATATATATGTATATGTGTGTGTGTATATATATATATATATATATATATATGAGACAGGTCGGGTCGTTGGCGACTAAACTGACAACCCCACCAAGGTTTCTTGGTGAGGAGGGTGACTTTGGACATCCTGCAGGACTAAAAACAAAACCTGTCAAAGGGCAAAGGAGCTCGTAAGAGTCAATGGCCATCCAAAATCACCGGGAGAGATGACCTCTTAGCCTTTGTCAAGGCAGAATTCTAGGAGAAGGAAAACTCTGATATAACACCTGCAACCCTGATGGTATCCAATGATGTTGACTTGTTCTTCTTTTTGGTAAATATCATCTTGGTTAAGAGAGTGGGACTGGCTTTGTGCAGTGCCTTTGCTCACTATAAAAGCTTCACGGCACAGGCATTGCTTTATATCTGGAGATCTCTCTGCACTTCTCACATGGTACCAAGGGCCCAGCACTATGTGTCAATAATTGTCACAAGTGTAGTGTTTGTACCAGAGTTTTCAAGTCGCTGGCTGGACTAAAAAGTCACACTCGTTCAGCGCATCGGTAGGGGTTCTCCTACATGGATATAAAGTAGTGGCCGTACTCGAAAACGAGTTGGCAGCCACCATATATATATATATATATATATATATATGTATATGTATATGTATATATATATGTATATGTATGTATATATGTGTATATAGATGTGTATGTATGTGTATGTGTGTACACATGGCCTAGAGTAAGTATGTATATATGTGTGTGTCAATACGTGTGTATATAAAGATAAGTTGAGTATGAAAATGTATACATATTGTATGTACATGAATACATGTGTGTATATATATGTGTATGCATGTGTATATATATGTAAGTATGAATATGTAAATTGTGAGTATATGTATTTTGTAGAGGTGTGCAAATATATTTGTGTGTGAATGCGTGGGTGAAAGGATACGTACACTTGAAAGAAAAATTTAAGTCTGAATGTTAATTAAGTGCAAACACAAAACCAACCACGCATATCTTTACTATCTCTAATCCTTCTATAGATTTAGAAAAATAACCAATAATATATTCTATAAAAAATGTCAAAACAACAGATGGGAATCTAATTACTCACTGCCACCAAGAATTCTCACTGCTATCGAAAAACCACTCCTTCAACTATTCTTCTAACAACTTCACCCCTCCCTCCTAATATTCTCTATAAAAACTAAATAGGTCCTCAGTAATATTATTCTGATGAAATGACAGTAAATAATAACATTGAAATATTGAATGTCTGCATAACTAAAAGTTTGTAGATAGCAGCTGTTTTAGGTTATGTAACTGTTATAGAAACACGTGTCAATAAATTCCTTTCAACTAAACTGTATCCATTCAAATCTTTCTATATATATATATATATATATATATATATATATATATATA
>OZ024753.1:27430888-27433388 GCA_964016885.1 Eledone cirrhosa | reverse complement strand
GGTGGAGATTACGTGTCCTTGTACTTTTGCTACGGGTGGTTCCATCTAGGTGACCGCTCTTATGTGTGTTAATGCGCAGTCGCCCGTTCGGTGCCCCTTTCACTTTATGCTCGGGTGCACTCTTCCTACCTCTTCCATGTTTATGTACACGAAGATGTTGGTTGGAAGGCGTTGGTAGTAGGCCGTCGCCTTTGTTGGTTTTGTAATAGGGGAATAGTTCGAGTAATCTACAGTGTTCACTGTCGCCGGGGTCGTGATCTTTAGTGCGGTTATCTATTCTATTATATCCGATTTCAACGAGGTCGTCGCGTGATCGGTTATAGGTATGGCTTACCGTAACGTTCGTTTTATGAGGGGGTGGTTTCTAGAGCTAGCGTTAGGGATGTAGGAAATTCCTCGGTTAAAGCCAGCGCTTATCAAGGCCCTATTGTAGTAATCTGCCGCTTGGTTGAAGATATCCTCATTGGCGGATAGCCTCGAGATTCTATGTGAGATACTATAGACTATGGAGTTGAGAGTCTGCTTAGGGTGGTTGGAGGCATAATTAATATAAGAGAGGCACTCTGCTAACTCTCTAGCCCACTAAATATTAACACTTCGAATATTTAATACTGCCGGCACTAGTATCGAGCAAATTTGGCATACGCTACTTGACAAATAACTATATGTATCACCTATCCTCCCCTTTTTTTCTCTTTCTCGATACGTAAATACTGTATATTATATATATTTATATATATATATATTATATATATATATATTATATATATATATTATATATATATATATATATATATATATATTATATATATATATATAGATATATATTATATATATATATATATATATATATATATATATATATATATATATATATAGATATATATTATATATATATATATATATATATATATATATTATATATATATATTATATAGTAATAATAATAAGTTTGAAGACTAAAATCCAAAGAGGGCTCGATAAGAATAAATATATATCAAATATATAAGAGCCGTAGAGCAAATATTTATAAAATAACAGATTACAGTTTAAGCAAAGAATCGCTGCTTTCACCCTTAACGGGATCTTCTGAAACTAACAAAGTCAATCTGTAAACGCAGAACTGGATATTTCAAAAAATGTTGCAACCGGAGGAAGACAGGAAGACGATACTTTGGTTCGTGGAAACGTTCGCTGGCAACGAACGGGAAAAAACGAATATAATACGTCATTAATAGGAGCGGTGAAAAACAATTACGCGCAAAGACAGAACCACGTTTATGGTATAAAAGAGGTCGTAGACTAATGTTCTCTTAGTTGGTTCATAGAGACGTTCTCTGGCAATGAACGAAAAAAACGAAGATAATACGTCATATGTGGATCGTGGAGAACAATAGGACGCAAAGACAAAACCACGTAAATGGTAAAGCAGAAGTCGTAGACTAAAATTCTAACTAGGAGACCAAATGAATCTCCGCTACAGAGTTAAGAAAAAGTAAATAAATACAATAAATAAATACATACACGCAAACAAATACGTACATACAAAAGCATACGCAAAACCTTACCATAGGTATACAAAACCACGCACATATAAATATGTGTGTGTGTGTATGCGTGTATACAAATAAATAAATAATTATATAAACGTATATAAATAAATAAATACGTATATAACAAGCGCACACACATACCTACATATAAATACACGAATGTTCGGAGACGTAAGTCAACTAAAACAAGAAGTACACGTATACACACACCCACCATACGTACGAACCCACATACTCACACAGACGCAAAACGGGAGATTCTAAGGGAAATATTTCTAGGGATGGATTTAATTATAGAGGGTGGATGGTTAGAACTCGTATATACATATTTAAGGTTCTCATTTAGTTTATGGAACGGTTTAATTGTTTCTGTATTGAGATTCAAAGTAACATCAAGGAAATTAACCTCTTTGAGGTTATATTCAAATGTAATATTTAATCCTAGTTCCTTAAAAAGCTTTCTGGTATTTTTACGCATCCTTTCTAAATTCTGGTTATTCATATGCTTAACTATTAGGAGCGCATCGTCACGGTAGATTCCACCGTGGAGATCCTTGAATTTTCCTTGTAGTCTGTGGGTGATATAAATCCCACAAGATCAGTTACTTCCGCCGAATCATTGGAACCCATAGTAATATCAAAATTAGAAGGTCTATCCTTGCGAACCCAGTAGCTATCATCAAATTTAACAATAGTTTTCCTAGCTTCCATAATAATATTAATCTCAGCATCCGTAAGGTCGGAATTAGCCTTAGCGAACGAAAGAGCTTCATGTAGAGTATCAGGTGAAATTGAAGAATAATATTCATCAATATCGAACTGAATAAATTTTGATTTTTTCTTATCAGTAATGCTATTAAACCATCTTATTGCCTCATGGGTGTTACCCCATAGTTTAATATCTACTTTAGCCTTAACTTGGGGGATAATTCTGTCTAGTATATATT
>OZ024753.1:27423388-27425888 GCA_964016885.1 Eledone cirrhosa | reverse complement strand
CCACAAAAATAATGAAAATCTTGCCTACATTAGTTACAACTCAAATCACCCCAAATCCATAATTAAATCCATAGCACGTAGTATATCCCTCCGAATATCCCGCCTATCCTCAAACCTAGAAATCTTTAACGAACATGCTGACTATTATAATGCAGCATTAGGTAGGGCCGGTCATAAAGATAAACTACAGTATATAGTGAATAAGGACAACATAAACAATCCTAGTAATTTTTACTCCAACCGCTCACATAATAATAGGAATAGCTTGACTAGACATAGGGTTAGACATGTAACACCTAGAGTAAACGGCCAAAACACTAATAACGTAAACCCTAGAAACAATAGAAGAAACAGACTAATTTTCATAGAAAAAGCATATAACGATATGTGCTTTTACAATTCTCCAGAAAGGCCGGTAGATAGGTAAATATTGCTGATGAGTTGTAACAACAACGAAACTAGTTCAATATTCCTTGTCTGGCTTTCTGGAGAATAGGGGGAAGGTGTTCCCCCAAAAACCAGTATGACTCTAAAAACCGGTTTGACTGTGTGTTTACATACAGAATAGCTGGGCCGCTCACTGTAAAGCGACCAGTGAAAGACTTGGTACACCTACATATGTATACGTGTGTGTATTCATATACACACTAGTATTTCAGTATGCATATGTAGATGTACATTTTTTAACTTAATTGTTATATATATATATATATATATATATATATTATATATATATATATATTATATATTGTTATACTTTGGGAGGGTCATGTTGCCAATAAGAAACACACGCACCAGTTGCTTTCACTTCAATTTAATTTATTATATATTTATAAATTTACAAATTTCTTATTGGCAAGTTTCTTATTGGCAACATGACCCTCCCAAAGTATAACAATATCGGTTTCAACACACGATTTCAGATAAAGAATCTTGCTAAACAAATTCAGAAACGAAATATATTATATATATTATATATATATATATATATATATATTATATATATATATATATTATATATATTATATATATTATATATATATATATATATATATATTATATATATATATATATATATATATAATATATATATATATATATATATATATATATATATATATATATATATATATATATATATATATATATATATATATATATATATATATATTATATATATTATATATATATATATATATACAAAAATAGGAATTAAAAGTATTCCGCAGTTCACTGTAATAATAATAATAATAATATTATTAGCTCAAAGAAGAATAGAGAATTTCCTTCCGAGCTCAAATGCAAGTATATATTACACAAAGAGAAATGTGTTACACAGTGAGAAGTGTGTAAAGAATTATTACAAGTGATTTTACCGTTACTGTATATGGAACAATATCTACAGGTAAGCAATTAAAAAGAAAAAAACCAGATCAGAATCAAATCTCTGGATTGGAATTTTAAATCACAAACCTTATAACTGTATTTCGCTGATACGAACCTAGTTTCGTTTCACCACTTATATGTGTCACCACCTATATGTGTAGTATAACAGTCCACATGGATCATCAGTCAGCAAAATGCGAGACTGAAACCTGTACATCTAACCTTCATAGCTAGAGAGATTGCAACAAGACACGCGGGCCAGAGTCGGCGAAATCACGTGTTATTCGAATCAAATAACGGCTCTCATGGATTGGCGAAGATGCTAGAAAGTGCAGCCCAACCATGCGAATTATTAGCTCAACAATTTGGAGCTCATTAATTATACAAAAATCGGAATTAAGAGTATTCCACAGTACACTGTAATAATAATAATAATAATAATATTATTAGCTCAAAGAAGAATAGAGAATTTCCTTCCGAGCTCAAATGCAAGTATATAATTCTTTACACACTTCTCACTGTGTAACACATTTCTCTTTGTGTAATATATACTTATATATATATATATATATATATATATATATATATATATATATATATATATATATATATATATATATATATATATATATAGTTAAAAGAATAGAGGTGTAACACACAAGTTATTATATATTGGTAAACGGAATAGAAAATGCTGACAAATTGTTCACAGTTGAAAAATGGTTTAATTAGGAATAAAAGAGTATTAGTGATTGTATGGGTTAGTATTCAGTTGTGGTTTAAAGTTTTTAAGTTTTTACCGGTTGCGCATTTCTAAATGCTTTTCAAAAATAATTTTGAGATAGAGTGTCCGTGCTGTTTGCTCTGATCTGATTAGTTTTGGGAATTCTACCTGTTTTTATGTTAAAAAAATGGCTCCAGCGTTAGTTTTGTGTTGCAAAAATGCTTGTGGTCAAAACAATTTTGATTGGTCGGTAGAGGTCATGTGAATGTAAAAAGTTGATTTTGCGCCAAGACTGTTTTTATGTTAAAATGTTAGAAAAGTGGCTCCAGCAAAAATTATGGTCAAAACAATTTTGATTGGTCGGTAGAGGTCATGTGGATAAAAAATTGG
>OZ024753.1:27398388-27400888 GCA_964016885.1 Eledone cirrhosa | reverse complement strand
TCACTTTAGCCGCATATACAATGGCTTTAGTGTTGCATTTACCTTGTAATGGGCATTCACTTTTGACTCTAAAGGAGCAATTTTGATGTTCTCTAGGTGATTTTTTTTGATGATATAAGATTTAATAGGGGGATCGCAGGAGTAGCTAATTTTGACACAGTTTCTATTAAAGATCTTATAGTATCTATGTGTTCTAGAGAAATGTTTATCTAAGAGCTCTAGGAATTTTTTGCCTACATTAGTTTTAACTGCTAGAGAGTAGGGGGTGTGAACCAGATTATTTTTCTTTTCCTATTTTTATGTTTAAAAGAGTTATTTAATCGTTTCGCTAAATCCGCTATTTTGGAGGGCTTTATTATAGTAGGGGGATGCCTTATTGAAAATAGCTTCTGAGGAAGAGAGGGTGGAGATCCTACGGCTAATATTAGGGATAAGGTTTTTCAAAACTATAGGAGGATGGCAAGAGCCTTTATTTATATATTTTGAATTATCATTAGGTTTATGGTATGATTTATAAGAAGCAGTAGGCAAATCTAGGTTTATATCTAGGAAATTAACATTAGAAAGGTTAGTGTCAATAGTAATTTTAAGATTAAAACTAGCAAAGGTTTTTATTAAGTCTTTCCTTAATCTATCTAAGTTATGGCCTATAGTGGTATGGGAAAGTATTAGACCATCGTCGCGATAAAGCCCCAAAATATGGTTAGGGAATTTTTCTTTAAGTGTGTGTAGGAGGAATAGGCCGACTAAATCACAAACATCAGCACTATCAAAAGAGCCCATTGAGACATCGAATGGGCTCTCTGGGTTAGATATTTTTACCCAAGTGTCATTATCAGTAAAGAGTAGAGTGTTTCTAGCGTGCAAGATGACATTCTCTTCAATATCAGAGATATTGGTAAACTTTCTAGCGAAATTTAAAGTTTTCGCTAAAAGAGTCTGAGTGATAGATGGGTAGAAATCTACAATGTCAACTTATCTTTAATTTTATTAAACCAATGTATTACGGAAGAGCTATTTATCCATTGGAGTAATTTAGACTTACTTCTAATGTGTGTGTTTATATTATTTAAACATTTTTTGCTGGCAAGACCGATATCAGTCTTAGCAGGGTTGATTAATCTACAACTAGGACGATTAATAAAGTCAGGTTTGTGATCTTTAAGGGTGATATATGCATTACGTTTAGCAAGTTTTTCTGTCCTATTATCTATTTTTAAAGAAACAGCTAATTCTTTAGCTTCCTTATTTATATTATGATACGTGTTTATATTAGCTATTTGGTATTTAGAGGTGATATTATCTATTAATAGTTGGTCGTGTAAATTATTATTAAATTCGTATAGGTTTTTAGTAGAGACTTTCCAAATTTTTCACTATGTTTTATATTGCCTTGAGGACGTTTCTTTCGTATTCGTCTTATTCGGGAAACTTCTGGTAATGAGGTAATTATATTGTATTGTTTATTATACATTAAATTTTGCTCTGGTACTTACATAGAGCACTCTTCACTCCTATGACTTTTTCAATTCCAACGGAAACTTCAATACCTATATATATATAATATATATATAATATATATATATATATAATATATATCATAATCTATAAAGCTCAGTATGTGGTCATGCTCCTTCGTTATAGAAATCTGCGATATAGAATTTCTTCAATTGAAATTTACAATTCAGTATTCGAAATAGTTTCGATTGCGTCTTGACGCAGATAAATTTTTCAATTTCACCCACAATTACGCAAAAAATAGATAAAACTCAATATTTTACGATTTTTCTCTCTCATTTAAACTGCTGAAACCTTTCTACTACCATTCAAAATCTATACAACTTCATACTTTCCAAGCTTGATGGTGATACTGTCCGTTCACACCACTCCCTACTGTCTTAAATTTAGAAAACACATATCCTCTATGAGGTTACTAAACCTGCTAGAAACAGCAGCTAACTCTCCCCCATATCACACCCCTCCCCACACCACTCCCTACTGTCTTAAATTTAGAAAACACATATCCTCTATGAGGTTACTAAACCTGCTAGAAACAGCAGCTAACTCTCCCTCATATCACACCCCTCCCTACTGTCTTAAATTTAGAAAACATATCTTCTATGAGGTCACTAAACCTGCTAGAAACAGCAGCTAACTCTCCCCCATATCACACCACTCCCTACTGTCTTAAATTTAGAAAACACATATCCTATATGAGGTCAATAAACCTGCTAGAAACAACAGCTAACTCTCCCTCATATCACAACCCTCCCTACTGTCTTAAATTTAGAAAACACACAGACAACCATGCAGAACAACTCCATCGCAGCTCTGTTGTTCGGCTGGCATCGTCTACGCGCGTGTTGCGCAAGTACTGTGAAACAATAAATTTCAACACTTCTTTGCACAGAGATAATATCCATAGGCGAAACTACAATTGTCATTGCTGGCGCAGCTCATGCTTCCAGGTCTGCAATTTATTCACCCAGTACCTGGCAGA
>OZ024753.1:27390888-27395888 GCA_964016885.1 Eledone cirrhosa | reverse complement strand
TATATGGAGAGAAACCAGCTGTTATATATAGAGAAAATAACCAGACATAGGCGAGGTGTAAAAACCCTATGTTTTAATGTATGTATAAAAACCAGCCACTATATTGTAAATATCAGTATTCTTGAATGAGACATGTACCCATAATGTGTAAAAAGTAATGATCTCATGTTTAGTTTTTTTTTAAAATTCATATGTGATAACTACAAACATCTATGTGAATTTACATGATCAACTCTGCAAACCCTAAGTTAACGGAAAACATTCTCATTGTGGTATAAAAATTTAAGTATACATATATGTGTATATATATACACACAAATATATATAGAGTCAATATTACTACTATTCATGTCTTTACTCTACAAGCAGAAATAGAGAAACCGAAGATCAATATGAAAGATCACAAGAGGAATTTTGAAAATGACTTGCCAGTTAGATTGATCGCACCATCAAAATCGGACCTGGGCAAATTAAGCAAAAACATTCTTGACAGGGTGATACAGCAAATTAAGAACTTGGATTGTTTATCTAACCTGAGCTTGTGGAAGGGAACCGGAGAGGTTGTTGAGTGGTTTAAGCAAATTAAATATAACAATAATAATAAGTTTATTCAACTTGATATAGCTAACTATTATTCTTCTATTACCCCTAATCTACTAAATAAGGCACTAAATTACGCATTCAAACATACTGACCTAACTAGCAATGAAATGCATATTATATTATCGGCTAGGAAAACTTTGATAGAATTTAATGACCAACTATGGACCAGAGCAGATAGAG
Organism: Eledone cirrhosa; assembly: GCA_964016885.1. Taxonomy (NCBI): domain Eukaryota; kingdom Metazoa; phylum Mollusca; class Cephalopoda; order Octopoda; family Eledonidae; genus Eledone; species Eledone cirrhosa. The sequence goes on along the minus strand of OZ024753.1, from coordinate 27,395,105 downwards.
ATAGCAATTTTGACATTACTATGGGATCATCCGACTCAGCTCAGGTAACTGACCTTGTGGGCTTATTTTTAATCAATTCGCTACATAGGAAAATACCTGATACTACCGGAGGTTTATATAGAGATGACATGCTTTTACTTATTGATAATAATAACTCTGAACTAAATAGAAAATGTAAACAAATTACACAATTTTTTAATTACTTTAATCTTAAAATAGAAATTGAGAACAACCATAGAATAGTCAATTTCCTAGATATAACATTAAATCTCAACACATGTCTTCACTATCCTTTTCACAAGTTGAATGAAAACTTAAACTATGTCAACTTTAACTCTAACCACCCCAGATCTGTCAAAAACACTATAGTAAACTCTGTTCAAAAACGTATCTCTAGGATCTCGTCGAATAGAAAGATTTTCGACGAAAAAGCCCAATACTACAATGAAGCATTAGCTAGAGCAGGATATGCTGATAAGATTGTGTACATAGATAATGATAGACAAACTAAACAAAATAACAACTATTTTAATTACGGCAACAACCTTAACAACTATAATAGAAAGCATTACAATAATTCCAAAGGCCAAAAAAGAAATAGAACTAGGAACATAATTTGGTTTGCCCCCCCCTTTCTCACTAAACATTAAAACCCACATCGCTAAACTATTTTTTAAAGCTCTTGATAATCGCTTCCCTAGAACACATAGGTATCACTCAATTTTCAATAGACATACAATAAAATTAACCTACTCATCCACCAAAAATTTAGCACAAAATATTAATAGAATAAATAATAGGAACTTAAAACCTAGTGATAATAGCATAAATAATATACAAGTTAACAAATGTAACTGTAGAGATAGATCTAAATGTCCGTTAAATAACAACTGCTTAGTTAAAAATATAGTATACAATTGTAATGTTAATACTGACTCTAATTCTTTTAACTACGTCGGTTCCACATCGACGGAATTTAAACTTCGCTATAATAACCACAAGAATTCTTTCACAGATCCAAGCAAAAAATCTTCAACGGCACTATCAGGCGTACTCTGGCAACTTAAGCTAGATAACGTTAGATATTCGACGGCTTGGAATATAGTCTCAAGAGGGATTCCTTTTAATTCATCCTCTGAGACATGTGACCTCTGCCCAGAGGAGATATTCTTTATACTAAAATCTAAAAATTCCCTTAATCTACGGACAAATTTATTCAGTTGCTGCAAACATAGATTAAACTCAACGTTTAAATATAAATTTAAATTTAAAATGTAGTATATTTAGTTTGATTTATAATTATATGGGAAACTAGCCGATAAATCTTTGATTTCTTCTTTTTATTTTTATTTTTATTTTTATTTTTATTTAAACATTCTTCATGAAAAATTAAGCTACCCTAAAAGTTGATGCTCCAAATATTTCGAATAAACGTTACACTAGATAAACTTCTATATTAAATATAAGAACACATGTAGACCAAATGTGCATCCTAAACTTTTTGAAATGATCTTTGCTAGATGCGATTTGATAGATAATTTTTGGCTTTATCTGTTTTTCGACTCTGATGCTTATAATGAACTTGGCAATATATTGTCAATTAATTTTGAAGGGTTGATCTTTGTGGTTTATTTTTATTTTTATTATTGTTGTATTTTCTATTTTTAATATTTTTAATATGTAATATTTTTAATATGTAATATTCTTTCGTAATATTTTTTAGTTTTCTATTTTATTATTATTATTGTTTTTTAGTTTTGTTTCTGATATATATTTTTATTAGTATTTTGAAATCTGCTCTCTATTTCTGCTTGATAGATAATCTTGTAGAGTAAAGACATGAACAGTAGTAATATTGACTCTATATATATTTGTGTGTATATATATACACATATATGTATACTTAAATTTTTATACCACAATGAGAATGTTTTCCGTGAACTTAGGGTTTGCAGAGTTGATCATGTAAATTCACATAGATGTTTGTAGTTATCACATATGAATTTAAAAAAAAAACTAAACATGAGATCATTACTTTTCACACATTATGGGTACATGTCTCATTCAAGAATACTGATATTTACAATATAGTGGCTGGTTTTTATACATACATTAAAACAGGGTTTTTACACCTCGCCTATGTCTGGTTATTTTCTCTATATATAACAGCTGGTTTCTCTCCATATATCTCCCTTACATTAATACTAGAGCTAAATAAATAAATAAATAAATAAATAAATGTATCATTGATGCGTTTACTCAACAGACGTCCCACTACCTAGTTATCTATATATATATATATATCTATCTCTATTTCCTCTCTCTCTATATATATATATATCTCTCTGTTTCTTTACATGAAGTTCTTCTCTTTATCTATCTTTCCATCTCTCTATTTTGTTCCATGCATTTCTTCTTTTTCTTCTTTTTCTTCGTTTTCTGTCTTTCTTTCCTTTGTTTTCTCTCTTTCTTTCTCTCTGTGTACAATTTTTTTTCACTACCAATTCAACTCTTTCAAATACAAGTCGATGTTGTTACGGTATGTCAAATCTATTTATCTATAAATCTGTTTATATTGTATTTTGTCTGAGGAAGGCATAGCATATTGTTAATATGATATCCCTGAAATATATATAATGAAATAAATATGGTTTTATAAATATAGTTTCCATTTATTTAATATTGTTATTTAATATTGTATATATATATTATATATATATATATATTATATATATATATATATATAATATATACATTATATATATATAATATATATATGTTATATATATATAATATATATAATATGTATATATTATATATATATATATTATATATATATATATTATATATATATATATATCATCATCATCATCATCATCATCATCATCGTTTAACGTCCATATTCCACGCTTGCATGGGTTTGGACGGGAGTATTCCCACTTGAGGCAAGAGTGGTTGTCTTGCTCGCATAGGACTGTCTGGCGGGTTTTCTACGGCTGGATGCCCTTCCTCACACCAACCACATTTACAGTGTGGAACTGGGAGGTTTTTACCGTGTTGCCTACACGGCCACATTACAGCGTGGACTGTGTTTTTTCGTCGTGACACCTACACGACCTCATTTGTTTCGGGCTGGATGTTGTGACACCAACATAACTTTACATTGAAGGGGCGGTGTGGATAGGGTGGGGGTAGTGGGACAGGGTGTATTTTGTTAGAGGTGCCTACTGACTGTAGAATGTTTCACTTTGTACTTAGGTAAGGCGGGTCTTCTCTATTACTGTGTAGCGCCAAAGCTCTCGGTCCAGTGACATTGTCTTGGAGAGGTGTAAGTGTGTGAAGTCGGAATTATCAAGTCGTCCCAGGTTTTTCTGGGTCTGCCTACTCCGTGGCTACCGTCTATTTTTATTGTCCTGCACTTTTTATACAGCAGTCATCTTTCTTGCGCATCACGTGACCATACCAACGTAGTCTTCTCTCGAGTAAACAACATCTGATCCCTCTTATTTCTAATTTCTCCCTTAGTACGTTTATGCTTTACCGTTCACGTATGTTACTATTACACATCCAGCGGAGCATGCAAGCTTCGTTTCTCTCCAGTCTGCGTATATCCTCTGCTCACAATGCCCAGGTCTCACTGCCATGTAACATTGCTGTTCGTATGCAGGCATCATACAGCCTGCCTTTCATTTTTAGAGAGAACCCTTTAGCGGCCAATAGTGGTATAAGCTCTCTGAACTTTTTCCATCCCGTTCTGACCCTAGCTACTGTACTTTCAGAGCACCCTCCCCAACTGCTGATTTTATCACCCAGGTAACGGAAGCTGTCCACTATTTCTATAGAACCATCTGTGCAATGGAATGAGTTAGTATTCTGTGGGAACTTGCTGCTACTTATTGCACCCGAGCACCTGCCACATATAAAATCTATATTTTTAGATAGTTTACCTGTGATCCCACTACATCTTTTATGTACCCATACTTTGCATTTGGGACATAAAATGGAGTTTCTACCTACTCCTCTCCTACACACTGAGCATGGCCATTTGCCAGATGGGACCGGTGCCCTATTTTCCTTCCTACAAACTAGAACTTTAGTCTTAGACAAGTTAACTTTAAGGCCTTTTGATTCTAGGCCATGCTATATATATATAATATATATATTATATATATATATATATAATATATATATATATATCTATAATATATATATTATAT
>OZ024753.1:27355888-27383388 GCA_964016885.1 Eledone cirrhosa | reverse complement strand
TAAAAAATTGATTAACAATATTCCAACGATACCATCGTAGGCAGCTGAGAGTATAAATACATTCCTTGAAAGGAAATATATAAATTTCAAAAAAAGGAACATTAATGTTCTTTTTTATGATTAAAGACCAGTTGAATTTGTTATATTCCCACGAGGCGATACCAACTATTTTGAACATTTATACAAGAGCAACTCTGTCTATCCATAGAGTGCTCTTATCTGGAAGAAAGTGGCAATTATATCATTTCAAAGCTTTCCAATTTTCTTTTTAACGAAACAGACAGAATAAATGTTGATATCTAACTTGATGTCCCCTCTGCTTTGTGAGCTTAGAGACCACGGAAGAGGGTTTTCATGACCACGCGGGAGGGTATATTTATTAGTAAATGGTAAAATATATACAACAAATGAGTAAGTGAATTGTAGTAGATGGTTTCCAGTCCAGTCAGACTGCAACTACAAATAAAAAAAATTGTTAGTTTGCTTTGTGACAATAGCATATCCACGTTTTCGGATAAATCAACTTACTTTAACTTTGACCTCATTTCAATGGGACCCTTGAACTTTATGGAGTCTAGCTAACTCTTTGACGTCAGGCTGGATTTTCGTACGACGTAGGCGGAGACCTCCACATGTAATTACATTGTAGCGGTTGCGAGCCTTACTGTGCAGTCTGGAAACAGCGCCAAACCTCCTCTTGACTAAGTATGAGCTTGGAAAAGGGAGAGCAAATCTCTTAGCCTCTGCACGTAGGTGTGGAAATCGACGCTGAATTTCCTCTTGCATCCAAAAAAGGGGTTCACCTATTTTGGGAAATCTAATTTTGATCATGTCATCTGCTTTAAGCTCAATGAATTCTTCCTGAAATATAACGTCCAAGTCATCGACGTTAGCTGTGAAGGGATCTGCTACCCACATTGGGATGACCATCGGCAATAGGTCGACAAACCGTTCTCTCGTGTTTTCTTGTAGCGCACGGAGGTGAGCGGTATAAATTTGGAGTTGGTCATCGCTTACAATGTTTTGAACATTGGCGACACTAGGAAAATTATAGAATTCCCGTCAACAAAGATTCCTTTCGATGACATTCAATTTGGCCAGGAATGTTTTCACAGCATTCCTTGCTTTAAGCAAGGTGATCTTCTTCCCCTGCAAAGCCAAAATGACGCTATTGCATTTGTCGACGATGTCGGTGAGGTAGGCGCAGTTTTGCCTCACATCGAGGGTTTTCTTGTACAGTTCTGTGTTGCGTCCTCGCAGAAACTCAATGATAGAGTCAAACAGTTCAAAGAAGTGAATAAGGCACTTGCCCTTTGAAAGCCACCTCACTTCATTATGAAGGAGCAACTTGACGAATTCTTCGTTATTATCTTGGCACAGTTGCCGGAAAATTCGTTCATTGAGGGAATGCCGTTTGATAAAATTGATGACATCAAGGGCCACCTGCAAGGACTTGCTCAGTGGCTTGCTGAGTTTCTTCACAGCCAAGTGTTGTCGATGAATGACACAATGAACAACAAATACAGATAGATTTTCTCTCTTCAGAAGAGTGACGAAACCCTTATGTTGGCCGACCATTGCTCTAGCGTCGTCCGTAGCACATGATACAATATGTGTTGTATTTGGTCCTAGATGTATGTATTACCTCCCTGTGTGTTGTAGGTAGTCCTAGATGTATGTATTACCTGCTTATGTATAGCAAGTGGTCCTAGATGTATGTTTTACCTGATTATGTGTTGTATGTGGTCCTAGATGTTTGTATTACCTGATTATGTGTTGTATGTGATCCTAGATGTTTGTATTACCTGATTATGTGTTGTATGTGGTCCTAGATGTTTTATTACCTGATTATGTGTTGTATGTGATCCTAGATGTTTGTATTACCTGATTATGTGTTGCTTGTAGTCCTAGATGTGTGTATTACCTGCTTATGTGCTGTATGTAGTCCTAGATGTGTGTGCTACCCGCTTCTGTGTTTTTTTATTATTTTTTTTATTTGTAATATTATTTATACAATAGGAAATAAAATAGATCTACATAGTCTTAACTCGTTACGGTTGAGTCAATAATTTCAGACATGAAATACATTGTAATCGGTGAAGGAAAGACAAGATTCTAACTGGCTGCGATTGAAGTATCCTTGACCCAGTTGACTGTGGGTTTTTCTGTGGTTAGGATCTCAATTGCTGGTTCATCTCTAAACACGCCTGCACACCTGCGGTCAGACCATAGTTATGCTGTCTGCATGCTCATTCAAATGCATTCACACTGGCTGTCTCAAAGACATACAAATATGGCTTATAAAACTTACCAAAGTAAAGAGCCTTCCAGTGCACTCCAAGCTCCAAACGACCCCCTAATGCCCCTTGCTCCCAAACGCCCCCCTGGATTTCCGAAACGCCCCCTGGCGGTGCATATGCCCCCCGTTGAGAACCTTTGCTCTAAACCTTTGTCACTTAGTAGAACCTTAAAGAATTTAGCTTTTAAAGAATCTCCCTTTCCTTTAAATATATCTACCATGACTGACCCCCCACTGATCTTATAGACACCTGTTAGCTTAAAAGAAACTTAATAATAAGGAGTGGCATGCCATCCTGAACCTGTTTATAGAATTCTTTCTGCCTTTGTTACTCTAAAAACATAAATAAATAAAAATAAAAATAAACTATAGCTTTGTAGAATTAGCTTTTATTGAATTCCCTTTTCTATCAACCAATGCCTACACCCATCCCACTCCCCACCCTCTCCTACCACTTGTAGAGACCTATAAATACCATACTTATTTTTTGATACCCAGATTCCTGATGATTTCTAAAGAATGAAACAGTTCTAGTCCTATAGAATCTCATCTATATTAAAACTTTTATACTCTGCAATGTATTGAGTACCTTACTTACTGTGGTTATCTCCGATTCAACCCGAAATAACGTATATATATATATATATATTGTTATACTTGGGGAGGGTCATATTTGTGTAATATTGCCAGAATTAATAACAGAACACACTCACTGTTTGGTTGGTTTTCGCTTTTTGCTTCTGTGTCTTTTATATCAGTAATTTAATTTATTCGGTCCTCAATGTTGCCATTGACTGACCAACGGTCAAAAACACAGATACAATATAGACACAAACACATATATATAGTTTATCAAAGTTTTTTCGTTGCACATCTGCAACATCGTCAGTGGTGCTATTGTTTCCTCCCGTTAATTGTATTTTCTACGTCATCTTTATTTAGTCTGTTTATATATTTATTTATTTGTTTATTTTATTTTGTCTTCTTTGCGCATGCGTTTGCGTGTGTGTATAGTGTTTTGTTTGATGTGTGTTCGTGACTGTGTATTGGTTAATGTATTCTATCTTTACTAGTGTGTGTTTATATATGTTTGTTGTTATTGTGCTTGTGTATGTATTTATTTATTTATTTATTTATTTATCTATTTATTTATTTATTTATTTATTTATTTATACTTCTCTTAGGTCAGTGTTGTTTGTTTGGGTGTTGTTGTTATTCCATTCATTTTTTCTGTTTAGCCTTGGCCTTCTAAGTTCTATGTCACTGGCCCCTCTCATTTGCCTATCTGCTGGGTCATTTCTATTTTTAGATATTATTCTAATTTCTATGTTGAAATTACTGACGATGTTGCAGATGCTGACGGTGTTGCAGATGTGCAACGAAAGAACTTTGGACGGAGAGCCCCACCAGTTATAGATCCAGGTGCAGTGACCTCAATTGAATGGCTATTCATACCGCCGGTTGTATCTTCAAAGGTGGCCGGCAAAACCAGTGTTCAGTCCTAGAAGAGAACGAACGAGAGCCTCCACTGACCAACAACACTACTCTTTTGCCTGATAATAAACCTCTTGAGCTATAGGAAAAGCATAAAAGAGAGACTATCGGAAAAAATAAATAAACAGAGAGAGAGATCACTCTCACTGCTCATATGATTTGTCTTCTGTCGGTTCAAGACCCACATTAGCTGATTTTAATTTTTTTCTCGATTTGGTTGTCAAAACAATTACTACTCTTGAACTAAGGGAATGGAGTCGATTTAACCCTTTTAAAAGACACGTTTATAAATTGAGCTATAACGAGTGTTTAAGAATTTTACAAAAGTTTAAGATTTACAAGACATTAGGGCGGAGTTTAAGGGAATTAACTTTGTATGTAGACTTAAAATATTGTTCGTATGAAAGATGTTTCATTCACGTGTAGTTAAGAGGTTAATGAGAGTGTAGTGTGAGAGCCTAATAGGAGTATAATTGTAAAGACCCATGAGAAAGACATAAGTTAGCGGATAGTGAGAGAGTACAGAGTTTTGTCATTATACTTGTATAGGAAATTTAAAAAAAAAGAACAAAACAAATAAAAAAACAGTGGGAGAGAGAAAGAAAATATGAATATGAAACTAAAAAGGAATGCAATTAATTATTTTATTTTAATCGTAGGGAACTAAAGTGGTCCTTATCACTGAAAATAAAAAAACAAAAACATATTGGATTGTTTTTGCAAAGAAGAAGAAATATATCAAGTAGGAGCATTATAAATATCTACTCCTTAAAATAGGGCCCATCACCACATGTGAATTTCGTATATCTAAAAATATACGGTATGTTTAATAAATAAACATTTTGAAAGTCTCAGCTATGAATAGAAGTCCAGATTTCGGCAGAGTATAAAAGAGCAGACAGAACAGATGATCTAAACACACACACCTTGGTATTGTTGGTAATATTGCGAGTTGACCAAACTCTTTTTTCCAATTTTCTGAAGGCAACAGAGGCCTTCTGGATGCGCAGTTGTATTTCAGAATCCAAAGCAGCCATCATTTGCGAGTCTGCTACTCAAGTAGAAAGATTTTTCTACTACTCCCAGCCTGGTTTCATCAACCATGATATTGGGTTCAGTATATGGTTCTCCAGGAGCAGGGGTAAACATTACTTTGGTCTTTTTAAGGCTGATTGTAAGCCCAAATCCTGTACACAAGGATGAGAAACGGTCCATAATGTGCTACATGTCAGCTTCTGTGTGTGCTAGGAAGTCAGCGCCGTCGACATAAAAAAGGTCTCTGATCAGAGCTTGAAAAGTGTTTGCCTTGGCATTAAGTCTTCTCAAGCTGAAAACCTTTCCAGTAGTTCTGAACCGTAAAAGAATGCATCTGTCACAATCATGGCAAGTATGTGTAGGCAAGGCGGCAAAGAAGATGGAGAAAAGCGTAGGAGCAGGAATATCAACTTGCTTTACCCCGTTGTCAATTCGTTTGATCCCACTGTTCTTGTACATTTTATCGAGTATGGCCATTGCACGATATAACATTATTAATAATTGAGTTACCTCCCTGTATGATCTGAGTTCAAATCCCACCGGGGTTAACTTTGCCTTTCATCCTTACGGGGTCGATAAAATAAAGTACCAGTAATGCACTGGATAATTGCTGGCCTTGTGCCAAAAGTAGAAACAATTATTAATAATTATCAATTAATGCTATCGTGCAATGCCTGTGCGTAAAGATTTTTTTTTAAGTGAGGAATGACTGTGCACAGAGCCAGTCCCACTCTCTGAGCGGCAGTAGCTATAACCCGAAAAGAAGAGATCAACATCATCGGTAACTACTAGGACGCAGGTTTTTTTTGTTGTTGTTGTACATACATACATGATGGCTGTCCCCTCGTTATCGAGTATGGCAATTACACGAAAAAAAAAATAATAATAAAATAAAATTAAAAAAAAATAAAATTAAAAAATATATATATTTATACACCCTCCTCCCACATATATATATATATATATACACACATATACATACACACATATATACATACACACATACATGTATACATATATATACACACATATATACATATACATACACACACATACACATACACACACATACATGCCTTCACACATACATATACACACATATATCAACAATTAACGGTGCTGCAATCGAATGTGGCTTTTTAGCCCAGCCAATGATCTAAAATGTCTTGCACAGAGTTGGTAACCAAAACATTCACTGGTAATAGTGCCGCGTCCAACACGAAAACCAGATTGGCTTTCAGGAAGAACAGTCTACAAATTTTTACTCCACTAGACTCTGCAAATAACGTGACAGGAATTGTGAAGTTTTATATATTTTCCCAATGCAATCATTGCTTAAATTTTACATACATACGTACATACATACATACATACATACATACATACATACATACATACATACATACATACATACATACATACATGATGGTTGTCCCCTCGTTATCGAGTATGGCCATTGAACGATATACCATTATTAATAATTATTAATTAATTCTATCGTGCAATACCTGTGCGTGAAGATATTTTTTAAAGTGAGGAAAGACTGTGCACCGAGCCAATCCCACTCTCTTAGCGACAGTAGCTATAACCCGAAAAGAAGAAAAGATCAACATCATCGGTAACTACTGAGCCGCAGGTTTTATATCGGAGTTATCCCAGTTTTTTTAGTTGCCTTCTGCTAGAAGAATGCCCTGTGGTGTAACCGCGTGATCGGGTGTCCAGCTCGACTATTTCTATGTCCCCACGCATATACACACAAATGCACCCATGTATATACACATATACATATAGATACATATTTACACACTTTTGGAAGGCCGTTGACTCTTATGAGTTCTTTTGTCCTTTGTCAGGTTTTGTTTTTTGTCCTGCAGGGTGTCCAAAATCACCAAGTAAACTTGGTGGGGTTGCCAGCTTAGTCGCCGACGACCCGACCATGCAACAGGTTGAACTAGGTTACATGTTACCAGTAGCACTCAAGAGTGATATACATACATACATACATATATACATACATACATACATACATGGCGGCTGCCAACTCGTTTTCGAGTACGGTCACTACTTTATACCCATGTAGGAGAACCCCTACCGATGCGCTGAACGAGTGTGACTTTTTAGTCCAGCCAGCGACTTGAAAACTCTGGTACAAAGACTACACTTGTGACAATTATTGACACATAGTGCTGGGCCCATGGTACCATGTGACGACAAGTGCAGAGAGATCTCCAGATATAAAGCAATGCCTGTGCCGTGAAACTTTTATAGTGAGCAAAGCCCAACGACACGACCATGAGACAGGTTGTACTGGGATACATATTAGCAGTAGCTCCAACTGGTGACCTGACATAAACATACATACATACATACAATTGAAGTAACCAAACCAGTTTACTCCAGTTTATTTCCATTCAACTGAATCTTATTACCGTTTTGTGTACGGCCATTGTGGTACATTATTTTCGACACGCATTTTTTTCAACTTGTTGAAGTGTATACGTTGACTGCGAGATATCATCATATAATACCAATCTCTCTCTAGTAAAAGTACTATACTGGTGTCATAATGTTATACCTTCTTGTATTTACTCTCTTCTCTCCTGCTTTGTGTACCTTGGCGGATGATTATTTCCACTCTCTTTATCTGGATCCCAACAAAACTTATCATCTTTCATGGAAATTTAATGAAACTCACATACAATTCCACACTGAAGTGAAAGCCCTGGGTTATGTAGCACTAGGGTTGTCAATGGATGGAAGTTTGAAAAATGCTGATGTTTTCATTGCTGAAGTTGCTGGCGATCAATCTAGTTCTTCGGTAAGTTAAATCATTTCACATCAAAACGAATTTAATTAGTTTGCTATAAGTATTGATATGTTGATTTAATTTTAATCATTCCCTTTTATGAAGATTATTATTATGAATTTAATATCTCATTCAGTAGAGTGGCAGTATCGGTATAGGGTCGGATGCCATGCTTTCCTGCATAGTTACGTCCCTTAACGATCTGAGTTCAAATCCCGCTGAGGTTGACTTTGCCTTTCATCCTTACGGGGTCGATAATATAAAGTACCAGTAATGCTGGCCCTGTGCCAAAAAGTAGAAACAGTTATTTAACAGGAAAATTTACTGGAATGAACGGCAAGATAGCGCAAGTTCTTCTAAATGTTCTTAATTAAACATACGGTATATTGACAAATATACTATACATACATTCATGTATACATTGCTATTTCAGAGCACCAATCCTAATTTTTAATTTTTGCTGGACCAGCAATCGCTACTGGAATTCTATAAGAATCCAACCTCTATAATTTTCGGCAAAGGCGGGGAGTACGATGCCCTGAGGATCGCCAACAGCGTGAAACAGAATATGTCAGTTTCTCTCCCTTCTTTTGCCGAATAAAGAAGTGACATAGTCACTACTTTAAAAATGATAGCGCAAGGTCTTCAGAATGTTTTTAATTAAACATACGGTATATTGCTAAATATACTATACATACATCGCTATTTCAGAGCACCAATCCTAATATATATATATATATATATATATATATATATATATATATATATATATATATATATATATGTGTGTGTGTGTGTGTGTAGATATATATTTGTTCATTTTATTTTAGAACTACTATGGTAATGCTGATGGGAAACTGAAGAAAGAAGACCCCAGTAAATGGCATCTAATGTATTTCAATGAAACTGACACGAAGACAATATTGACGTTCTCTAGAAAAATCTCTGGACCAAATATGGCGATAAACATTACAGTAAGGATTATATTTCATAAAATTTATAAAGATAAGAAGAAATAATTATGAGAATTACGATTTAATTTTTAAACATAGTTCATGTGCTTAAGGGAAAATCTTACGCTTATTAATGGGGAAGATGACATGTTTTCATTTTATTGAACCTCATTAGCGTAACATGGTGGACAGGATAAAGCGGATTTGTACTAATTGTACTTCGCTGAAGAGGCCTAATAATGTCAGTAATTAATTGAGCTAATATTGTCTTTTCCTCGCCGAATATAGAATTTCCAATTAGATGTACCTTGCACACTGCATTAAACAGGTTAACAGTGATTTAACTATTATATTCAATACATATTTGTGTAATTAACCTCATTTTAAATATGCTAGGTTTTGACTTATAGTCATGCACTCTAATGTGCATTTACTCAGAGATTCTCTCATCACAACTCCAGCAATTATGAAGTTTATACTTAGCTGAGAATGTCTAATTTGATAGGAACATCCCCACTGTTGTGTCTCATATCTGTAGATATCTTCTTTTTCTTCTTCGCCCACTTATTCCCGAGAGGGTCGTGAGGGCAGAGTCATGAGACACTCCTTCCAGCGGGTCCTGTCAGAAGCAACTGATCCGGCTGGATCCCCAAGCAAGACCAGCTAAGCTCATGGATGTTATCCAACCGTCTTGCTCGAGGTCTACTACGGGGACATTCTAACCACATGCTTATAGTATCGGAGCAGTGATCTCTAAATTCGGAGAAGTAGCGGTTCTACCTGTAGATATGATTAAACGCTGATTAGACGCTGATTTTTTCATTATCATTTAATTTTTTTAGATTATATTGTTGATATCCACCACATTAAATATATTAACACTGACTTTTGTTAGAGGTTAGTCACCTCTCTCGACAAAGGCCTTTCACTCGACGTACCCCAGTTATTACAAATAATTGTTTCTACTTTAGTCACAAAGCCAGCAATTACCCAAATGAGAGTATGGTTTATTTCTTTTCACCAACTTGTTAATGAGCACAAATATTTACTTCATGCAAACTATACGATGTTACATGTGTGTTACGTGAGTACTCAATTCAACTGGGTGTCATTTTCCAACCTCTCCTACTTTTAAGACTTTGGGCGTTGTTGTTCATGTTAGTTTGGATATTATTGCTACTGCTGCTGATGATGATGAGGTTTTTTGTTGTTTTTTGTAGCAAAGCACTTCAAGAGTACTGTGGGGATGTAGCGAGAAAGATGATATAAGTGTCAATTTTGAACCGAATAGCGTAAAAAGTATGATCCTGCTTCAACCAAAATTCCCTGATCTCGTTATGACTAACGATACAAAGGACATAGAATTCAGAATGAATGAAGTAAGTTCTTTTTATTATTTTTATTCAAATTAGGGGTGTGATTTGACAGAATCGGTAGAGCGTCGGACACCATGCTTTGAAGCATAGAGTTACGGCCCTTTACGTTCTGGGTTCAAATCCTGCCGAGGCAAGCTTTGCCTTTCATCCTTACGGGGTCGATAAAATAAAGCACCAGTAATGCACTGGAGTCGATTTAATCGACTTTCGCCTCCCCTCAAAACTGTTGGCCTTGTGCCTAAATCAGAAACCATTACTTTTATTTAAATTTCTAAAGCTTCCTCCAATGTTACCGGGCGTTTTGATTTTACAGATTAAATAAAGATTTTTGATTAATTTCAGGCTTTGGTTCCTAAGGACAGAACTACTTATTGGTGTAAGTCCTTTGCTGGGCCATCCCTTAATGGTAAAGCACATATTGTTATGGTATGTATTTTCTCCTTACTCTTTTGAATTTTCTAATTATCTGTTCTATAACTAACCTAATGTATTTGTTCCTGATTTGTGTAGTTTATCTTCTAGGTAGATTTTGGCTCTGTGAGCTGCCAGGTGGTACGCGGACTCCCTGGTTCGATCAGGATGTTAAAAATACCATGGGAGTAAAGAATGAGGCTTGTAAAGTTAGTTTGGAAATAAGTCTTTCTTGTAGCATTCGAGGTGTAAGTAAACGCTAAAAGTCACAACAGAGACAGTAAAGGCGTCCAAGGTTAAGACATAGGAGGACCTTTGGCTTGAGCTAGACCACCGGCTTCGTAATAAGATTCCCTCTCCATAACTGTTATCAGAAACTTGCCTGGGGTTCTCTCTGAAGAGAGGTGCACCATCGCGGTGTGGAAAAAATACTTTGTGATCTCGTAAAGTCGGTCACAACAATATCTTCTGATGTACATTAGATGCATCTAGACAAAGAGTAACCTCTCCGCAACAAAGATGGACGGTAGGACGTGGTACACTGCTCCACTCTGCAACGCCACCACGACACTGGAGAGTCAAGGGAAAAGTGAAATGAAGTGAAGTAATGCATCGGTATACTAGTACAGTACTGAAATGAAAGCTTTACAGTTAGGTTGATTTCTATTTCAGATTGGAGAGTATGTCTGTTAAAAATAAAAAAAATATATCATAACAAAAGAAAGTTAATTTGTCTTACAAAGAACTTTGTCTTAAATAGTTTAGAAATAAAATGGAATATGAGATAAAATCAATTGGTACTGAAAATCGTATTAAAATTGAGCATGTTAATACCATTATCTACTTTCAGATGTCTCCTTATATTCAAGAAGGTCATGAACTCCTGTTCACCACATGTTATTATATGGTTGTTATAAAAACAGTTCATTTGAAAAGAAAATAAGTGTTGAATCAGTTTGCTATGTAAAAAATATGCCAGATGACTGGAAAGGATGTCGCTCTGTAGTTTTCGTGTGGGCAATTGGAGGCTCGGTAAGTTTCTTTTACATAAGTTGATGTAGTTTCAATTCTGTGATCAGAGTACAAATGTTTAAATGGTCCTGAGGTAGAAAACAAATCCATCTAGCTAGTGTAGACAAGCAGCTGCTGTTCTTGCAGTGATAAAAGAAACAGATTGAATACAGAACATAATTGTTTCTACTATTGGCACAAAGCCAGCAAATTACCCAGTACATTACTGGTACTTTATTTTATCGACCCCGTAAGGATGAAAGTCAAAGTTAACCTCGGCGGGATTTGAACTCAGAATGGCAAGGGCCGTAACTCTATTCGTCAAAGCATGGCATCCGACCCTCTACCGATACTGCCAATCCAGAACATAATGGTAAGTGAAAATTGTCAACCAGCTGTAAAAGGGATCAGAATGTCAGTGAGTTAACAAAAGGCTGGTTGTATTTCAAGTTAAACTATTAAAAGTTTGAGTGTAAATAAAGCAAAAAAAAAAAAAAAAATGTTTGTATGTCGTGAGGAAAGAATCATCTATTATAAGCAGTATCTATCATACATTTTTTGGTAATGTTTATTTGTGCCGACACTGCGCCCGCAGTCCACTCCCGGCAGCACGAAACGTCTCAGTCAGCCTCATACTAATTGAGGGCGACTTTTCGGCGGCGGTACATGTGCTGGGATGGAGCGACACTGTACTCCGGTCCACACCGGATGTCATATAAGCACTTCGCCACAAGCATCCGACCCCCAGCCGATATCAGGGACATTCCAGCTTCGGCCAGCAACCTTTCCCCGGCTGCGCCAACTGAGGACATATTAGCAGCCGTGAGATCCTTCCCAAGCAGCGACAGTGGTGGAATGGACTGAGAGACCTCATCTTATCTCACGCTGCGGAGACAGGGGTCCAATTGCTCCAGTCACTAACAGCCCCCACCAACTGTCTCTTTCGCCCCCAAAATTGACTGAGTAGTTAGAACATCAGAATAAAAGGCTACACAGGATTTCTTCCACTGATCGGAGTTCATATTTCACCAGTATCAACTCAGCTTTTCCTTCTTTCAAGTAGGTTATTTTCATAGATTCACAGTTGTATAAATATAAATATACTTTAGTTGTAGAAGTGACGTCCGAACGAATATCCTGCACCACCAACTAACTTGCCCTCCGCCTCTGGGTCCCAACCGACAGGATGGAGAATGCATTGTCCCGGAGAACTGCGAGGGAGACGCGCGGAAACAACCTCTCCGCCTCGTGGGGCTCGCACCTGCTGGCGGCCAACTCCGCCCTTGTGGACAGTTGGCGTGATTCTTGTTTACTGATGAAACCCCAACACAGGATTGAAACTAGTGCAGCTAAACTTTCTTTTCTCCCATCGAAAATATTGTATAGAAATACAGGGTGTTTATATCTGTCTATTATATGTAGTGCTGCGCTAGTTGTATAGATGTATTATGTAGTAGAACATGAAAATAAAACATTACTATCACACTGGTAATTTATGTATTCATTCGTCACACACAGAAAATGATCCTACCCGAACATACTGGATTATCAATTGGAGGAGACGACGATCCTCTATTCTTTCTACTAGAGATTCATTACGATAATCCAGAGGAGATGGAAGGTAGGTTCATGTTTGTTTCTCATGTTTGATATACCCTCCTATTTTACATTATTATTGGCAGTATCAGTGGAGGGTCGGACGCCATGCTTTGAAGCATAGAGTTACCTCCCTTTATGATTTGAGTTTAAATCCCGCCGAGGTTAACTTTGCCTTTCATCCTTACGGGGTCGATAAAATAAAGTACCAGTAATACACTGGTATTTTGCTGGACTTGTGCCATAAGTAGAAACAATTATTATATTGTTGACATATTCTTATTTTGAACACAAGAGGGGACCAAACTCTTCAAATACCGGTCGTTCTCGACAGGTTTGCGGTCGTACCCCTGGCAGTGGAGACTTCTGGTGTTCTCCACCCCAGGGGATCTTCTTACTCGCCACCATAGGCGCTGAGCTGGCCAGCCGCAGGTGTGAGCCCCGCGAGTTGGAGTGGCTTTTCCAGCGCGTCTCCCTTGCGGTCCTCCGGGGAAACGCCTTCTCCATTCTGTCCGCCGGGGCTGTTAACTTTAAAGAACAACTACCATTCTGTTTAACGTATACCTTAGTATTTGATTTCTTCTTCTTCTTCTTCTTCTTCTTCTTCTTCTTGAAATGCACTCTACCGAGTAATGACTACACCGACGACCCCTTCAGAGGGACACCATTTCAGTTGCTTCTATTCGTGGTTGCATTGTTTCGGTCATTACCTAAAATTCCTGACCATAAGTATGGGTAGGTCAGAACAATTAAATGAACTTCTGTTTCACCAGTTCTCCTGTTTCAAATACTCTACTTTTATGTTTGACATACCTGTATCTTTGACACAACTTGCTTCCCTATTTGACACAGTCTCCTGTGTTTGACATTTCTTCTTGTAAGTCTCATTTTTGTATGGCACGCAATTCTTTCATTTCTGTTATTCTTTTCAGACCATTTCTATGTTAACCATACCTTTCTGTCTCACATATCCTACATTTTGACCTATTTTCCGATTTCTCTTGTTCCCTTTGTTTAACACTATTATATTAAACGTTTCTCTCCCGCTATTTATAGGTGTGCGTGATTCTTCAGGGGTGGTTTTGGCTGTGACTGAAACTAAACGTAAATTTGACACTGCAATTCTAGAAGTCGGTTATCATGTCGGAGGTCAATTTCGTCAGCAAATTCCAGCTTATGCAAAAGAATTCAAATATCATGGATATTGTGAAGCGTGTGAATCTATGGTAAATGTTTTACTCTTCATGTTTACTGCAAATCGTTAAAGAAATTTCCTCCATGGCCTTTGTAACCTTCGTGTTTAGTCTCTGTACTGTCGAACTCGTTTTTGAAGTTCATCGCAACTTCTTATCGAGTCGCTACACCACACCCATCCAGTATTGCGCACAGAGCCTTGCCTGGGGTGTTAAGGTTTCAAGGCCGATAAGTGTGCATGAATCTTCAAGATTGGGGCAGACTAGAAGGTGCTTCATAGTTTATAACTGCTCGCATTGGCAACTAAAAAGAATATACAATAAGTATCGGTCAATTACTGGTATCAACCAAATCTAAGTACACGGTTCAACAACCAATAGAATACGTCTATAGGATTTTACTTGAGCAATGGAAAATTTTAAATGGAAAATTCTACGCTTACTAATTCTATTGGAAGAATGTGAATATTAAACCGTAGTAAGAAATACTCGACAGAATTATGTTGCCATGTTGTGAATATGACAATAATCCTCATCGAAATCGGCCTGGCACAAAGAGGTAGTAAAAAGATCATAGGGTCTAAACACACTGGAAATTCTTTTAAGAATTATGGAACTTATTGCACAATTTGATCCATTTCTGATGGGTCACTTGAAATGATCTGGTAATCTTGGAGATGATAAGCAGTCATGCTCATCACCGTCAATCTACGAAGACAAAATCGTTCTGTTGATACCAAAATGTTTTAAGAATCATATTGTGGCAAAACATAAAAGATTCAAGTATCGGTGCCGGGTTTACCGGTGTGCTTACGCACAGGACCCCGTTGGCCAGAGAAGACCATCATCTTGTCAAAAGATTTTTTAATATGTATTTTTCAAATGTAAGGAGCCTTTTAACTTAACTAGTTCAGGGCCTCATTTGTCATAAATCCGGCACTGCCAAGTACCATATTTGATGGCATATATGATATTTTCTTTCGCCCCAAATTCCTAACAAATATCACATGTGTCTTATGTGCAATGTTTGCGTATCTGTTGAGTTAATGTTTTTTCTTAATATTCCCTGCAGAAATGGGTTATATATTTCAGAAAGAGGTTATATATTTCTGTGGGTACTATTCTCCATAAATTTGTCTGTTTAATTTAAAAGTAATTGATCATGATGTATATTGATCTTGTTTCTTTGAAGATTCAGCCTGAAAAAAAACACTGAATGGAAGGAAGAAGGAATTAAAGTAGTAGCAACCTTTCTACACGGACATTTGGCCACGAGAAAGATTAGACTTCATCATTATCGCGATGGTAAAAAGCTTGATGATATTAGTTATGATAATAATTACGATTTTAACTATCAAGAAATGAGGCTCTTAAAGAAAGAGATTACAGTTTTAAAGGTAAGAAATATGTATATATATTTTACAGACATCTATACTAACACGCAAGTGCAAAGTTCTTGCATGCACACACAGACACACATTTATAAAACTTCAACATAAGGCTGGACTGGAAGATATGCTTTAAAATTTTAATTCCGTCAAGTCACTATACATATGTCAATGGCCCAGCTCTATCATCCAATTATGATGCAAGACAGGACGATCTCATCAGGTAACTTCGATGATAAGTTTGGGTTTAACATAACCCTATTATGTAATTCTGTCGAAGTTACCTGGTGATATCGCCCTGTCTTACATCATAATTGGATGATGGAGCTGGGCCATCATCCTATTTATGTATATTTCACGGAATTAAAATGTCAAAGCATATTTTCCAGTCCGGCCTTCTGCTGTCGTTTTATAAATACTTTACTCCGTTACTACTCCAACTACTGGATATGGATACCACATCTACGATAGGTGAATTGCATAACGTTGAGTGCTTTGTTTGATTTGTTACAGTTTGATCTGCCGACCAGAACCACAAATACTACCCTTAGGTAATCAAAATAACTTAAATGGAATATATATATACACACAGGAAAAGAGTCAGGACCCCGACGGCTGAGCTCCGGCCGTTTCGACAGCTAGTTCAGAACTAGCTGTCGAAACGACCGGAGTTCAGCCGTCGGGGTCCTGACTCTTTTCCTATTACCCGCTCTACTACACATAGTATCGAGTACTCTGGTGCGTTCTATGTACTATGATCCAACTGGTTCCTTATTACACTTCCTTCGTTATATATATATATACACACACAAACACACACACACACATATATATATATAAATAAATAAATAAATAAATAAATATATAAATATATGTATATATATATATATATATATATATATATATATATATATATATATATATATATATATATATATATATATATATATATATATATACATATATATATATATACACAAATATAAATTAGCGAGAATCGCATTTTATGCTTTGGAATTAGCGAAAAACAACTTCCGACATGTGTGACAAGCGCTCAATAATTCTGACGAACCAGAGCTACAACATACATTAAAGGCCAAACACACTGAGACGATGGTTAAACCGTCATCCGCACAACCATAGAAACGACCGAGTAATTCGGGTCAAACAAATAATAAAATGTGATTGAAAAAATTTACCCGGACCCCTGGATGGTTGGTAAAATCCAGCATTTGGTTTTCTGGGACTCCTAATCAAGTACTGTCCGCTTAGAGAAATAATTTTAGGCTTCTGGTAAGATGATTGAACAAGGAGGTCACTTTCTCAACAGGTTTTAGTTCAAGTGCCAGGCAAGGAATGACCGTTACCGATACCCACGTGGG
Source organism: Eledone cirrhosa (assembly GCA_964016885.1). Taxonomy (NCBI): domain Eukaryota; kingdom Metazoa; phylum Mollusca; class Cephalopoda; order Octopoda; family Eledonidae; genus Eledone; species Eledone cirrhosa. Next base: position 27,366,444 of record OZ024753.1, on the reverse strand, counting down.
GATCGACAAGGGAGGCAACCCTTATTTTTGGCCGATGAAATTCAGTATGTATATATTATTGCAAAAATGCAAAATATCACAAAACGAATTAAGCTCTCAACAGAATGGTTATAAGTTAACAAAAGCTATTCATTAGTCAATAGAATCAACTAAAAAAATCAAGAAAGTTAACTGGTCAATAGCTAGACTGTTAATCTGTTATTTTAATAAATTATTTATATATATATATATATATATATAAATAATTTATTAAAATAACAGATTAAAGTTTGAACAAAGAATCGCTGCTTTCACACAGACACACACACAGACACACACACACACATATATATATGTGTTTGTGTGTGTGTGTTAGATTACTACTTAGTAAAAAGAATATTTAAGTCTTGCAAGCGTTTCATATTTCGAATCAGCACTTTTGATTTCAATCATTGCCCTACACAGCATGAATGACTCAACTCCCACTCACTTATATATACTAAATTTTTGAAATTATCATTGTCTATTACATTTTTATTATTGTTAATATTTCAGAATGACACCCTACACGTAGAATGCATTTATGACACTACAGATAGGAGGAATTTTACGTATGTAAGTAATATTTATTTAGAGAAATATTGACATTTGTAAAAACATTTGACTTGTTTCTCTTTTCGGTCTGAAATTGGTGCTAGAAATGTCTAGTATCGCTCCACTTTAAGTTGATAATCTTAATTGTTCATTCATTCCAAACTGCTTTCTTTATTATATACTAGCTGAGGTACCCGGTAATACCCGGGAGCGGGGTATTTCCAGTTCCCATTAAAATGCCCAATGCCTCTCAGACAAAAAATGAAATCAAAATATAGGACAGATAATCAAATGCGAAGACAAATTCATTTACGAAACAATAATACAAACAAATATTGTTGATTGCATTGGTCAGAGAAGTTGAGTGTTGCTATAAGGAAAAAAATATAACCCCCATTAGGGTGTCTTAATATTATTGAAATTTGTTGAAATTTTGTGAATAGGCACCATAACTTGTCACTTACCTATGGTTTAAATTTCATATAAATCGAAGGGAAAACATTTTCAGCGGGGGTTTTGTGCCCCCGGGGAACTCTTTGATTAAAATGAAATATACTTATCCAAGTACCCTGGGCAATGTAGTTTCAGAATATATATGGTTATCTCCAAAACCATAGGAGAAGTTCGTGAAATCTTGTTCCATTTATTGGCCAAAATTTTCACTATAGGGGGTTTAACCCCCATTAGCGTCTCTTAATATAATTAAAATTTGCTGAAATTTTGTGAATAGGCATCATATCTTGCCATTTACTTATGGTTTAAATTTCATATAAATTGAAGGGAAAATATTTCAGCGGGGTTTGAGCCCCCGGGGAACCCTTTGATTAAAATGAAATATACTTAAGAAATCAAATGGGCATGAGCCCCAAGTTTCATCAAGATCGGTTTTGTAATTTTTGAGTTTTAGGTTCACAAACAAACACACACACAAACAGACAGAAATTGGCATTTATGTATAGATTTTTTTTCGACACGCTAACGCGTGTATGAGTATTGTGTTATGACCGCTCAAAGACACACTTACAAAAATACACACTCACAGACATACACATACATTCACACAAACACGCAAACACACACACACACACACACACACACACATTTACATAAACACTCATATACGCAAGCACTCATACAGAGCGTAGCAAATGGAACGCCAGTCGCAGTTTTGCTATAGTTTTTTCACGACCCGCTTTCTTCTTTTTACATACACATACATTCACACAAACACACACGCGCACGCACATTGTGTGATGGACGGACAGACGGAAGTCGCTTAAATTTATATATATATATATATATATATATAAGATCAAAAGATGGTTAAAAGTGTTCCATGTATTTTATTATGCGCATTTCAAAAACAAATATCATCATGCAATAACATTTGCGTTTTCGTCAGATGAAATAGGGAGACATGATATGAAGATTAAAACACACTTGTGAATAGTGCAGTTTTAAATCAACATATGCAGTTTTAAATCAACACAAGTGTGTTTTAACCTTCATATCATGTCTCCCTATTTTATCTGACGAAAACGCAAATGTTATTGCATGATGATATTTGTTTTTGAAATGAGCATAATAAAATACATGGAACTCTTTTAACCATCTTTTGATCTTATATATTATTTATACTCCAGTCCTACAAACTGTAGAGTGCTACTTATCCGATATCTGCATTGCTTTATTGTACTACAATAAAACTCACCTCCTACATATATATATATATATATATATATATATATATACGTTATTCCGGGTTGAATCGGAGGTAACCACAGTAAGTAAGGTACTCAATACATAGCAGAGTATAAAAGTTTTAATATAGATGAGATTCTACAGGACTAGAACTGTTTCATTCATAAGAAATCATCTGGAATCTGGGTATCAAAAAATAAAAATGGTATTTATAGGTCTCTACAAGTGGTAGGAGAGGGTGGGGAGTGGGATGGGTGTAGGTCATTGGTTGATAGAAAAGGGAATTCAATAAAGGCTAATTCTACAAAGCTATTGTTTATTTTTATTTTTATTTATTTATGTTTTTAGAGTAACAAGGGCAGACAGAATTCTATAAACAGGTTCCGGATGGCATACCATTCCTTGTCATTAATTCCCTTTTCTATCAACCAATGACCTACACCCATCCCACTCCCCACCCTCTCCTACCACTTGTAGAGACCTATAAATACCATTTTTATTTTTTGATACCCAGATTCCTGATGATTTCTAATGAATGAAACAGTTCTAGTCCTGTAGAATCTCATCTATATTAAAACTATATATATATATATATATATATGGGGGGGGGGTCAATTTGATCGACTTTCCCCTCTCCAAAAATTACTGGCCCTGTGCTTATAGTAGAAATCATTATTATCATTATTATCATTATTATTATTATTACAGTTGTATTTATGTTCATACGAGTTATCACCAAGTCACAACCAGTGACCTCAAGAGACAAGGTCCGCCATGTTCAAGAAAGAACATACATACACACACATGCATCTTTAGATGTTTAGACTTGTGATGTACTTATATTGACAGAATCTTCCTTAGTATATGGGCAGTTCCCATTAGTACTATCTTTTGTATAAATCCTGCGATTTGCGATAAGTAATCATTAGACCCCTTAGGTATCATTCCTAGAGCGCCTATTATTATTATTATTATTATTATTATTATTATTATTATTGTTCTTTGAGTCTCAGTCATTGATGTTATTTAACAGAAAAGTTTGTTCAAATGAATATCAAGCCACTACCTGCAGCCTCAGATATTCAGGACGTATCGGAGGGTTCTTGCTGTTCCCAGCAAGCATGCCTTTTGAAGTGTTCCAAAAAGCGCGGCGGGACCAATTTTCTTTAAGCATCCTTGGAAACTCTTTGAGATAGTAACTAGTGCGCCTATGACAATGGCACTTTGACTTCATGGCAGTTCCAAATCCTTTTTACCTCCCACTTTAAGTGGTATCGGTTAATTTTCTCCCTCTCCTTCTCTTGCACTCTCATGTCGAATGGGCAGGCCACAGCCACAATTAGGCACAATCTTTTGTCCTTGTCCAAAATCACCAGGTCAGGTCTATTGTGTTCCAGTTTCTTGTCCGTCTGTATCCTAAAATCCCACAGCACCTTCACCTGATCGTTTTCTATCACCGACTCTGGCTTATGCTCATACCACTTCTCAGAATGTGGTAAATTGTTTACTTTGCATAGGTGCCAGTGGATCACCCTGCCCATCACATCATGTCTCCAGCTTTTATAGTGAGTCTGGGCTAGGTGTTTACACTCGAATACAATGTGAGCCACAGTCTCCTCTCTCTCTCCACAGATCCTACACAGTGGGCTAGCCCCCTCCTTGTAAATATGGTGTTTCACCCACTTCGTTTTGAGGGCCTGCTCTTGCGCAGCCATTAGCATTCCTTCTGTAGCCTTTTTAAGGTCTCCTATTTTCAACCAGTTCCATGTCTGTGGATCTCTAAATTATTATTATTAACAACAACAACAACAACAACAACAATAATAATTGTTTCTACTTTAGCCACAAGGCCAGCAATTACCCAGTGCATTACTGGTACTTTATTTTACGGGGTCGATAAAATAAAGTACCAGTAATGCACTGGGTAATTGCTGGCCTTGTGCCTAAAGTAGAAACAATTATTATTATTATTATTGTTGTTGTTGTTGTTAATATTATGGGGATTGGCAGTATCAGTTGAGCGTCGGACACCATGCTACAACCCTTTACGTTCTCAGTAAAAATCCCGCCAATGTTAGCTTTGACTTTCACCCTCACGGGGTCGATGAAATAAAGTACTAGTAATGTACTGGGGTTGATTTAATTGACTTTACCCTACCCCAAAATTGCTGGCCTTGTGCTTATATGTGTACTGATATTTTCATATGAATTTCTGAACTAATTCTTTCATGTCTCGTTTATTTCCTTTACAGGGTGGACTTGGCACTTCCGATGAAATGTGTTTGGCCTATATTTTTTATTATCCCCGAATTGAACTAACAAATTGCCTCAGCCATGTTGAATATGACAAAAACGAAATCAAGTATGATTAAATTAATATCTATTTATTAAACCTTTAGTATTTCCATTACTCTATATTTACTATTGTATTTTCACGGTAAAGGCTTTATTTCACATAATTATCTCACATAATATCGAATCTACGAGATTTTGATATTTATTTTGAGAACAATACGTTAACATCAATATGAGCAGCCAGCTATGGCTGGTTTGAACAGAAAGAGGTGAGAGAATTCTGGCTGGATACGGCCGGTTTAAATGCTAAAGAGTTAAACTTGTTGTATATTTCGAGTAAAACATCAAAGGTGATGGTAAGATTTTGCGTGTGAGTGTTGAGGGTTGTGATAGTAGCAATAATGCTGAATTTTTAATCTCATGATGTAACAAATCATTATGGAACAAGAATCGTGATTGTATTGTTTTTGTCTGCATGTGCGTAGGAGAGGGAACAGGAGTGCGGTATATATATATATATAGAATGTATGTTTGTGTGGCAATACTCCCATGCTTTCTTGAAGACCTGCCACAGTGTGAATATTTGGTTAGCTAAGCTGCGCCAGGGGCGAAAATCGCACTGTTCATTTGCTGATGGATCTGAAATTTGAAAAAGTGGGAAATCTCAAACGCAGAAAATAACCGTAACAGCAAGTATGAGAAAATGGGAACGCTATGGCAGACTCTAAACCCCGGTCTAGGCGGTATATTTCAGTTCGTTTCATCTTCACGGACAAAATGGTAGCGCCGCAGAGAACAGCAAATCAATTTCACGGGAATCCTTCCTTGAGTAGGATGCACTCCTTCCGATTTTGCGGAGGAAAACGTCAGTTCAGGGACCGAGCGCGGCGACCGGCACGAAAAGGATGCGGTCGGTCAAGTCTCGGTATTTAGGTGTCTTTCTCTCCTCCACTTTACGGGTGGCGGTGCTCAGAATTGTATTTAAATAATTTTATTTGTATATCGAATTAAAGCAATTGAACAATATATTAATTTGTCATCTTGTATTTCAGTAAAGACGCAGCGTAATATAAGAATGACGAAGATTCCGTTAAAAAAATGGAGTTATTTATCAATGGCTTGGAACCTAATATCGGTTTTGTTCAGAAATGCAAAAATGCTACGAATGTGAGTTACATTTTTTTTCTGTCATTCACCATTTGTGTTATGTGTTGTCTTTCGCAATGATATCCTGAACATTTAAGGTTAAAAACAAAGCACAAGACATAAGAGGATTAAATTTGATTGTGTACTTCTATGTTCGCTTTCATTGTATGACACCTTGGTCAGATGTCTTCTGTTATAACCTCTAGTCACCACAACTTTGAGTGTAAAAGTACGTAGTCTTAGATAGGAGACAAATCTATCGTCTGATTTAAAATCCAGCTTTTTTCTTCTTCACCAAATATCCTGTATGTTCCCTTTTCTCTTTAGATTAAGCAATTAACTAATGTCATGAAAGTGTAACGTTTGCCAAGAAACAAACGTGCTACCACTGCTTATATAACAACTCATTTTCCTCCCAGAATTCTTTTAACAATTTTATTAACATTTATCATGTTTTAGTCAGGGTGGGAAAGGTGACATTCATAACATTCACTGAGCCTCCATGTTTGGTAACACAAAAGGGGAGAAAGAACAGGCCGAAACTCGTGTTTTTCTGTAGTAAGAAGTCATTTATCAGAATATTGATTAATCATCTGACAGGAAACTAGATTAAATTGTTTTCAACAAACTGAACTCCAATAAAGACATCCAACGGCTAGGTGGTTTTGTTAAACCGAATAATGGATCTGATCTATCGCTTAAGATCAGAAATTTTGCATCTAAGTTTGAGTCGACCCGAGGCTGCCCAAGGTGTTGCACAAAGGCATCAAATATACAAGTATGCAGCTAAAATCAATGTAAAACAACTAAAATAAATCTACTTACATACCTGCCATCCTCTGAAAACGAAATGGGGAGTACCATGAAAAAAGTGCGTGTCCAAAACGAGGAGAAATGAGGCGAAATGGGGAGATTTTACATAATGAGAACTATACTCATTTTCACAAAAGAAGACATCTCTCACCCATCCTAAAGTGGGTGGGGGATCTCTCCATCGAATAGAGAGAGTTGACAGGTCTGCACTTATGTGTTCGGCACTTTTTTCTTACAAAACAAATTTTGATCATTTTTTTAACCTTTCGATTTTTCTCATCCTCAAAATATGTTGCTGTCACTCATTTTAGAATGAAGTAGAAACCTTCGGAAAATATCATCAATTACCAAAATTAAATAACCCCAAATTTAGTTTGGTATCTAATTCAATGAACCATACAGTGATAAACTTTAACTTCAAAACGTAACTATTCATATATTGTCATTGTAGAAAATCTTTTTAAGAAATCGAGCATTTCCAGTTTTTAAATCTGGCGATCCTACAACAGTTCCACCACCAACAACAGAAAAGGTGAATATTAATGTTTTGACAGTAATATGGTTTGTATAGGTAATATGGTTTGACAGTAATATGTTTGTCAATTACAATATTAAATTCCTTTATTGGTCAAAGGTGAATACATATGTGTTAGCATCATTCAATTTCTTGTATTGTTTCTTAGTTATGATACCTTATAATTAATTAGAATACAATCGTAGACATAGTTTCCAATTAATGGTTCACGGAATAAGACATGGAATTTAGCATTTGACGGAGGAAAAAGTTTCATGCAACTAGTATAGAATTTTCCTCCGGTGAACGATTGAGTAATCGAGGTGATGGTGGGTAAAATATCTAGGAATCCTAAACATTGCATGAGCCAATGAAAATCAATACAAAAAACATCTACACAGGCTCAAACTTCTTAAGTCCAAACTAGAAGACACAGTTATCTCAGGCAATTTCAAGGAAGATACATTATGCTTCACAATGATGATCTGAGCCTTCAGTTGATATCTATTTCTAGTTAAGTTTATATTTCTGTTTGGGGGTTAAGCGGGTATCGCTGAATTGCTTTTGTGATCTTATCCACGGGGGGCAACCCAACATCACAGCGCCCTAGGTCCAGAGTCCATCACACTCCCCACTTCCTTTTCCTATCATTCTGTAGCCTTAGAGCACTTGCTTTGTCCTTCCTTTTCCGTTTTTAAATATTTGTAGTGTTTTTTTCTAATTATTTTATAGTCATTCATTCTTATATACATTAGTTGAGTAACAACTATCACAGCAACTATTGAGGGACCACAATTAATACAACAAAAGTTATATTTTATTATTTAACACTCTTGAGTCCATTTCCTGTATCAGTGTTAGTTGCAGGACACAACCCCCAAAGCCGCTCGACTTGAGACTCGCATCTTATTGCATAGTTTTCAATTTTCAAAAACAGAATTTGTTAAAATCTTTTGAATGTAAGGCATCTATATATAAATTTGAACGACTTGCATCGGTCCGTCCATCCGTTACACGATGTGTGTGTGTGTAAAAGGAAGGAAGAGGATGGAAAAAAATCTAAAGCAAAACAGCGGTTGGCGTTCCATTTGCTACGCTGTGTGTGAGTGTATGTGTGTGTATGTGTAAATGTATGTCTGTGTGTTTGTGTGAATGTATGTGTGTGAATGTATGTGTGAATGTATATGTATTTGTGTGAATGTATGTATATTTGTGTGAATGTATGTGTATTTGTGTGAATGTATGTCTGTGAGTGTGTATTTTTGTAAGTGTGTCTGTGTTTGCGTGATTATATTTTTATACTCATACATATAAATGTATGTATATGCACATACACACACGCACACGTTTATACACATACGTCTCAGCGTGTTGAAAAAAAATCCTCAACTAATTATATTTCTCTCTTTGTTTCATATTTTCCAGTCGAATAATTCAGCAGCGAATTGTTTCTTGGAAACGGGACTAATTTTCATCCTGTTCATTTTATTGTTACTTTAATACATGTACAAAGATCTAACAAATTATTTTAATGTAATAAAATGTTAATATAAATAAGATATCTACATCGTACGACCAAATATCGATGTTGCTCAAATTTATTAGGCATCACACACAAACACACACACACACACACACACACACACACACACTAACACACACACATTCCATTTAATCAATCGCATATACAATGCCGGCTGATTTCGTTGAACTGCATCTTTTTTCCAATTTTTCGTATATATATAGCACAATGAAATTTTATTTGATTTGATGTAAATTCCATGGTTATGGAAGCTTCCTTCTTTGGCATCGTAAATTAGAATGACAATAGTTAAGATAATGTTTGTCAAATGTATCAAAGTTATTTTATGTTTTCAACGAAATAAATTCTATCAAAGATCAGATATGTATTTTTTAACTTATTTTTTATTTGTAAATAATATTTCCAGTAGATTGATTTAATTACAGTTATTGTTGAAGAATTCAAATGTGAGTATTTTCAGAATATTAAGTGGATTGAAATGTCTCCAAGTCCCAGGTGTCCGATCGTTCAAACGATTTGATCAATCAGAAACGTGAAACTTAACCCTGTAGCATTTAAACCGACCGTATCCAGCCAGGGGTCGGTAAATAAAGCACCAGTAATGCACTGGGGTCGATTTAATCGACGTTCCCCTTCCCCCAACAAAATGTTGGTCTTGTACCTAAATCCGAAACTATTATTTGAAATATGTAACATAGACAATTAGATATTTTCTGTTTGAGAAATACTTTTAACACACTGACTATCACGATTTCGTTTGAAACATCTCTAGCATTATGGATACATTCTTCCAGCACAAACATATCTATAGATATAAAATGTATAAGAAAACCGGGGACAGAGATCAGTAATTGATTATTTTATTGTCTCTGATCTCATCGATTCTGTGCTAAATGTTCGTCTTAAAAAAAGGGATGAATTGTCAGCTGTTTGTCATCTAGTTATCTACAACCTGAAATTAGAGAAAGTTAAGAAATCCCACACAACTGACAGGTCCAGGTTGAGCTACAAGATAAAGTAGGAAGTGGCTGATAAGAAGGCCAGAACCAGTTACACGGATACTAAAGCATCCAAATTCAGAAAACTCTCTGAACAAACTGTTGACCTTGAAACGGAGTGGAGACTGTTTAGTTCGACAGTCTCTGTTTCTGCTGTTAAATGCTGCAGGCAAAAACGTCTCAATATGGCGCTGAGAGGCATGAGGACCCCTGATCAAACAGGAGGTTAAATATACCATTCGAACAAAAAGGTGGCTTGCAAAGCTTGACTTGAAATAAGTCTTCCTTCTTGCACTCGAGGTACAAATTTGTACGAAAAGTCACAACAGAGACAATAAAGGCATCCAAGGTTAAGAGATGGGAGAACTTTGGGGTTAAGCTGGAATCCAACTTTAGATCAGCAAATAAAGAATTCTGGCAAACCATCCACTGTCTTCGTATTAAGAAGTTCCCCGTCTACACCTGTTTTCAGTAACGCGTCTGGCATTCTTCTCTTTGAAGAGAGGTTCATCCTTAGGAGGTGGAGAGAATATTTCGGTAATCTCTTAAATCTGGTCACAACAATATCTTCTGATGTACAAGAGGTGCATCTGGAAGCGATGACTAACCTCTCGGAGGCTGAGGTCACCAGAGCAATTGGTGGCAAGGCCTCTGGGGAGGATGAAATTCGGTTCGAGATGTTAAACCAGAAGGTACTTTGGCTGAAGCATGTGTGTCATGTGGCGTGAATCTCTGGAGATGCAATCAAAGTACTGGCAATCGTGAGTGATAATCCCAAGTTTCCAAAAGTGAGTCAAGAGAGATTGCTCTAATTATTGAGGAATCGCCTTATTAAACTTCCCCGGTAAAGTTAATGTTAAGTATCTGTCAAAGAGATGTAGCGATATTGTCAAGCCCAAGCTAGCTGACGAAGTGTACGCTTTTTTGCACAGCCGACCAAATATTGAAATACAAAATATCTTATTCATAATTT
>OZ024753.1:27338388-27350888 GCA_964016885.1 Eledone cirrhosa | reverse complement strand
CTCCATGCCTAGGGCTTCTCCGAGGGTGTCGTCGCACCTGCTGCGTACCAGATGGATAGATAGATAGATATATTTCTTTATTTGCCATAAGAGCGCACAAGAAACGGGGACAATACAAGGACATATGCCGAGGATTTTACATACAGTCGTGTAAAATATTGAAACAAACAAATTCAACAATCGAAATCCCCAATAATGGGGGAGGCGTTACAAATGGGTTGTTTAATACCCCGTAGATAGAACAACTCTAAACTTCAGGAGCGTGTTGTGCGAGTGCTCCTTTCCTCCTTTTGCTCTCATCTTCAACCTACAGGTTTATATACAGAGAAGGCCCAATCACGCGGGCCATTTTTGCTACATTCACCCACCTTTCAGTAAATTTACTGGGGTGCAGTGCCTCTCTCTCCACTCTGATTCTCCTTCTAAAGTGGTACCTAAAGAAGGGAATGAGTTGTTGTCCGGAGAGAAAGGCATCTGTCCTCAGTCCTCTCAATCTCGTCCACCATATAATCTCTTTTACCATAGCCACTATACAGAGGAAAACCCGCCTCTCTTTCGTTTTTGAAAGAAGTTGGCGGTTTGATCCTTACTATGGACTCGGCAGTCAACTGGATTTGTCCCATACGTGACAGCAGTTGTTCTGCGTGATTCCACAGGTCCGTTACACTCGAGCAGCAGTTTACAATTGTGTGCAAAATGGTTTCAATCTCCTGCTCGCACATACACGGTTCTATTGACTATTTTATGACTGAATAGAAATAAGAATAAGGAATAAAAGAAAGAAGACATTTTAAAATGCTTATTCAAATGAGTCATACGAATAAGTACACGTTGGAAAACATGTGATATTTAAACTGAAGGTATTGCACGGCGTTTTGTGAGAAAACGAATTCGTCACGAGAAGTCAGGTGTAACAACTGGCGCCATTCTACATTCTGATTTCAAATCACGCCGTAGAAGTCACCTTTGCATTTCATCCGTCCGAGGTCAATAAAATAATGTACCAGTCAAATACTGAGGTCGATGTAATTGACTTTCCTATTCCTCAAATTAGTTTCCTTGTGCCCTAAAGTAGAAATCATTATTGTTTACCCTTAAGTCATTCCTGATCCAGAAGACGCATGATCAAGACTATAATTATCCCATTGTTGTTGTTTAACTAGGTCTTCCTATGATCGAACACGTTTCAGCCGTGCCCACCCTGTTTGTTTTTGATTTTCAAACATAGGTCATGAATCTTGGTTAATGGCCGAAAGAATACGATCGCAAATACAAGCGGCCAAAAAGTAGAACTCGTCTACATCATTAGATGCAATCGCAGGTTTTATATCAGAGTGACTTTCTCTTAATGAAGACTAGGAGTCTCTCGCTCCACAAAAAAAAAACAACTTTATTGGATGGTCGTTGACTCACAAACATACATACATACATACATACATACATACATACATACATACATACATACATACATACATACACACACATACCTGGTGGCTGCAACTCGATTTTGAGTAATGCCATCGCTTGATACATAAGCATGAGTATCATGGACGTGGCTTTTTAGTTATGCTAGGGACTTGCCTATGGTCAGCGATACCATGCATCGCAAAAAATGTCACATTTCAAGCAATGCCTGGGCTTGAAGGAAAGGCTTTGCCCGGGGCCAACCCCACTCTCTGAACATCGAATGCACTTGCCCCGAAAAGGACTGTTTTATATCATTGGATACAAACGAAGTTGAAATTAAGTATGACAAACTATCCTCAATTAGTCACCGTCGAGACCTCAGGCGTACTTAGACCACGTATTGCTGAGCCCCTCTGCAATATCGGAACGTCGACGGCCCGTCTGAGGAAAGAGACCCATGAGGTGGGCTGGCTGTTGCAATGGGTATCGCTGGCCATTGTCCACGGGAACGCTTTTGCGGTCCTGCCCGCGGGGCGCAGCCCCATTAACACTGCGACCTAGACCAAGAGCCCAATTCCCCCTCCTCTCCCCATTCTTCTGTGACACTAGAGCCCTTGCCTTTCCTTTTTCGTTTTTCTTTACATTTTCTTATTTCACATTCCATCAAATTATTTTTCTCTTTATAAACAAGTTTTCTTTCCACTAAAGTTGTTAATGTCAATTATTTGCTGTTATATTCCCTGTATTTTGCACTTAAATAACTAGTTTGACAAATTGAACCCATTTGGAAGCAGAAGCATACAAAGGTGTCACCCCACACATAGTAACCTGTATTTATTTTAATCGTCCAGTTGCAAATAGTATAAACAAAATTAAATTGTTTTTCCCATATGGCTTCTAAATTGGGTGAATATTCGAATCCGTTCAGAATTAGGCCAGAAGTCATGAACAAAGATAAGTCCATCACATCAGCATAAATATTTATATACATGAACTCAAGCACACATGCACACACACACACATACACACACACACACACACACACACACACACACATACATACATACATGATGGCCGCATTGCTATCACCTGATAAAATGCTAAAAAATGTGAGGCACGAATGTAGCTCTTTAAACCAGCCAAAGACTTGGACCCTCTGGCACATACATGACAATTGTAGGCACCCCTGGGACTTTCCACTGCTTGGTTCTGACTGTGTGTTCTCATGTCTTTTAAGTCCTGCCATGCTTGCACATTCCTTGCCACATTCCTGACACCTTTTCAGATCATAATCTACATGAGGTCTACTGATATGACTTTGTTCGTGTCTAGTCAAACCAGCTTTACTAAGGCAGACTCGACCCCAATGCAGGTAAGCCAGATTTTGCTCAACAGCAGGCAGTTCAAAAAAGTCCCTTTTCCTCAACTTCATCTTCGACGAGTTTCAAAGTGTTCACTTCCTGACTTGATCAAACGTCTCCACTTAACACGCTCCTCAGCCATTTTCTCCCATTCGTCAGATGAAATTCCAGCGCAAGCCAAGGTGCCCCTGTGTGATTGTCGCCTTCCTTCACACAGTTCTCCGTAGATAAGTTGCTTTGGAATACGATCATCAGACATCCGGACCACATGAATGCAACGCCTCAACCGATGCCGAAAGATCACGCATTCTACAGTCATACACCTGCTCCCTTCAAGAACTTCCAAATAACTGACGAATATTTTCCATCGTACCCCAAGTATCTTACGAATAGATTGTTGGTGAAACCTCTCCAGTTACTTGAGGTGCTTTCTGTATGTGACCCACGTTTCACAATCATAAAGCAAGAGGAGACAAAACAAGTCAGATACACTTTTACTTTGGTTTCAATGGTGATACCTCCTCTGGACCATAAAATTTCATGCAGCTGTCCAAAAGCATCACTAGCTTTCTTGTTTCTTAAGGATATTTCATCATCAAGTGTGCATGAATTGTTCAACGTACTACCAAGATAAACAAACTTGTCAGCAACTTTTAGCCTCTTTCCGTACACGTACACACTTGGTGTAGTGTTTTCTTTCTCGGGTGCTGGCTGATACATCACAACAGTCTTTTCCAAGCTTATTGTGAGGCCGAAAGTGCTGCAAGCTTCAGAAAAAGAGTTCATAATACGTTGCATGTCACTTTGTGAGTGTGCAAAAAGATCGCAGTATCTGCAAACAAATACTCTCGCATACCTTCGTACTTGCACCAAAGCGCCTGATGTTGAACAACCTTTCTAAAGTGCGATACCTGATGTAAACTCCATGCGAACAATTTTTCCTGGATGCTATGAGAAATACTATCGTAAAATATAAGGAAAACAGAGTTGGGGTCGGAATGTATATATATATATATATATATATATATATAAAACAAAGGAATTGTGGTAAGGAATCAGATGGACCATAACGCACCAGAGTACTCAATACTTAGGGTAGTAGAGTGGGAAATAGGAAAAAGTATGACCCCGAAGGCAGAGCTCAAGCCGTTTATTTGAGTCCAGAAATAGCCGTCGAAACGGCTTGAGCTCTGCCGTCGGGGTCATACTTTTTCCTATATATATATATATATATACACACACACATATATACACACACACATACATACACAAAAATTAAAATGTATATACAAAAGCACACTCTTGTACATCCGAGGATATGCAACAGACGAAAGATTTAAAGATTTTAAAAAATGTATACATAAACGTTTTCCCCCATAACCTTACGTTCTATTTTCCCCCGTTATTTTATTTTATATTATATATATCAGCCTCACTTTCAATTGTTTTAGCCTTTGTTTTTAAATTCATATCTTACGTCCATATTAAAATTTTTTTATTCTGATGAGCGATTTCAGACGTCTGTGTCGAGCTCGTCTGTCTTCGTGAAACCTTTGGTAAATGGAATAATTGTTTTATGTTGTTTATTACATAATTATATATATATATATATATATATGTGTGTGTATTTATTCACACATACACACACGTACACAGTATTTGGATAGCCGTTGACTCTATTGAGTTTCTCCGCCCTGTTCATACATACATACATGCATACATACATATCCAAGATATACCTTTAGCGTCATACCTATCATGTAAATTCACATTGATCAACTCGCTATACAATTGTAAATCACATGATAATGACGTAGTCACGAGAAGAATTTATAAATTTAAGTGTATTTATATAGACCACAGCTGATTATCAATTTCTATTTCTTTACGGGAACCTGTTCAGACCACGTCTAATATACTTTGAAAGCTATCAATCTCTCTCGAGTAAAAGTACTATACTGGTGTCATAATGTTATACCTTCTTGTATTTACTCTCTTCTCTCCTGCTTTGTGTACCTTGGCGGATGATTATTTCCACTCTCTTTATCTGGATCCCAACAAAACTTATCATCTTTCATGCAAATTTAATGAAACTCACATACAATTCCACACTGAAGTGAAAGCCCTGGGTTATGTAGCACTAGGGTTGTCAATGGATGGAAGTTTGAAAAATGCCGATGTTTTCGTTGCTGAAGTTTCTGGCGATCAAGCTAGTTCTTCGGTAAGTTAAGTCATTTCACATCAACCCGAATTTAATTGAATTGTTATAAACAAAATGCATTGAATTGATTTTTATTAACCTTTTAAATGTATTGCATTGTTAGCATTAACATACAAAATAACACCTTACTTTGTACATAATATAGAGAGGGGGGGGGCTGAGAGGGAGAGAGCAGTATTTTCACCCACCTGTGCATAACACATACATATATATGGCCATTTGCCGTGCACAAGTACAAATACCAACACACACACACACACACACACACACACACACACACACACACACACACACACACACACACACACACATATATAAATATGCCTGTTCATACCATATAAATGCATACACATATGTACGTGCTATAATAAAACATCTATACAAAAAACTAAAAAAAATAACTGGGTAGAGGAGATGGTAAACAATGGGAGAGACGGAGGGAGGAAGACTTTACCCTAGTACTCGACTTGTAATTTATTTATCAACCTCGAAAGGGGGTGGAAGGCAAGTTTTAACCGGAACAAACCCAAGCCATTTTTAATCCGTCACTCTAACGACTCTGCCAATTCTCCGTCTTATCTACACATGTAATATAGGAATGATTTTAATAAAAAACACACAATTTTCATATTATACACTTAGATATATATATTTGTTCATCTTATTTCAGAACTACTATGGTGATGCTGATGGGAAACTGAAGAAAGAAGACCCCAGTAAATGGCATCTAATGTATTTCAATGAAACTGATACGAAGACAATATTGACGTTCTCTAGAAAAATCTCTGGACCAAATATGATGATAAACATTACAGTAAGTATTATATTTTATACAAATATATAAGCCAAAGGCATGGCTTAAAATGAATTATGTATGTGTTGATATACTGAATAATGAGAATGGAAACCAAAATCTCATGACATTCGTTAGCAACACAAAACTAAAAGTATGGTAAAATTTAAGGTTCATGCTTCAGCCCATTATTAAAGATCCCATTTCCTCTCCAGTTTGAGAAGTACCTTTTTAATGTGGTATATATTGTCTATTTTATAAATAAAAAATTAAAAAACAAATCTATTTCAAATAACAAAAACAACACTACAGGTATTTAAAAACGGAAATTGAAGGGAAAGGCAAGGGCTCTGGGGTCACATAAGAATGGGAAGGTGAGGGGCTGTAGGCCTAGTGCGCGTCGGTGTTGGGGCTGCGCCCCGCGGACAATACCGCAAAACCATTTCCGCGGAAATTAGTTTTTAATTTCTTGGTAATGTCAGGTTTCCTACTATTTCTTTTCATTTGTGGATTGTTCCCCAGTCGCTGGGCCTCCATTCTATTTGTTACTATTTTATCTTGATAATATTTTCCTTCTAATTTCTGAGTTATTACCGATTAATTATATGAGTTAGTTTACTATCCTCAACAAACTGACACATTTCAATCCATGAAGCATTCTGCGTACGACAATCAGTGCATCCACACCAACGTGTATTTAAATTTCATTCCTTATTGCAAGAACATACCATAAATGATTAATTTCTGTTATATTTCTGCTGCATGATTTCAAGTATCTGTATTGCGTACTTTTTCTTTTATTGCTGTTTTATTTATAATTTAATAGAATCTATAGTGCATCGAACAACATATATCTTGGTGTTTAGTTACAGCCTTTTGCTTTCTCACATGCCGTTCCATTTTTTTATACTTTATTTGAAATATATTTCAAATGCTATTTTATTTCTTGCGTTTCGAGTGATGGTAGAAACAAGACTTAGAAGCTATTTTTACCGGACGAATTACCGCAAGTTCTCTTACGTTAAAATTGTTGTCCACGTTGATTTTGATGTGGTTTATTTTGATGTTATTAATGTAATGGTGCTGTTGATGAGGTTGTTGTTGTTGATGATGATGACGATGATGATGATGAGTTTTTTTTTATTGTCTTTTGCAGCAAAACACAATGAGAGTACTGTGGGGCTGGAGCGAGAAAGATGTTATAAGTGTCAATTTCAAACCGAATGGCGTAAGAAGTCTGTATCTGCTTCAAGTAAAACTGCCAGATCCCGTTAAGACGAACGATACAATGGACATAGGATTTAGAATGAATAATGTAAGAAGATTTTATTATCTCTTTGTTGTACATATTCCAAATCAGGTTGTGTTCTTGATCAAAGCACTTCATTTCACGTTGCTCGAGTTCACGCAGCTTAAAATGAATACCAGTAGCAACTGGCAGTTCATACTTCAACGGTCTGTACTCCCAGTCTCTTAACACTCATGGAAACGGGATAAGCTCTACACTTCATCCAACCCTTGCAAACATGAAAACACGAACGCAAAACTCTAGTTCTATCTCTACTACTGATTCTTTCTGCAATGTTATTGTAGACGATGAAGAAAATTGTAAATGTATATATATATATGTGTAACGGAATATTATGTGTGGTTGTAACGATAAGTGGATGGATGTAACTGTTGGTATGGTGGTTTCGATGTAAAGCAATACCAGGATTGTGTTGTTACAAAGTTTATTTTATTATAACAATATTCAATTTGAATATTGAATGATAAAATCAATAACACAAAATATTCATACAATAATTTGGTGGCTCTTCGAGCCACGTAAATTCAAGTATCACAGAATACGATTATAATATAATTTGTGCTGTATCAGAAAGATACAATATGTATAAACAGAAATGGTGCGTGTAAAAATACAAACAGTGTGACTCACTATGATGCGGGTGTGCGTATCAGTATATTTGCTTGTTTTAGTAGTAGGAGTCAGCGATCAGCCAGGAAGATGAGAATAAGGGGCAGACTGGTTTTTCGTGACGAGAGCTTGTAAATGCGACTTGTCTTGTCTGTATATCACCCCTTTTCTGTCGGTGCGTAAACAACCCCTGTATTTATAAAAGTTGAAGTTAGAAGGTTAGATATATCCTCTGAACTTCGGTTAGTCTCCCAAGGGATTAGTTTGCCAAGCGTAAACAAGTCAGAAAGATGGATATATCCTCTGACTTATTTTCTGTCAGGCGTAAACACCTCTGACCTGTGTTTAGCTTCTCCCAAGGGGTTAGTATCTTGAGCGTAAACAACTTACCACGGCTTGTCCCAGAGGCGGGAAAGCTCAGATTCGGTTTCGAATCTTCGCCGCCGTTATATATATATATATATATATATATATATATATATATATATATATATATATAGTTTTCTTCATCGTCTACAATAGCATTGTAGACTAATATATATATATTATACATTGCAAGACGCGAACATCAGCTTCTCCACACACTGGAATATTGTCAGTAGGGCTGCACCCTACAACTTCAGGGGGAAATGCCAGCTCTGCCTCATGGAGCTGTACTAAATCATAAGAACACCCCAGGAGCTCTTAAACAGCCGAGCAGAATCAGTTATTAATTGTAAACACCGGGTACAGGCGTCGTATTTTGCATGGGAGGCGACTGTGACATGAAAACTACGAACTGGGTCTTCCTGCCCGAACCATAACATCCCGGTGGGCACGGAGTATGAACAAACGTATGTGAACCTAATGAATACCGCAGACCATACTCGAACAAACTGTGGGTATGGTGTGGCGTGCGGTGGCCGGAGGCGGGGGAGTGCTCGACCGGAAGGGTGTGTGGCGTGCGGTGGCCGAAGGCGGGGGAGTGCTCGACCGGAAGGGTGTGTGGCGTGCGGTGGCCGAAGGCGGGGGAGTGCTCGACCGGAAGGGTCTTTTGGCCGGAAGGATGCTCGACCGGAAGGGCCAGCAGAGGGCCTCTCTTTAGTAGTGACCAGCACACGTTGTGGACGCGAGTTTTGGGCAGCTCCCGGTGTTAAGCAGTTGGACGCACGTGGAAGAGGAGTAACCTGCAGTGGACTTTAGCGGCGCCTGTGAAAAGCGGTAAGTGAGATAGCTTTTTCTAACCACAAGCTATTTCGGCGACTGGAAAAAACAAAAAAAAACAAACACTTGCCGCAAGACAAATCAGAAGATGGCGACAAGACTATGGATGAACGAAGCTATCAGGGCATTCACTGGGGAAGGTGATGTTGTCGCTTGGCTGCGGAAGGTTCGGCTGGTCGCAAGCTTGCAGAAGATAGAGGACGTGGCCGGCCTCATGGCATTGTACCTCGAGAGCGACGCGCTGGTACTCTTCCTTGAGTTGGACGAGCACAGCCAAAGAGATGTGCAGAAGATTGAGAGGCGTCTGATGGATGCATTCGCCGAGGGACCGTTGGCGGCTTTTGCTAAGCTGGCGAGAATCAGGTGGAATGGTGAGCGCGTCGACATTTTCGCAGCGGAAATAAGGCGGTTGGCTATGTTGGCCGGTTACCAGGCGGAATGCGAACGCACGGTGCGGTTGGCGTTCATCAATGGATTTCCGGACGACATAGCGGTGAAACTGCAGCAAGTCCCGGGTTATAAAGAGATGGAAATGCGTTCACTGGTGGAACAAGCCAGGATCATAGCGGAAGATGCCAAAAAGAGTGTTGCGGCGATAGCAACTACGGAGGCTCAGGACACCTGGCAGCGAAATTGTGAAAGGGAGGCAACCTCGGCACGCGGCCGTCCGCGTGCGTTTAAGGGGCGCTGTTTTCGGTGGCAGGGCCCGCATATGGCTAGAGACTGTAGAGAGTCGAAGCCGGAGATAATTTGCTACCGGTGTAAGCGACCAGGCCACATCGTTACTAACTGCGACCAGGGAAACTATCCAAGGGGAACTACTGCGCCGGTAGTTGCCCCTTACGAGTAGCGGCGCTGCCTGTGGTGGAAGTCTTCGTGAGGGGGAAGCCACAGCGAGCCCTCGTGGATACGGGCTGTACGACGACACTGGTGACCGCGGGGGTGGCGCAGAGGTGGGGAGGGAAGAGCAGCGTAAGGGCAGTCGACGGCAGGAAAATTGAATGCCGAGGTCGCAGCGAGATGGAAATAGCGGTACGGGGAAGGAGGATAAGGCTTTCCGCCATCGTGGTAGACAGTGTGGTGGATGGGATCGGCGTGGTTATGAGCCTGAACGCGATTGGCCGTCTAGGGGGCGTCACGGTGAACAATGTCGGTGTGTCGTTTGGCGCCGCTGCATCGGTATGCGCTGTGAGTGCACGTCATGAGAACCAGGAGGCCCACGAGGAGGAATACCCCGCTTACACTGTACAGGACAAAGACTTCAAGGCCGTGTTTGATTGGCAGCGATGGGTTGTTGAGTGGTACTGGAAGGGAGAACCACCAACACTGAAGACCAAAATGGGCTGCTATCAACACACATTGAAGGGAAACGCTAGGAGCGAGTTCGAGCGAGAAGTAGAGAGATGGATCGAAGAGGGCATACTGCTTCCCTGGAAGGAGGAGGTGAAGTGCGGAGTATTGCCGTTGATGGGGGTGGTGCAACCCACGAAGAGCAAGGTGAGGCCGGTGCTGGACTATCGGCAGCTGAACGAGCACGTGTCATGCCACACGAGTGGCGAGGTCACGGATGTCTGTGGGGAAACCCTGCGTGAGTGGAGACGCATGACGGGGCGTTCAGCGATCGTGGATCTAAAGTCGGCTTACTTGCAGTTGCATATAGATGAGAAGCTCTGGCGGTATCAGCTGGTCAGGTATAAGGGCCGTACATATTGCCTGACCAGGCTCGGTTTCGGGCTGAGCTCCGCACCGAAGATCATGGCGGCGGTCCTCAAGACCGCTCTGGGGAGGGCTGACAAGATAAAGAGGGCTACTAACTCCTATATTGACGACATCCTAGTGGACGAGTCGGTGGTGTCGACGGCGGAGGTCACGAGCCATTTGCGGAGGTATGGACTGACTGCCAGCCATCAGACTGACAGCCATCAGAAGCATTGGAGGGAGGAGCCGCGCTGGGACTTAGGCTACGGCGTTTTGGTGTTCCAGAGGGGAAACGAAGTTCCGGAACTGGGCCCAAGTATGAATACGCGGGAGCTTTTCTCGGTGTGTGGAAAGCTGGTGGGTCACTACCCGATCGCTGGGTGGCTCCGGACGGCATGCAGCTATGTCAAGAGACGAGCGGGAGGGGTGACTTGGAGTGACAGAGTGGGAGAGAGGACGGTGGCCATGATGCAGGAGATCGTGGGGAGGGTGAAGGTCGACGACCAGTGTGGGGACGCTGGTACGTTCCCAAATCACAGAGCGGGACCGTATGGTGCGATGCCAGCAGCATAGCGCTGGGTGTCACGTTGGAGATAGGAGGTGTTGGTGTCGAGGATGCAGCCTGGCTTAGAAAGAAGGACGACTGCAGCCACATCAATGTGGCCGAACTGGACGCGGTGTTGAGAGGGGTGAACCTCGCCCTGCGGTGGGGGCTGCGCACCATCGAGATACGCACCGACTCGGCTACTGTACTCGGATGGGTAAGATCAGTGCTCACCAGTGAGAAGAGAGTGCGAACGAGAGGCGCGGCGGAGATGCTGATAAAGCGCCGCCTGGGAACGTTAGGAGAGCTGGCCACCGAGTTCGACCTGAATCTGAGCGTAGTGTTCGTGCCCTCAGAGAAAAATAGGGCGGACATCTTAACTAGAGTGAAGAAAGCCTGGATGGAAGCGCCGGAGGAGGTAGAGGATGAGATAGCTGCCGTGTGTCGGCTGACCGAGTTAGACCTGAAGGGGTTGCATGACATGCACCACATGGGGGTGGATAGGAGCCTGTTCCTAGCCAGGAGAATCGACTCGGACGTTAGCAGACATAGTGTTCGGGGGGGGGGGGTTAGAGGCTGCGTCCGATGTCAGTCCATTGATCCCGCCCCGGGTGTACACGAAACGGGAAGCCTCTCGGTGGATCGCGACTGGAAGCGATTAGCGGTGGATGTGACACACTACCGGCAGGGAACGTACCTCTCGATGGTCGACTGTGGACCAGGTCGAATGGCGATATGGAGGGAGATGAAGACTGGAACGGCCGAGGAAATCGTGCGGACGTTCTTGGAGCGGGGCCCTGTGGACGAACTGCTGATGGACAACAGCGCGGCGTTCCGCTCGGAGGCACTGAGGGAGATGCTCGATGGATGGAAGGTGGACCGTTTCTTCAGAGCGGCGCACAGGCCGAGCAGGAATGGAATCGTGGAGCGACACCACCGGACGATCAAGGCAATGGCGGAGCGGGGCCATATCTCACCAATGGAGGCAGTGTTATGGTACAATATGTCCCCTCGGGTTGGACAAGTCGAGGAATCGGTGCCACACAGAGCAGTATTCAAATACGAGTGGCGGTACCCGTGCACGCCACCACAACGGCCAGTGGGGAGAGAGAGTGCATTCGTGCAGGTGGGCAAAGAAGTCTGGGTTAAGCCCCCAGATGCACGTTGCACATCTCAATGGGGAAGGGGAACGGTGACGGCCGTAAATTCAAAGAACAATGTGTCCGTGGACGGGGTACCACGTCATGTCCTGGATGTAAGAAGAATCACTGTGTCGACGGACTCCGAGAAAGAGGAAACCCAAGATGAGGTTGAAACCCAGAGCCCTGCCCCAATGCTACGAAGATCGCAACGGA
>OZ024753.1:27330888-27333388 GCA_964016885.1 Eledone cirrhosa | reverse complement strand
TATATATATATATAGAGAGAGAGAGAGAGAGAGCGATATACACCATTCATACATATATTCATATATATATACACATACACACATATATACACATATACACATATATATACACACACATATATACACATATACATATATATATATATATATATATATACACACACACACACACACATATACATACACATATACACACACGCATACACATACATACATATATACACAAATACATACACACATATACACACACACATATATATATATATATATATACATATATACACATACATACATATATATATATACATAAATATATATATATATATATAAAAATATACACAGATATACATACATATACACACACACACATATATATACACGCACACATATATATATACACACACACACACACACATACACATGCATATTTATAAATATATATATATATATATATATATTATTGATTTTAGCTTTTAAAGAATCTCCCTTTTCTTTAATTCTATCGACCATGACTGACCCCCCACTGATCTTATAGACATCTGTTTGCTTAAGAGAAACTTAATGACAAGGAATGGTATGCCATCCGGAACCTGTTTATAGAATTCTGTCTGCCCTTGTTACGCTAAAAACATAAATAAATAAAAATAAACTATAGCTTTGTAGAATTAGCTTTTAATGAATTCCCTTTTCTATCAACCAATGACCTACACCCATCCCACTCCCCACCCTCTCCTACCACTTGTAGAGACCTATAAATACCATTTTTATTTTTTGATACCCATATTCCTGATGATTTCTAATGAATGAAACAGTTCTAGTCCTGTAGAATCTCATCTATATTAAAACTTTTATACTCTGTTATGTATTGAGTACCTTACTTACTGTGGTTACCTCCGATTCAACCCGGAATAACGTACATTTTAGCACTCTCTGTGCCCCTTATAACCATCATCAAGAAACCATGCTGACCAAACTCGACCTTGATATTTCCTTGAAGAACATCCCTATCCTTCCAAGGAAACTATACTTAAAAACACTCATCAGACGTACCGACGAGTTCATCAAGCGAATTAGATGGAGGGCCTTCTTCCTCGACAACCCTGATGTAGCATCTACCAATGATGAGAAGTTCGGCTTCAAAACGAATAAGACACCACCCACCAATAGCCTACTCCAACCATTTGAAGAAGACCTCTTCAAGATGATCAAGGATATTAAATTCCGTAGAGCCACCACACCATTCCAGGCCTACTTAAATGCCGAATTACGGAATATAAAAAAATCCCCTAATCTTTATGTCTCCTCCGATAAAACCAAAAACGTTTATGAGGTAGACCCACAGACCTACAATAAGCTGGCAAAAAATACCATCACGACCACCTACAAAAAGGTAATAGAGAGGGCACTGACTGAGACAAACGCAGCCGGAAAAGAAATCGCCAAGTCCCTTAAATTACACGACCGAACCGAACCTTTAAGGGTAAAGACCCCGCACTTTACCCTGAAGGACCATAAGGGAAATTTCCTCAACAAACCATCAATCAGACTTATCAACCCCACTCGTTCTGACATCGGCTCTATCAGTAAGAAGATCCTGGATAGAGTTCTACCATCATTGCGGGCAGCCTCACCACTTCCACTCTGGAGTAGAACATCTGAGGCAATATCATGGTTCCAAGAATTACCCGATAAACACCACACTCGCTTCCTGCAACTCGACATAGAAAACTACTATGCCTCTATCTCGGAGCCCCTCCTGAAGGACGCAATTAACTTTGCCAGGAATTTTACCACCATTACCGATGCTGAGCAAGTTGTTATCCTCCACGCTCGTAAGACTTTTCTATACCACGATGGATCTTACTGGATCAACAAGAAATCTCAGACCCCATTTGACGTTAGCATGGGGGCGAGTGACTCGGCTGAAATTAGCGACCTTGTGGTCCTGTACATCCTACATAACCTGAAGAACCTCTTTACCGGCCTAACGGGAGGTTTATACCGAGACGACGGCCTCTTCGCCCTGCATAAGGTTAACCCCAGAACCACCGATGGGTTTCGGAAAAACTTAAGCTCTTTCTTCTCTAATCTAGGATTTAGTATAACTATAGATTCTAATTTGACTAGGGCCAACTTCTTAGATGTCACTCTCGACCTAGATACTTCCCTCTATTACCCGTACCACAAACCTAACGAGTCCCTTAAATATATTAATGTTAATTCAAACCACCCCCAAAACATCACTGATAACCTAGTAAAAAGCGTCTCTATTAGAATATCTGGCCTCTCCGCCAACAAAGATATTTTTAATGCATCTGCCTCCTACTACAATGACGCCCTCGCCCGTAGCGGATTTAAAGATAAGATAACTTACCTAGAAACCACCGCAATATTGCAGAGGAGGAATAGACATAGGCAGATTAGCTGGTACAACCCTCCCTTCAATAGAGAGGTATCTACTCCGATAGCTAGGATTTTCTTCACTTTACTGAAATTACAC
>OZ024753.1:27309489-27319489 GCA_964016885.1 Eledone cirrhosa | reverse complement strand
TCCCTCAGTGCCTCCGAGCGGAACGCCGCGCTGTTGTCCATCAGCAGTTCGTCCACAGGGCCCCGCTTCAAGAACGTCCGCACGATTTCCTCGGCCGTTCCAGTCTTCATCTCCCTCCATATCACCATTCGACCTGGTCCACAGTCGACCATCGAGAGGTACGTTCCCTGCCGGTAGTGTGTCACATCCACCGCTAATCGCTTCCAGTCGCGATCCACCGGGAGGCTTCCCGTTTCGTGTACACCCGGGGCGGGATCAATGGACTGACATCGGACGCAGCCTCTAACCACCCCCCGAACACTATGTCTGCTAACGTCCGAGTCGATTCTCCTGGCTAGGATCAGGCTCCTATCCACCCCCATGTGGTGCATGTCATGCAACCCCTTCAGGTCTAACTCGGTCAGCCGACACACGGCAGCTATCTCATCCTCTACCTCCTCCGGCGCTTCCATCCAGGCTTTCTTCACTCTAGTTAAGATGTCCGCCCTATTTTTCTCTGAGGGCACGAACACTACGCTCAGCTTCAGGTCGAACTCGGTGGCCAGCTCTCCTAACGTTCCCAGGCGGCGCTTTATCAGCATCTCCGCCGCGCCTCTCGTTCGCACTCTCTTCTCACTGGTGAGCACTGATCTTACCCATCCGAGTACAGTAGCCGAGTCGGTGCGTATCTCGATGGTGCGCAGCCCCCACCGCAGGGCGAGGTTCACCCCTCTCAACACCGCGTCCAGCTCGGCCACATTGATGTGGCTGCAGTCGTCCTTCTTTCTAAGCCAGGCTGCATCCTCGACACCAACACCGCCTATCTCCAACGTGACACCCAGCGCTATGCTGCTGGCATCGCACCATACGGTCCCGCTCTGTGATTTGGGAACGTACCAGCGTCCCCACACTGGGTCGTCGGCCTTCACCCTCCCCACGATCTCCTGCATCATGGCCACCGTCCTCTCTCCCACTCTGTCACTCCAAGTCACCCCTCCCGCTCGTCTCTTGACATAGCTGCATGCCGTCCGGAGCCACCCAGCGATCGGGTAGTGACCCACCAGCTTTCCACACACCGAGAAAAGCTCCCGCCTATTCATACTTGGGCCCAGTTCCGGAACTTCGTTTCCCCTCTGGAACACCAAAACGCCGTAGCCTAAGTCCCAGCGCGGCTCCTCCCTCCAATGCTTCTGATGGCTTCGCAGTCAGTCCATACCTCCGCAAATGGCTCGTGACCTCCGCCGTCGACACCACCGACTCGTCCACTAGGATGTCGTCAATATAGGAGTTAGTAGCCCTCTTTATCTTGTCGGCCCTCCCCAGAGCGGTCTTGAGGACCGCCGCCATGATCTTCGGTGCGGAGCTCAGCCCGAAACCGAGCCTGGTCAGGCAATATGTCCGGCCCTTATACCTGACCAGCTGATACCGCCAGAGCTTCTCATCTATATGCAACTGCAAGTAAGCCGACTTTAGATCCACGATCGCTGAACGCCCCGTCATGCGTCTCCACTCACGCAGGGTTTCCCCACAGACATCCGTGACCTCGCCACCCGTGTGGCATGACACGTGCTCGTTCAGCTCCCGATAGTCCAGCACCGGCCTCACCTTGCTCTTCGTGGGTTGCACCACCCCCATCAACGGCAATACTCCGCACTTCACCTCCTCCTTCCAGGGAAGCAGTATGCCCTCTTCGATCCATCTCTCTACTTCTCGCTCGAACTCGCTCCTAGCGTTTCCCTTCAATGTGTGTTGATAGCAGCCCATTTTGGTCTTCAGTGTTGGTGGTTCTCCCTTCCAGTACCACTCAACAACCCATCGCTGCCAATCAAACACGGCCTTGAAGTCTTTGTCCTGTACAGTGTAAGCGGGGTATTCCTCCTCGTGGGCCTCCTGGTTCTCATGACGTGCACTCACAGCGCATACCGATGCAGCGGCGCCAAACGACACACCGACATTGTTCACCGTGACGCCCCCTAGACGGCCAATCGCGTCCAGGCTCATAACCACGCCGATCCCATCCACCACACTGTCTACCACGATGGCGGAAAGCCTTATCCTCCTTCCCCGTACCGCTATTTCCATCTCGCTGCGACCTCGGCATTCAATTTTCCTGCCGTCGACTGCCCTTACGCTGCTCTTCCCTCCCCACCTCTGCGCCACCCCCGCGGTCACCAGTGTCGTCGTACAGCCCGTATCCACGAGGGCTCGCTGTGGCTTCCCCCTCACGAAGACTTCCACCACAGGATGCGCCGCTACTCGTAAGGGGCAACTACCGGCGCAGTAGTTCCCCTTGGATCGTTTCCCTGGTCGCAGTTAGTAACGATGTGGCCTGGTCGCTTACACCGGTAGCAAATTATCTCCGGCTTCGACTCTCTACAGTCTCTAGCCATATGCGGGCCCTGCCACCGAAAACAGCGCCCCTTAAACGCACGCGGACGGCCGCGTGCCGAGGTTGCCTCCCTTTCACCATTTCGCTGCCAGGTGTCTTGAGCCTCCGTAGTTGCTATCGCCGCAACACTCTTTTTGGCATCTTCCGCTATGATCCGGGCTTGTTCCACCAGTGAACGCATTTCCATCTCTTTATAACCCGGGACTTGCTGCAGTTTCACCGCTATGTCGTCCGGAAATCCATTGATGAACGCCAACCGCACCGTGCGTTCGCATTCCGCCTGGTAACCGGCCAACATAGCCAACCGCCTTATTTCCGCTGCGAAAATGTCGACGCGCTCACCATTCCACCTGATTCTCGCCAGCTTAGCAAAAGCCGCCAACGGTCCCTCGGCGAATGCATCCATCAGACGCCTCTCAATCTTCTGCACATCTCTTTGGCTGTGCTCGTCCAACTCAAGGAAGAGTACCAGCGCGTCGCCCTCGAGGTACAATGCCATGAGGCCGGCCACGTCCTCTATCTTCTGCAAGCTTGCGACCAGCCGAACCTTCCGCAGCCAAGCGACAACATCACCTTCCCCAGTGAATGCCCTGATAGCTTCGTTCATCCGTAGTCTTGTCGCCATCTTCTGATTTGTCTTGCGGCAAGTGTTTTTTTTTTTTTGTTTTTTTTTGTTGTATTTTTTGTTTTTTCCAGTCGCCGAAATAGCTTGTGGTTAGAAAAAGCTATCTCACTTACCGCTTTTCACAGGCGCCGCTAAAGTCCACTGCAGGTTACTCCTCTTCCACGTGCGTCCAACTGCTTAACACCGGGAGCTGCCCAAAACTCGCGTCCACAACGTGTGCTGGTCACCACTAAAGAGAGGCCCTCTGCTGGCCCTTCCGGTCGAGCATCCTTCCGGCCAAAAGACCCTTCCGGTCGAGCACTCCCCCGCCTTCGGCCACCGCACGCCACACACCCTTCCGGTCGAGCACTCCCCCGCCTTCGGCCACCGCACGCCACACACCCTTCCGGTCGAGCACTCCCCCGCCTCCGGCCACCGCACGCCACACCATACCCACAGTTTGTTCGAGTATGGTCTGCGGTATTCATTAGGTTCACATACGTTTGTTCATACTCCGTGCCCACCGGGATGTTATGGTTCGGGCAGGAAGACCCAGTTCGTAGTTTTCATGTCACAGTCGCCTCCCAGGCAAAATACGACGCCTGTACCCGGTGTTTACAATTAATAACTGATTCTGCTCGGCTGTTTAAGAGATCCTAGGGTGTTCTTATGATTTAGTACAGCTCCATGAGGCAGAGCTGGCATTTCCCTCTGAAGTTGTAGGGTGCAGCCCTACTGACAATATTCCAGTGTGTGGAGAAGCTGATGTTCGCGTCTTGCAATGTATAATATATATATATTAGTCTACAATATATTAGTCTACGATGAAGAAAACTATATATATATATATATATATAACGGCGGCGAAGATTCGAAACCGAATCTGAGCTTTCCCGCCTCTGGGACAAGCCGTGGTAAGTTGTTTACGCTCAAGATACTAACCCCTTGGGAGAAGCTAAACACAGGTCAGAGGTGTTTACGCCTGACAGAAAATAAGTCAGAGGATATATCCATCTTTCTGACTTGTTTACGCTTGGCAAACTAATCCCTTGGGAGACTAACCGAAGTTCAGAGGATATATCTAACCTTCTAACTTCAACTTTTATAAATACAGGGGTTGTTTACGCACCGACAGAAAAGGGGTGATATACAGACAAGACAAGTCGCATTTACAAGCTCTCGTCACGAAAAACCAGTCTGCCCCTTATTCTCACCTTCCTGGCTGATCGCTGACTCCTACTACTAAAACAAGCAAATATACTGATACGCACACCCGCATCATAGTGAGTCACACTGTTTGTATTTTTACACGCACCATTTCTGTTTATGTATCTTTCTGATACAGCACAAATTATATTATAATCGTATTCTGTGATACTTGAATTTACGTGGCTCGAAGAGCCACCAAATTATTGTATGAATATTTTGTGTTATTGATTTTATCATTCAATATTCAAATTGAATATTGTTATAATAAAATAAACTTTGTAACAACACAATCCTGGTATTGCTTTACATCGAAACCACCATACCAACAGTTACATCCATCCACTTATCGTTACAACCACACATAATATTCCGTTACACATATATATATATACATTTACAATTTTCTTCATCGTCTACAATAACATTGCAGAAAGAATCAGTAGTAGAGATAGAACTAGAGTTTTGCGTTCGTGTTTTCATGTTTGCAAGGGTTGGATGAAGTGTAGAGCTTATCCCGTTTCCATGAGTGTTAAGAGACTGGGAGTACAGACCGTTGAAGTATGAACTGCCAGTTGCTACTGGTATTCATTTTAAGCTGCGTGAACTCGAGCAACGTGAAATGAAGTGCTTTGATCAAGAACACAACCTGATTTGGAATATGTACAACAAAGAGATAATAAAATCTTCTTACATTATTCATTCTAAATCCTATGTCCATTGTATCGTTCGTCTTAACGGGATCTGGCAGTTTTACTTGAAGCAGATACAGACTTCTTACGCCATTCGGTTTGAAATTGACACT
This sequence comes from Eledone cirrhosa, assembly GCA_964016885.1. Taxonomy (NCBI): domain Eukaryota; kingdom Metazoa; phylum Mollusca; class Cephalopoda; order Octopoda; family Eledonidae; genus Eledone; species Eledone cirrhosa. Next base: position 27,314,506 of record OZ024753.1, on the reverse strand, counting down.
TATAACATCTTTCTCGCTCCAGCCCCACAGTACTCTCATTGTGTTTTGCTGCAAAAGACAATAAAAAAAAACTCATCATCATCATCGTCATCATCATCAACAACAACAACCTCATCAACAGCACCATTACATTAATAACATCAAAATAAACCACATCAAAATCAACGTGGACAACAATTTTAACGTAAGAGAACTTGCGGTAGTTCGTCCGGTAAAAATAGCTTCTAAGTCTTGTTTCTACCATCACTCGAAACGCAAGAAATAAAATAGCATTTGAAATATATTTCAAATAAAGTATAAAAAAATGGAACGGCATGTGAGAAAGCAAAAGGCTGTAACTAAACACCAAGATATATGTTGTTCGATGCACTATAGATTCTATTAAATTATAAATAAAACAGCAATAAAAGAAAAAGTACGCAATACAGATACTTGAAATCATGCAGCAGAAATATAACAGAAATTAATCATTTATGGTATGTTCTTGCAATAAGGAATGAAATTTAAATACACGTTGGTGTGGATGCACTGATTGTCGTACGCAGAATGCTTCATGGATTGAAATGTGTCAGTTTGTTGAGGATAGTAAACTAACTCATATAATTAATCGGTAATAACTCAGAAATTAGAAGGAAAATATTATCAAGATAAAATAGTAACAAATAGAATGGAGGCCCAGCAACTGGGGAACAATCCACAAATGAAAAGAAATAGTAGGAAACCTGACATTACCAAGAAATTAAAAACTAATTTCCGCGGAAATGGTTTTGCGGTATTGTCCGCGGGGCGCAGCCCCAACACCGACGCGCACTAGGCCTACAGCCCCTCACCTTCCCATTCTTATGTGACCCCAGAGCCCTTGCCTTTCCCTTCAATTTCCGTTTTTAAATACCTGTAGTGTTGTTTTTGTTATTTGAAATAGATTTGTTTTTTAATTTTTTATTTATAAAATAGACAATATATACCACATTAAAAAGGTACTTCTCAAACTGGAGATGAAATGGGATCTTTAATAATGGGCTGAAGCATGAACCTTAAATTTTACCATACTTTTAGTTTTGTGTTGCTAACGAATGTCATGAGATTTTGGTTTCCATTCTCATTATTCAGTATATCAACACATACATAATTCATTTTAAGCCATGCCTTTGGCTTATATATTTGTATAAAATATAATACTTACTGTAATGTTTATCATCATATTTGGTCCAGAGATTTTTCTAGAGAACGTCAATATTGTCTTCGTATCAGTTTCATTGAAATACATTAGATGCCATTTACTGGGGTCTTCTTTCTTCAGTTTCCCATTAGCATCACCATAGTAGTTCTGAAATAAGATGAACAAATATATATATCTAAGTGTATAATATGAAAATTGTGTGTTTTTTATTAAAATTATTCCTATATTACATGTGTAGATAAGACGGCGAATTGGCAGAGTCGTTAGAGTGACGGATTAAAAATGGCTTGGGTTTGTTCCGGTTCATTACGTTCCAAGTTAAAACTTGCCTTCCACCCCCTTTCGAGGTTGATAAATAAATTACAAGTCGAGTACTAGGGTAAAGTCTTCCTCCCTCCGTCTCTCCCATTGTTTCTTCCTCTGGAAAAGATTAACTGCGTTCTGACCTGGTGATGTATGGGCTCCGCCAGATTTTAAGCGCCCATGGCGTTAAACGCCTTTGGCCTGTTATTGTCTTTTTATATATGTAGATGAAAATAGCAATGGTCGTGGTTCCTGGTTTGTGGAGGCAATTAAATATCGATAGATGCCCACCTGCTACTGTATGAGTATACACACTTTATGATCATTTATTTAGTACACATTATATGAGCTATTATTAGAAGGAAGAACCACAACACCAAGTCATCAAACCCTAATCAGACCTTATAAGTTTCCTTTTACATACTATATTTCCATGGGCATGTGTACAGACAAGTTTACCATCTCCTCTACCCAGTTATTTTTTTTAGTTTTTTGTATAGATGTATTATTATAGCACGTACATATGTGTATGCATTTATATGGTATGAACAGGCATATTTATATATATGTGTGCGTGTGTGTGTGTGTGTGTGTGTGTGTGTGTGTGTGTGTGTGTGTGTGTGTGTGTGTGTGTGTGTGTGTGTTGGTATTTGTACTTGTGCACGGCAAATGGCCATATATATGTATGTGTTATGCACAGGTGGGTGAAAATACTGCTCTCTCCCTCTCAGCCCCCCCCCCCCTCTCTATATTATGTACAAAGTAAGGTGTTATTTTGTATGTTAATGCTAACAATGCAATACATCTAAAAGGTTAATAAAAATCAATTCAATGCATTTTGTTTATAACAATTCAATTAAATTCGGGTTGATGTGAAATGACTTAACTTACCGAAGAACTAGCTTGATCGCCAGAAACTTCAGCAACGAAAACATCGGCATTTTTCAAACTTCCATCCATTGACAACCCTAGTGCTACATAACCCAGGGCTTTCACTTCAGTGTGGAATTGTATGTGAGTTTCATTAAATTTCCATGAAAGATGATAAGTTTTGTTGGGATCCAGATAAAGAGAGTGGAAATAATCATCCGCCAAGGTACACAAAGCAGGAGAGAAGAGAGTAAATACAAGAAGGTATAACATTATGACACCAGTATAGTACTTTTACTCGAGAGAGATTGATAGCTTTCAAAGTATATTAGACGTGGTCTGAACAGGTTCCCGTAAAGAAATAGAAATTGATAATTAGCTGTGGTCTATATAAATACACTTAAATTTATAAATTCTTCTCGTGACTACGTCATTATCATGTGATTTACAATTGTATAGCGAGTTGATCAATGTGAATTTACATGATAGGTATGACGCTAAAGGTATATCTTGGATATGTATGTATGCATGTATGTATGTATGAACAGGGCGGAGAAACTCAATAGAGTCAACTGCTATCCAAATACTGTGTACGTGTGTGTATGTGTGAATACATACACACACATATATATATATATATATATATAATTATGTAATAAACAACATAAAACAATTATTCCATTTACCAAAGGTTTCACGAAGACAGACGAGCTCGACACAGACGTCTGAAATCGCTCATCAGAATAAAAAAATTTTAATATGGACGTAAGATATGAATTTAAAAACAAAGGCTAAAACAATTGAAAGTGAGGCTGATATATATAATATAAAATAAAATAACGGGGGAAAATAGAACGTAAGGTTTTGGGGGAAAACGTTTATGTATACATTTTTTAAAATCTTTAAATCTTTCGTCTGTTGCATATCCTCGGATGTACAAGAGTGTGCTTTTGTATATACATTTTAATTTTTGTGTATGTATGTGTGTGTGTATATATGTGTGTGTATATATATATATATATATATATATATATATATGTAGATAAATCTACCAAGAGTTTACGGTAGTGTCCAATCCGTATGAAGAACTCAATGTAATCCGGATATCATGGAAAGAAGAGATGCAATGAAAAATCACTTTCGGTGAAAGATAAACGGAATACAGAGTCAAGATAAAATATTAAAAAAATAATGAATAAAACAATGAAACAGTTCCTTATATTAAACAAAAAAAGTTCATTATTTAACGATCGTTTCTAGGATATATATGTGTTAGAATTGGCATGCATATTCAACAGATCTATTATAAAAAATTATACAAACTATCAAAATTAAATATACATACCCAACACATATATATGCCGTCTTCAGAAATAATGAAATATATTTATTGATAATAACAACAATTCAAAATTTCAGGTCCGTTTGGGAACAGAGTTCAAATTGACCAATGAAAATACAAAAAATTTTATGCAGTTTGGTGTGTGTATATACATGTAATTAACTTCATACACATATTTACATAAAGATATATGTTCACATGCATACGCATGCCAAAAAGATGTATGCAAATACAAAAATTCAAGGCTAATGTCTCTGTAAGTCTATAATCCACAGATAAAATGCGTATAGACACATAAATATGAAATAAATGTATACACACATTCATATACTCACACATATTCGTACACTCACATATTCGTACACTCACATATTCGTACACTCACATATTCGTACACTCACATATTCGTACACTGTTAACAACATAGTTTATAAATGTAATGTTAAAACTAAAGATTCTATTTGCTCATATATAGGAGCTACTTCTAACAATTTTAAGACAAGGTTTAATACCCACAAACATAGTTTTAAAAATGCCGCACTGGCTAATACAACATCTCTAGCAGAAAAAATCAATAGTTATAAAAATAAGAATATAGAATATGATTTGACCTGGAGTGTGCTCAAAAGAGCCACCCCTTATCAAAATAATAGAAATGAATGTAGATTATGTTCCCAAGAACTATTTGAAATAATGAAATCTAAGGATATCTTATTAAATAAACGACAGGAATTAATTATATCGTGTAATCATAAACTAAAAAAAAACATTTAAATATTATAAACCTAATTAATAACATTATTTTAGAAATTAATATATAATTTAATTTAAATGTTAGTTAACCTATAAATTTAATTTAATTAAAATTCTACTACAGATGAGAATATAAAATATTGTGTAATCATAAATTGTGAAAAACCTTTAAATATTACTAATATATACTTAGTATTTTAATTTATAGATTAATTTTAATTTATTTAACCCTTTATTAAAATTCCTTTACAGATAAAATATAACAAAATATCGTGTATTCAATGACAGAGAAATAATTTTTAGTATTATAGACCTAATTAATATACATTTTAGAAATATATTTATAATTTGGTTTTAAATTTGGTCAACCTAAAAATTTAATTTAATTGGCTTAAAATTAGTATCCTAATACAGACGGATTGCAGAGAGTCATGTAATCATAGAATGGGATGGGTTTTGGATGTATACCTAGTTAATATATTCTTTGCAATTTTTGAAAAAATATGTATATGTATGTATATATGTGTATGTGTATGTATGTATATATATGTGTATATATATATATGTAT
>OZ024753.1:27246989-27304489 GCA_964016885.1 Eledone cirrhosa | reverse complement strand
CGACAATCACACAGGGGCACCTTGGCTTGCGCTGGAATTTCATCTGACGAATGGGAGAAAATGGCTGAGGAGCGTGTTAAGTGGAGACGTTTGATCAAGTCAGGAAGTGAACACTTTGAAACTCGTCGAAGATGAAGTTGAGGAAAAGGGACTTTTTTGAACTGCCTGCTGTTGAGCAAAATCTGGCTTACCTGCATTGGGGTCGAGTCTGCCTTAGTAAAGCTGGTTTGACTAGACACGAACAAAGTCATATCAGTAGACCTCATGTAGATTATGATCTGAAAAGGTGTCAGGAATGTGGCAAGGAATGTGCAAGCATGGCAGGACTTAAAAGACATGAGAACACACAGTCAGAACCAAGCAGTGGAAAGTCCCAGGGGTGCCTACAATTGTCATGTATGTGCCAGAGGGTCCAAGTCTTTGGCTGGTTTAAAGAGCTACATTCGTGCCTCACATTTTTTAGCATTTTATCAGGTGATAGCAATGCTCGAATACAAGTTTGCGGCCATCATGTGTGTGTGTGTGTGTGTGTGTGTGTGTGTGTGTGTGTGTGTGTGTGTGTGTGTGTGTGTGTGTGTGTGTGTGTGTGTGTGTGTGTGTGTGTGTGTGTGTGTGTGTGTGTGTGTGTGTGTGTGTGTGTGTGTGTGTGTGTGCATGTGTGCTTGAGTTCATGTATATAAATATTTATGCTGATGTGATGGACTTATCTTTGTTCATGACTTCTGGCCTAATTCTGAACGGATTCGAATATTCACCCAATTTAGAAGCCATATGGGAAAAACAATTTAATTTTGTTTATACTATTTGCAACTGGACGATTAAAATAAATACAGGTTACTATGTGTGGGGTGACACCTTTGTATGCTTCTGCTTCCAAATGGGTTCAATTTGTCAAACTAGTTATTTAAGTGCAAAATACAGGGAATATAACAGCAAATAATTGACATTAACAACTTTAGTGGAAAGAAAACTTGTTTATAAAGAGAAAAATAATTTGATGGAATGTGAAATAAGAAAATGTAAAGAAAAACGAAAAAGGAAAGGCAAGGGCTCTAGTGTCACAGAAGAATGGGGAGAGGAGGGGGAATTGGGCTCTTGGTCTAGGTCGCAGTGTTAATGGGGCTGCGCCCCGCGGGCAGGACCGCAAAAGCGTTCCCGTGGACAATGGCCAGCGATACCCATTGCAACAGCCAGCCCACCTCATGGGTCTCTTTCCTCAGACGGGCCGTCGACGTTCCGATATTGCAGAGGGGCTCAGCAATACGTGGTCTAAGTACGCCTGAGGTCTCGACGGTGACTAATTGAGGATAGTTTGTCATACTTAATTTCAACTTCGTTTGTATCCAATGATATAAAACAGTCCTTTTGGGGGCAAGTGCATTCGATGTTCAGAGAGTGGGGTTGGCCCCGGGAAAAGCCTTTCCTTCAAGCCCAGGCATTGCTTGAAATGTGACATTTTTTGCGATGCATGGTATCGCTGACCATAGGCAAGTCCCTAGCATAACTAAAAAGCCACGTCCGTGATACTCATGCTTATGTATCAAGCGATGGCATTACTCAAAATCGAGTTGCAGCCACCAGGTATGTGTGTGTATGTATGTATGTATGTATGTATGTATGTATGTATGTATGTATGTATGTTTGTGAGTCAACGACCATCCAATAAATTTGTTTTTTTTTGTGGAGCGAGAGACTCCTAGTCTTCATTAAGAGAAAGTCACTCTGATATAAAACCTGCGATTGCATCTAATGATGTAGACGAGTTCTACTTTTTGGCCGCTTGTATTTGCGATCGTATTCTTTCGGCCATTAACCAAGATTCATGACCTATGTTTGAAAATCAAAAACAAACAGGGTGGGCACGGCTGAAACGTGTTCGATCATAGGAAGACCTAGTTAAACAACAACAATAACAACAACAATGGGATAATTATAGTCTTGATCATGCGTCTTCTGGATCAGGAATGACTTAAGGGTAAACAATAATGATTTCTACTTTAGGGCACAAGGAAACTAATTTGAGGAATAGGAAAGTCAATTACATCGACCTCAGTATTTGACTGGTACATTATTTTATTGACCTCGGACGGATGAAATGCAAAGGTGACTTCTACGGCGTGATTTGAAATCAGAATGTAGAATGGCGCCAGTTGTTACACCTGACTTCTCGTGACGAATTCGTTTTCTCACAAAACGCCGTGCAATACCTTCAGTTTAAATATCACATGTTTTCCAACGTGTACTTATTCGTATGACTCATTTGAATAAGCATTTTAAAATGTCTTCTTTCTTTTATTCCTTATTCTTATTTCTATTCAGTCATAAAATAGTCAATAGAACCGTGTATGTGCGAGCAGGAGATTGAAACCATTTTGCACACAATTGTACACTGCTGCTGCTCGAGTGTAACGGACCTGTGGAATCTCGCAGAATAACTGCTGTCACGTATGGGACAAATCCAGTTGACTGCCGAGTCCATAGTAAGGATCAAACCGCCAACTTCTTTCAAAAACGAAAGAGAAGCGGGTTTTCCTCTGTATAGTGGCTATGGTAAAAGAGATTATATGGTGGACGAGATTGAGAGGACTGAGGACAGATGCCTTTCTCTCCGGACAACAACTCATTCCCTTCTTTAGGTACCACTTTAGAAGGAGAATCAGAGTGGAGAGAGAGGCACTGCACCCCAGTAAATTTACTGAAAGGTGGGTGAATGTAGCAAAAATGGCCCGAGTGATTGGGCCTTCTCTGTATATAAACCTGTAGGTTGAAGATGAGAGCAAAAGGAGGAAAGGAGCACTCGCACAACACGCTCCTGAAGTTGAGGGTTGTTCTATCTACGGGGTATTAAACAACCCATTTGTAACGCCTCCCCCATTATTGGGGATTTCGATTGTTGAATTTGTTTGTTTCAATATTTTACACGACTGTATGTAAAATCCTCGGCATATGTCCTTGTATTGTCCCCGTTTCTTGTGCGCTCTTGTGGCAAATAAAGAAATATATCTATCTATCTATCCATCTGGTACGCAGCAGGTGCGACGACACCCTCAGAGAAGCCCTAGGCATGGAGGAAGACGAACTGGCCAGCCTGTTCGATAGGACATTTAGCCCAGGACCCATGGACAACTTCCAGAGGTCCCTGGTTTGGCAGTGCTACCGAGGGGCTCTGCCCGTTCGAGAAAAGCCCTACAGACACGGGCGCCCGGGTAGGGACCCCTCGAAAAAGATCTGTCTCAGATGCGTGCGCGACGAGGAAACCATCGTGCATGCATTGGTACACTGCCCGGGCGTCGCCGATCTGTGGGGCTATGTCGAACGACTGCTGTCACGGGTGGGACCTACCGGTGACCACCGAGTCCATTATAACGATCAAGCCACCTCCCCCCTTCAAAAATGAAGGAGAGGCGGTGTTTCTGTGCGTAATAGCCATGGTGAAAGAGGTTGTATGGTGGACGCGTTTGAAAGGACTGAGGTCAAACACCTTTTCTCTCTGGCCTACAACTGGTCCTTTTCTTCCGATATCATTTCGGAAGAAGAATCGGGATGGAGAGAGAGGTGTTCCACCCCAGCCAGTTTTATGAAAGGTGGGTTAAAGTGGCGAGAATGGCTCGTATGAATGGGCCTTCTCTCTATATCAGCATGTAGGTGAAAAAGATGGAAGAACAAGGGAGCACCCTCTCTCTGTTCTCCTGGGGAGAAGGGTTGCACACTTTTTCGGGGGTGTGTGCGACCCCCAAAAACGCCTCTTCCCTATTGAGGACTTTATTGTTAATTTTATATTTGTTATTTGTTTTTTTTTTACTCGTTCTTTTGTGTAACCTCCCCCCTTTGTATTTGTCCCCTTCTTTTGCGCCCTCGTGGCAATAAATAGAAACATATCTATCTATCTATCTGTCTGTTGTGCCCTCGTGGCAAATAAATAGAAACTTATCTATCTGTCTGTCTGTCAATCTCTCTCTCTCTCTCTCTCTCTCTCTCTCTCTCTCTCTCTCTCTCTCTCTCTCTCTCTCTCTCTCTCTTCATATATATATATATATGAACTTATATTCATTGAATTCAGGGACTTGACTCCTTCCTCACTTTTCGTTGCATTACCATCTTTGATTGTTTACAGTCTCGCTCGTTCCCTTTATTTATGTGTCCCAACGACTTTCTTTAGCCGTTGCTCGCACCAACCGGAGGTATATGGTCTTTAAAGCGATGAAATGCCAATGAAGGTTGGAAGATCACTGATGAAGGACTAACTTTATTCATATATATATATATATATAATTAAATGTATATATTGAGTTAGGAACTCAAAATAGCTCTAAGAAAAGATTTTCTGAGCCGTATATTATAATAGAATATAAAGGAAAAGGGAACACAGATATATAGATATCTGTGTTCAAATCGTAAGGGACCTGATTTGCTAAGGTGAAAAGAATATTAACTATAGACATTTGGGTTCGCTTGTCTCAATTTAAGAAAAAATTAAGAAAATAAATACAAACCGGAATTGTGGTAACTACCAATCACCTAGACAACTTGTTGTTTCGCAAAGTTAATTGTGAATAGAAATACTAATCCAAGCTCATCAGTGGGTGATGAATTAGTATCCTAGACACATCTATGTATGCTATACATAAAAAATAAAACAGCGCACATGGCATCCTAGCGAGTCTCACAAACCCACACCACTAGAAATAGCAGCCAGGCTTACTCGACATTTGAAATAGCGCAACAAATTAACGGAGCAGAATATATTAAATGTATATATTGAGTTAGGAACTCAAAATAGTCTCTTACAACAAAATAGCTCTAAGAAAAGATATTTCTGAGCCGTATATTATAATAGAATATAAAAGAAAAGCGAAACAGATATATAGATATATGTGTTCAAATCGTAAGGGACCTGATTCGCTAAGGTGAAAAGAATATTAACTATAGATATTTGGGTTCGCTTGTCTCAATTGTCTGGGTGATTGGTAGTTACCATAATTCCGGTTTGATTTATTTTCTTAATTTTTTCTTAAATTGAGACAAGCAAACCCAAATGTCTATAGTTAATATTCTTTTCACCTTAGCGAATCAGGTCCCTTACGATTTGAACACATATATCTATATATCTCTGTTCGCTTTTCTTTTATATTCTATTATATATATATATAATGTGTGTGTGTGTATATATAGTATATATATATATATATATAATGTGTGTGTGTGTATATATATATATATATATATATATATATATATATATATATATATATCATCCTCATCATCACCATCATCATTTTACGCCTGATGCTCCATCTTGCATGGGTTGGACGGTTCCTTCTCAGTACAGCATCTCTCCACTTGTCGAGTTCCTTTGTCATCTTCTCCGGCTTAGCGATCTGAGGTCAGCTTTTACCACTTCCATACAGGTCTTCCTTGGTCTTCCTCCACTGTGGCTTCCTTCCACTGGGATTACTTGGCCAGTGGTGTCACGAACTGACTGTCTCGTTGTTGGAACAAGTGGAACACTCGTCGTCGAAGTTTGTTTACAACAGAAAATCACATTTTGTGTGAATATGTTCGAATCTCCTAAACACACCCTATCGTTCATTATTGAGGTCATGAATGAATGAGAAATGTTTTATTTGTTATTTTCTATGAAAGACACGCTACCAAATGTAATATAAGATTTATGTGAGAATTGTTTGTGTAATATTCCTTTATTTTTTCTTAGTCACAAACTGAGTTTCTCTTGATTTATTTATTTCACACACACACACACACACACACACACACACACACACACACACACACACACACACACACCGATTCTGTTTGTCTCTCTCTGTCCCTATCTTTGCTTCCCCCCTCCTATCTCTCTCTCTATTTCCCCCACTCTAAGCATAATTGCAGGCGGCTCAATATTTTCAATTTTTAACGATCCAGTACGGCTGCACCTAGTTTTTGTGACAACATAATTATGTGTTTCTTCTTCTTCTCCTTCTCCTTCTTATTTTTCTCTTCCTTCTTCTTCTTCTTCTTCTTCTTCTCCTCCTTCTTCTTCTTCTTCTTCTTCTTCTTCTTCTTCCTGAGTGGGGGGTTGTAGGGACAGAGTCCTCAAACTCTCCTTCCAGTGGGTCCTGTCTGAAGCAACCGTCTCCAACTGATTCGGTTGGATCCTCAAGCGAGACCAGATAAGCTCATGGATGTTATCCAACCATCTTGCTCGGGATCTACCCCTGAGTCGCCTGCAAGTTTGTTTTGTCCGTAAAGTCTATCAAGCGATTCTTTCCTGAGATATTCTAACCACATACCCATAGTATCGGAGCTGTGATCTCTCAAGTCGGAGAAGTAGCAACTCTACCTGGAGTGACTCTCTGATCTCCGAGCTACGCATTCTATTGAGTAACGTTACTCGAAAGACCCTTCGCAGGAACCCCATTTCGGTTGCTTGTATTCACGATCGTATTCTTTCAGTCATTACTCAAACCATAGGTAAGGTTTGGCACGAATACCGAATTGAAGATAGCAAGTTTGACTTTTACACCTAACATATTCTTGTTTTGTGTTTCTATGCTTTTATTGAAACATTCGAGTATAATTCTGTTTGCTTCTCACAACTGACACCACGAGGAGAGCCTGTGTCCTAATCCTATTGAAATGCAAAATATGTAAATATCTTGTTCATAATATTATGAATAAGATAGTTGCATTTCAATAAGATGAGGACATAGACTCTTCTCGTAATATCAGTTGAGAGAAGTAATTCTCACAACTGATATTTCGAAGATAATCTTATGTACGTTGCTATACACTCATTCGTTTTCGTTTTATTGAAATGCAAAATATTAGAATATCTTAATCATAATTTTTTTTTTAATCACTTAGTAACGCAGTGTGTGAGAGAAGTTTTATTTTCTGTATATCTTTAAAAATTGAAATTGAAATTTTTGTTTTCTATGCAACATAAACTAGTACAAAATAAACTAGTGAATAAGAGTTTGTTTTATATTAAAAAAAGTACCAGATTTTGGAATACACATGAGAGTGTAGTCTATTTTATCTTGCCGTAAAACTTTTCATATGTTGATTTAAAACTGCACTATTCACAAGTGTTTTTTAACCTTCATATCATGTCTCCCTATTTTATCTGACGAAAACGCAAATGTTATTGCATGATGATATTTGTTTTTGAAATGCGCATAATAAAATACATGAAACTCTTTTAACCATCTTTTGATCTTATATATTATTTATACTCCAGTCCTACAAACTGTAGAGTGCTACTTATCCGATATCTGCATTGCTTTATTGTACTACAATAAAACTCACCTCCTACATATATATATATATATATATGGGGGGGGGGTCAATTTGATCGACTTTCCCCTCTCCAAAAATTACTGGCCCTGTGCTTATAGTAGAAATCATTATTATCATTATTATCATTATCCCGCCGAGGTTGAGTTCAAATCGCACCGAGGTTGACTTTGCCTTTCATCCTTACGGGGTCGATAAAATAAAGTACCAGTAATGCACTGGGTGATTGCTGGCCTTGTGCCTAAAGTAGAAACAATTATTATTATTACTATTGCATTTATGTTCATACGAGTTATCACCAAGTCACAACCAGTGACCTCAAGAGACAAGGTCCGCCATGTTCAAGAAAGAACATACATACACACACATGCATCTTTAGGTGTTTAGACTTGTGATGTACTTATATTGACAGAATCTTCCTTAGTATATGGGCAGTTCCCATTAGTACTATCTTTTGTATAAATCCTGCGATTTGCGATAAGTAATCATTAGACCCCTTAGGTATCATTCCTAGAGCGCCTATTATTATTATTATTATTATTATTATTATTATTGTTATTTGAGTCTCAGTCATTGATGTTATTTAACAGGAAAGTTTGTTGAAATGAATATCAAGCCACTACCTGCAGCCTCAGATATTCAGGACGTATCGGAGGGTTCTTGCTGTTCCCAGCAAGCATGCCTTTTGAAGTGTTCCAAAAAGCGGGGCGGGACCAATTTTCTTTAACCATCCTTGGAAACTCTTTGAGATAGTAACTAGTGCGCCTATGACAATCGGGACCACTTTGACTTCATGGCAGTTCCAAATCCTTTTTACCTCCCACTTTAAGTGGTATCGGTTAATTTTCTCCCTCTCCTTCTCTTGCACTCTTGTGTCGAATGGGCAGGCTACATCCACAATCAGGCACGATCTTTTTTCCTTGTCCAAAATCACCAGGTCAGGTCTATTGTGTTCCAGTATCTTGTCCGTCTGTATCCTAAAATCCCACAGCACCTTCACCTGATCGTTTTCTATCACCGACTCTGGCTTATGCTCATACCACTTCTCAGAATGTGGTAAATTGTTTACTTTGCATAGGTGCCAGTGGATCACCCTGCCCATCACATCATGTCTCCAGCCTTTATAGTGAGTCTGGGCTAGGTGTTTACACTCGAATACAATGTGAGCCACAGTCTCCTCTCTCTCTCCACAGATCCTACACAGTGGACTAGCCTCCTCCTTGTAAATATGGTGTTTCACCCACTTCGTTTTGAGGGCCTGCTCTTGCGCAGCCATTAGCATTCCTTCTGTAGCCTTTTTAAGGTCTCCTATTTTCAACCAGTTCCATGTCTGTGGATCTCTAAATTATTATTATTAACAACAACAACAACAACAACAACAACAAATGTTTCTACTTTAGGCACAAGGCCAGCAATTACCCAGTGCATTACTGGTACTTTATTTTACGGGGTCGATAAAATAAAGTACCAGTAATGCACTGGGTAATTGCTGGCCTTGTGCTTAAAGTAGAAACAATTATTATTAGTGTTGTTGTTGTTGTTGTTGTTAATATTATGGGGATTGGCAGTATCAGTTGAGCGTCGGACACCATGCTACAACCCTTTACGTTCTCAGTAAAAATCCCGCCAATGTTAGCTTTGACTTTCACCCTCACGGGGTCGATGAAATAAAGTACTAGTAATGTACTGGGGTTGATTTAATTGACTTTACCCTACCCCAAAATTGCTGGCCTTGTGCTTATATGTGTACTGATATTTTCATATGAATTTCTGAACTAATTCTTTCATGTCTCGTTTATTTCCTTTACAGGGTTGACTTGGCACTTCCGATGAAATGTGTTTGGCCTATATTTTTTATTATCCCCGAATTGAACTAACAAATTGCCTCAGCCATGTTGAATATGACAAAAACGAAATCAAGTATGATTAAATTAATATCTATTTATTAAACCTTTAGTATTTCCATTACTCTATATTTACTATTGTATTTTCACGGTAAAGGCTTTATTTCACATAAGTATCTCACATAATATCGAATCTACGAGATTTTGATATTTATTTTGAGAACAATACGTTAATATCAATATGAGCAGCCAGCTATGGCTGGTTTGAACAGAAAGAGGTGAGAGAATTCTGGCTGGATACGGCCGGTTTAAATGCTAAAGAGTTAAACCTGTTTTATATTTCGAGTAAAACATCAAAAGTGATGGTAAGATTTTGCGTGTGAGTGTTGAGGGTTGTGATAGTAGCAATAATGCTGAATTTTTAATCTCATGATGTAACAAGTCATTATGGAACAAGAATCGTGATTGTATTGTTTTTGTCTGCATGTGTGTGTAGGAGAGGGAACAGGAGTGCGGTATATATATATATATATTTATATAAATATATATATATATATATATATAAATATATATATATATATATATATTTATATAAATATATATATATATATATATATATATATATATATATATATATATATATATATATATATATATATATATATATAATGTATGTTTGTGTGGCAATACTCCCATGCTTTCTTGAAGACCTGCCACAGTGTGAATATTTGGTTTGCTAATCGCACTGTTCATTTGCTGAAATTTGAAAAAGTGGGAAATCTCAAACGCAGAAAATAACCGTAACAGCAAGTACGAGAAAGTGGGAACGGTGTGGCAGACTCTAAACCCCGGTCTAGGCGGTATCTTTCAGTTCGTCTCATCTTCGCGGACAAAATGATAGTGCCGCAGAGAACAGCAAATCAATTTCACGGGATCCTTCCTTGAGTAGGATGCACTCCTCCCGATTTTGCGGAGGAAAACATCAGTTCAGGGACCGAGCGCAAGCGAGGTCTCGACGGCGACCGGCACGAAAAGGATGCGGTTGGTCAAGTCTCGGTATTTAGGTGTCTTTCTCTCCTCCACTTTACGGGTGGCGGTGCTCAGAATTGTATTTAAATAATTTTATTTGTATATCGAATTAAAGCAATTGAACAATATATTAATTTGTCATCTTGTATTTCAGTAAAGACGCAGCGTTATATAAGAATGACGAAGATTCCGTTAAAAAAATGGAGTTATTTATCAATGGCTTGGAACCTAATATCGGTTTTGTTCAGAAATGCAAAAATGCTACGAATGTGAGTTACATTTTTTTTCTGTCATTCACCATTTGTGTTATGTGTTGTCTTTCGCAATGATATCCTGAACATTTAAGGTTAAAAACAAATGTTTGTGTGGCAATACTCCCATGCTTTCTTGAAGACCTGCCACAGTGTGACTATTTGGTTAGCTAAGCTGCGCCATGGGCGAAAATCGTACTGTTCATTTGCTGAAATTTGAAAAAGTGGGAAATCTCAAACGCAGAAAGTAACCGTAACAGCAAGTACGAGGATTAAATTTGGCTGTGTACTTCTATGTTCGCTTTCATTGTGCGACACCTTGGTCAGATGTCTTATGTTATAACCTCTAGTCACCACAACTTTGAGTGTAAAATACGTAGTCTTAGATGGGAGACAAATCTATCGTCTGATTTAAAATGCAGCTTTTTTCTTCTTCACTAATTTTGCTCCACAAATATCCTGTATATTCCCTTTTCTCTTTAGATTAAGCAATTAACTAATGTCATGAAAGTGTAACGTTTGCCAAGAAACAAACGTGCTACCACTGCTTATATAACAACTCATTTTCCTCCCAGAATTCTTTTAACAATTTTATTAACATTTATCATGTTTTAGTCAGGGTGGGAAAGGTGACATTCATAACATTCACTGAGCCTCCATGTTTGGTAACACAAAAGGGGAGAAAGAACAGGCCGAAACTCGTGTTTTTCTGTAGTAAGAAGTCATTTATCAGAATATTGATTAATCATCTGACAGGAAACTAGATTAAATTGTTTTCAACAAACTGAACTCCAATAAAGACATCCAACGGCTAGGTGGTTGTGTTAAACCGAATAATGGATCTGATCTATCGCTTAAGATCAGAAATTTTGCATCTAAGTTTGAGTCGACCCGAGGCTGCCCAAGGTGTTGCACAAAGGCATCAAATATAGAAGTATGCAGCCAAAATCAATGTAAAACAACTAAAATAAATCTACTTACATACCTGCCATCCTCTGAAAACGAAACGGGGAGTACCATGAAAAAAGTGCGTGTCCAAAACGAGGAGAAATGAGGCGAAATGGGGAGATTTTACATAATGAGAACTATACTCATTTTCACAAAAGAAGACATCTCTCACCCATCCTAAAGTGGGTGGGGGATCTCTCCATCGACTAGAGAGAGTTGACAGGTCTGCACTTATGTGTTCGGCACTTTTTTCTTACAAAACAAATTTTGATCATTTTTTTAACCTTTCGATTTTTCTCATCCTCAAAATATGTTGCTGTCACTCATTTTAGAATGAAGTAGAAACCTTCGGAAAATATCATTAATTACCAAAATTAAATAACCCCAAATTTAGTTTGGTATCTAATTCAATGAACCATACAGTGATAAACTTTAACTTCAAAACGTAACTATTCATATATTGTCATTGTAGAAAATCTTTTTAAGAAATCGAGCATTCCCAGTTTTTAAATCTGGCGATCCTACAACAGTTCCACCACCAACAACAGAAAAGGTGAATATTAATGTTTTGACAGTAATATGGTTTGTATAGGTAATATGGTTTGACAGTAATATGTTTGTCAATTACAATATTAAATTCCTTTATTGGTCAAAGGTGAATACATATGTGTTAGCATCATTCAATTTCTTGTATTGTTTCTTAGTTATGATAGCTTATAATTAATTAGAATACAATCGTAGCCATAGTTTCCATTTAATGGTTCACGGAATAAGACATGGAATTTAGCATTTGACGGAGGAAAAAGTTTCATGCAACTAGTATAGAATTTCCCTCCGGTGAACGATTGAGTAATCGAGGTGATGGTGGGTAAAATATCTAGGAATCCTAAACATTGCATGAGCCAATGAAAATCAATACAAAAAACATCTACACAGGCTCAAACTTCTTAAGTCCAAACTAGAAGACACAGTTATCTCAGGCAATTTCAAGGAAGATACATTATGCTTCACAATGATGATCTGAGCCTTCAGTTGATATCTATTTCTAGTTAAGTTTATATTTCTGTTTGGGGGTTAAGCGGGTATCGCTGAATTGCTTTTGTGATCTTATCCACGGGGTGCAACCCATCATCACCGCGCCCTAGGTCCAGAGTCCATCACACTCCCCACTTCCTTTTCCTATCATTCTGTAGCCTTAGAGCACTTGCTTTGTCCTTCCTTTTCCGTTTTTAAATATTTGTAGTGTTTTTTTCTAATTATTTTATAGTCATTCATTCTTATATACATTAGTTGAGTAACAACTATCACAGCAACTATTGAGGGACCACAATTAATACAACAAAAGTTATATTTTATTATTTAACACTCTTGAGTCCATTTCCTGTATCAGTGTTAGTTGCAGGACACAACCCCCAAAGCCGCTCGACTTGAGACTCGCATCTTATTGCATAGTTTTCAATTTTCAAAAACAGAATTTGTTAAAATCTTTTGAATGTAAGGCATCTATATATAAATTTGAACGACTTGCATCGGTCCGTCCATCCGTTACACGATGTGTGTGTGTGTAAAAGGAAGGAAGAGGATGGAAAAAAATCTAAAGCAAAACAGCGGTTGGCGTTCCATTTGCTACGCTGTGTGTGAGTGTATGTGTGTGTATGTGTAAATGTATGTCTGTGTGTATGTGTAAATGTATGTCTGTGTGTTTGTGTGAATGTATGTGTGTGAATGTATATGTATTTGTGTGAATGTATGTATATTTGTGTGAATGTATGTGTACTTGTGTGAATGTATGTCTGTGAGTGTGTATTTTTGTAAGTGTGTCTGTATTTGCGTGATTATATTTTTATACTCATACATATAAATGTATGTATATGCACATACACACACGCACACGTTTATACACATACGTGTCAGCGTGTTGAAAAAAAATCCTCATCTAATTATATTTCTCTCTTTGTTTCATATTTTCCAGTCGAATAATTCAGCAGCGAATTGTTTCTTGGAAACGGGACTAATTTTCATCCTGTTCATTTTATTGTTACTTTAATACATGTACAAAGATCTAACAGATTATTTTAATGTAATAAAATGTTAATATCGTACGACCAAATATCGATGTTGTTCAAATTTATTAGGCATCACACACACACACACACACACACACACACACACACACACACACACACACACACACACACACACACACACACACACACTAACACACATTCCATTTAATCAATCGCATATACAATGCCGGCTGATTTCGCTGAACTGCATCTTTTTTCCAATTTTACGTATATATATAGCACAATGAAATTTTATTTGATTTGATGTAAATTCCATGGTTATGGAAGCTTCCTTCTTTGGCATCGTAAATTAGAATGACAATAGTTAAGATAATGTTTGTCAAATGTATCAAAGTTATTTTATGTTTTCAACGAAATATATTCTATCAAAGATCAGATATGTATTTTTTAACTTATTTTTTATTTGTAAATAATATTTCCAGTAGATTGATTTAATTACAGTTATTGTTGAAGAATTCAAATGTGAGTATTTTCAGAATATTAAGTGGATTGAAATGTCTCCAAGTCCCAGGTGTCCGATCGTTCAAACGATTTGATCAATCAGAAACGTGAAACTTAACCCTGTAGCATTTAAACCGACCGTATCCAGCCAGGGGTCGGTAAATAAAGCACCAGTAATGCACTGGGGTCGATTTAATCGACGTTCCCCTTCCCCCAACAAAATGTTGGTCTTGTACCTAAATCCGAAACTATTATTTGAAATATGTAACATAGACAATTAGATATTTTCTGTTTGAGAAATACTTTTAACACACTGACTATCACGATTTCGTTTGAAACATCTCTAGCATTATGGATACATTCTTCCAGCACAAACATATCTATAGATATAAAATGTATAAGAAAACCGGGGACAG
This sequence comes from Eledone cirrhosa, assembly GCA_964016885.1. Classification (NCBI taxonomy): domain Eukaryota; kingdom Metazoa; phylum Mollusca; class Cephalopoda; order Octopoda; family Eledonidae; genus Eledone; species Eledone cirrhosa. Next base: position 27,290,174 of record OZ024753.1, on the reverse strand, counting down.
AGATCAGTAATTGATTATTTTATTGTCTCTGATCTCATCGATTCTGTGCTAAATGTTCGTCTTAAAAAAAGGGATGAATTGTCAGCTGTTTGTCATCTAGTTATCTACAACCTGAAATTAGAGAAAGTTAAGAAATCCCACACAACTGACAGGTCCAGTTTGAGCTACAAGATAAAGTAGGAAGTGGCTGATGAGAAGACGAGAACCAGTTACACGGATACTAAAGCATCCAAATTCAGAAAACTCTCTGAACAAACTGTTGACCTTGAAACGGAGTGGAGACTGTTTAGTTCGACAGTCTCTGTTTCTGCTGTTAAATGCTGCAGGCAAAAACGTCTCAATATGGCGCTGAGAGGCATGAGGACCCCTGATCAAACAGGAGGTTAAATATACCATTCGAACAAAAAGGTGGCTTGCAAAGCTTGACTTGAAATAAGTCTTCCTTCTTGCACTCGAGGTACAAATTTGTACGAAAAGTCACAACAGAGACAATAAAGGCATCCAAGGTTAAGAGATGGGAGAACTTTGGGGTTAAGCTGGAATCCAACTTTAGATCAGCAAATAAAGAATTCTGGCAAACCATCCACTGTCTTCGTATTAAGAAGTTCCCCGTCTACACCTGTTTTCAGTAACGCGTCTGGCATTCTTCTCTTTGAAGAGAGGTTCATCCTTAGGAGGTGGAGAGAATATTTCGGTAATCTCTTAAATCCGGTCACAACAATATCTTCTGATGTACAAGAGGTGCATCTGGAAGCGATGACTAACCTCTCGGAAGCTGAGGTCACCAGAGCAATTAAAAAGCTCAAAGGTGGCAAGGCCTCTGGGGAGGATGAAATTCGGTTCGAGATGTTAAACCAGAAGGTACTTTGGCTGAAGCATGTGTGTCATGTGGCGTGAATCTCTGGAGATGCATTCAAAGTAATGGCAATCGTGAGTGATAATCCCAAGTTTCCAAAAGTGAGTCAAGAGAGATTGCTCTAATTATTGAGGAATCGCCTTATTAAACTTCCCCGGTAAAGTTAATGTTAAGTATCTGTCAAAGAGATGTAGCGATATTGTCAAGCCCAAGCTAGCTGACGAAGTGTACGCTTTTTTGCACAGCCGACCAAATATTGAAATACAAAATATCTTATTCATAATTTTTACAAATTCACTAAATAGTAATGCTGAGTGGGAGAAAAGTATTATTTTCTGTCTATGTATTTTCTGTCTATGTATTTTCTGTAAATGATAATTGAGTAAAGTCTGCATGTAATTTTATATAATTATATGTTTTTCTCTACATTTATTACGGTCTACTTCATTGATAAGTACACAATGTAAAAATATTCGAGTATAATTTTGTTTACTTCTCACAACCGATATTACGAGAAGTGTCTTTATAGGTTTATATACGTTCATCAAAAATTTTGATTATTTGTAAAATTTATTGAAACAGATTGGCAGTGTCATTCATTATAAGTACGGCAAGATAAAATAGACTACACTCTCATGTGTATTCCAAAATATTTAAAACTGCACTATTCACAAGTGTGTTTTAATCTTCATATCATGTCTCCCTATTTTATCTGACGAAAACACAAATGTTATTGCATGATGATATTTGTTTTTGAAATGCGCATAATAAAATACATGGAACACTTTTAACCATCTTTTGATCCTATATATATATATATATATATATATATATATATATATATATATAAATTTAAGCGACTTCCGTCTGTCCGTCCATCACACAATGTGCGTGCGTGTGTGTGTTTGTGTGAATGTATGTGTGTGTAAAAAGAAGAAAGCGGGTCGTGAAAAAACTATAGCAAAACTGCGGCTGGCGTTCCATTTGCTACGCTCTGTATGAGTGCTTGCGTATATGAGTGTTTGTGTGTGTGTGTGTGTGTGTGTGTGTGTGTGTGTGTGTGTGTGTGTGTGTGTGTGTGTGTGTGTGTGTGTGTGTGTGTGTGTGAATGTATGTGTGTTTTTGTGTGAATGTATGTCTGTGAGTGTGTATTTTTGTAAGTGTGTCTTTGTTTGAGCGGTCATAACTCTGTACTCATACACGCGTCAGCGTGTCGAAAAAAAATCTATACATAAATGGCAATTTCTGTCTGTTTGTGTGTAATATAGAAAGCAGTTTGGAATGAATGAACAATTAAGATTATCAACTTAAAGTGGAGCGATACTAGACATTTCTAGCACCAATTTCAGACCGAAAAGAGAAACAAGTCAAATGTTTTTACAAATGTCAATATTTCTCTAAATAAATATTACTTACATACGTAAAATTCCTCCTATCTGTAGTGTCATAAATGCATTCTACGTGTAGGCTGACATTCTGAAATATTAACAATAATAAAAATTTAATAGACAATGATCATTTCAAAAATTTAGTATATATAAGTGAGTGGGAGTTGAGTCATCCATGCTGTGTAGGGCAATGATTGAAATCAAAAGTGCTGATTCGAAATATGAAACGCTTGCAAGACTTAAATATTCTTTTTACTAAGTAGCAATCTAACACACACACACAAACACATATATATATGTGTGTGTGTGTGTGTGTGTGTGTGTGTGTGTGTGTGTGTGTGTGTGTGTGTGTGTGTGTGTGTGTGTGTGTGTGTGTGTGTGTGTGTGTGTGTGTGTGTGTGTGTGTGTGTGTGTGTGTGTGTGTCTGTGTGAAAGAAGCGATTCTTTGCTCAAACTTTAATCTGTTATTTTAATAAATTATTTATATATATATATATAAATAATTTATTAAAATAACAGATTAACAGTCTAGCTATTGACCAGTTAACTTTCTTGATTTTTTTAGTTGATTCTATTGACTGATGAATAGCTTTTGTTAACTTATAACCATTCTGTTGAGAGCTTAATTCGTTTTGTGATATTTTGCATTTTTGCAATAATATATACATACTGAATTTCATCGGCCAAAAATAAGGGTTGCCTCCCTTGTCGATCCCCACGTGGGTATCGGTAACGGTCATTCCTTGCCTGGCACTTGAACTAAAACCTGTTGAGAAAGTGACCTCCTTGTTCAATCATCTTACCAGAAGCCTAACATTATTTCTCTAAGCGGACAGTACTTGATTAGGAGTCCCAGAAAACCAAATGCTGGATTTTACCAACCATCCAGGGGTCCGGGTAAATTTTTTCAATCACATTTTTTTATTTGTTTGACCCGAATTACTCGGTCGTTTCTATGGCCGTGCGGATGACGGTTTAACCATCGTCTCAGTGTGTTTGGCCTTTAATGTATGTTGTAGCTCTGGTTCGTCAGAATTATTGAGCGCTTGCCACACATGTCGGAAGTTGTTTTTCGCTAATTCCAAAGCATAAAATACGATTCTCGCTAATCTATATTTGTGTATATATATATATATATATATATATATATATATATATTTATATATTTATTTATTTATTTATTTATATATATATATGTGTGTGTGTGTGTGTGTGTGTGTTTGTGTGTGTGTATATATATATATAACGAAGGAAGTGTAGTAAGGAACCAGGTGGATCATAGTACATAGAACGCACCAGAGTACTCGATACAATGTGTAGTAGAGCGGGTAATAGGAAAAGAGTCAGGACCCCGACGGCTGAACTCCGGTCGTTTCGACAGCTAATTCTGAACTAGCTGTCGAAACGGCCGGAGCTCAGCCGTCGGGGTCCTGACTCTTTTCCTGTGTGTATATATATATATATTCCATTTAAGTTATTTTGATTACCTAAGGGTAGTATTTGTGGTTCTGGTCGGCAGATCAAACTGTAACAAATTAATCAAAGCACTCAACGTTATGCAATTCACCTATCGTAGATGTGGTATCCATATCCAGTAGTTGGAGTAGTAACGGAGTAAAGTATTTATAAAACGACAGCAGAAGGCCGGACTGGAAAATATGCTTTAACATTTTAATTCCGTGAAATATCCATAAATAGGATGATGGCCCAGCTCCATCATCCAATTATGATGTAAGACAGGGCGATATCACCAGGTAACTTCGACAGAATTACATAATAGGGTTATGTTAAACCCAAACTTATCATCGAAGTTACCTGATGAGATCGTCCTGTCTTGCATCATAATTGGATGATAGAGCTGGGCCATTGACATATGTATAGTGACTTGACGGAATTAAAATTTTAAAGCATATCTTCCAGTCCAGCCTTATGTTGAAGTTTTATAAATGTGTGTCTGTGTGTGCATGCAAGAACTTTGCACTTGCGTGTTAGTATAGATGTCTGTAAAATATATATACATATTTCTTACCTTTAAAACTGTAATCTCATTCTTTAAGAGCCTCATTTCTTGATAGTTAAAATCGTAATTATTATCATAACTAATATCATCAAGCTTTTTACCATCGCGATAATGATGAAGTCTAATCTTTCTCGTGGCCAAATGTCCGTGTAGAAAGGTTGCTACTACTTTAATTCCTTCTTCCTTCCATTCAGTGTTTTTTTCAGGCTGAATCTTCAAAGAAACAAGATCAATATACATCATGATCAATTACTTTTAAATTAAACAGACAAATTTATGGAGAATAGTACCCACAGAAATATATAACCTCTTTCTGAAATATATAACCCATTTCTGCAAGGAATATTAAGAAAAAACATTAACTTAACAGATACGCAAACATTGCACATAAGACACATGTGATATTTGTTATGAATTTGGGGCGAAAGAAAAGATCATATATGCCATCAAATATGGTACTTGGCAGTGCCGGATTTATGACAAATGAGGCCCTGAACTAGTTAAGTTATAAGGCTCCTTACATTTGAAAAATACATATTAAAAAATCTTTTGACAAGATGATGGTCTTCTCTGGCCAACGGGGTCCTGTGCGTAAGCACACCTAAGCACAATGGTAAACCCGGCACCGGTACTTAAATCTTTTATGTTTTGCCACAATATGATTCTTAAAACATTTTGGCATCAACAGAACGATTTTGTCTTCATAGATTGACGATGATAAGCATGACTGCTTATCATCTCCAAGATTACCAAATCATTTCAAGCGACCCATCAGAAATGGATCAAATTGTGCAATAAGTTCCATAATTCTTAAAAGAATTTCCAGTGTGTTTAGACCCTATGATCTTTTTACTACCTCTTTGTGCCAGGCCGATTTCGATGAGGAATATTGTCATATTCACAACATGGCAACATAATTCTGTCGAGTATTTCTTACTTCCGTTTAATATTCACATTCTTCCAATAGAATTAGTAAGCGTAGAATTTTCCATTTAAAATTTTCCATTGCTCAAGTAAAATCCTACAGACGTATTCTATTGGTTGTTGAACCGTGTACTTAGATTTGGTTGATACCAGTAATTGACCGATACTTATTGTATATTCTTTTTAGTTGCCAATGCGAGCAGTTATAAACTATGAAGCACCTTCTAGTCTGCCCCAATCTTGAAGATTCATGCACACTTATCGGCCTTGAAACCTTAACACCCCAGGCAAGGCTCTGTGCACAATACTGGATGGGTGTGGTGTAGCGACTCGATAAGAAGTTGCGATGAACTTCAAAAACGAGTTCGACAGTACAGAGACTAAACACGAAGGTTACAAAGGCCATGGAGGAAATTTCTTTAACGATTTGCAGTAAACATGAAGAGTAAAACATTTACCATAGATTCACACGCTTCACAATATCCATGATATTTCAATTCTTTTGCATAAGGTGGAATTTGCTGACGAAATTGACCTCCGACTTGATAACCGACTTCTAGAATTGCAGTGTCAAATTTACGTTTAGTTTCAGTCACAGTCAAAACCAGCCCTGAAGAATCACGCACACCTATAAAAAGCGCGAGAGAAACGTTTAATATAATGGTGTTAAACAAAAGTAACAAGAGAAACCGGAAAATAGGTCAAAATGTAGGATATGTGAGACAGAAAGGTATGGTTAACATAGAAATGGGCAGAAAAGAATAACAGAAATGAAAGAATTGCGTGCCATTCAAAAATGAGACTTACAAGAAGAAATGTCAAACAGAGGAGACTGTGTCAAATAGGGAAGCAGGTTGTGTCAAAGATACAGGTATGTCAAACATAAAAGTAGAGAATTTGAAACAGGAGAACTGGTGAAACAGAAGTTCATTTAATTGTTCTGACCTATCCATACTTATGGTCAGGAATTTTAGGTAATGACCGAAACAATGCAACCACGAATAGAAGCAACCGAAATGGTGTCCCTCTGAAGGGGTCGTCAGAGTAGCCATTACTCGGTAGAGTGCATTTCAAGAAGAAGAAGAAGAAGAAATCAAATACTAAGGTATACGTTAAACAGAATGGTAGTTGTTCTTTAGAGTTAAATAAATGATAAAGTAGAAAATCAAACTTTCCAGTTGTTGTCTTCCTGTTTCTTTTACAACTACAACGGTACGCGATGGGGCCCACCCACAGCCCCGGCGGACAGAATGGAGAAGGCGTTTCCCCCGGAGGACCGCAAGGGAGACGCGCTGGAAAATCCACTCCAACTCGCGGGGCTCACACCTGCGGCTGGCCAGCTCAGCGCTTATGGTGGTAAGTAAGGAGGTAGCCCTGGGGCGGAGGACACCAGAAGTCTTCACTGCCAGGGGTACGACCGCAAACCTGCGACCGGTATTTGAGGAGTTTAGCCCCAAAATAAGAATATGTCAACAATATAATAATTGTTTATACTTACTTATGGCACAAGGCCAGCAATTACCCAGTGCATTACTGGTACTTTATTTTATCGACTCCATAAGGATGAAAGGCAAAGTTAACCTCGGCGGGATTTGAACTCAGTCCGTAAAGGGACGTAACTGTGCTGCAAAGTATGGCGTCCGACCCTCCACCGATACTGCCAATAATAATGTAAAATAGGAGGGTATATCAAACATGAGAAACAAACATGAACCTACCTTCCATCTCCTCTGGATTATCGTAATGAATCTCTAGTAGAAAGAATAGAGGATCGTCGTCACCTCCAATTGATAATCCAGTATGTTCGGGTAGGATCATGTTCTATGTGTGACGAATGAATACATAAATTATGTTCTGGATTGGCAGTATCGGTAGAGGGTCGGACGCCATGCTTTGACGCATAGAGTTACGGCCCTTGCCATTCTGATTTCAAATCCCGCCGAGGTTAACTTTGACTTTCATCCTTACGGGGTCGATAAAATAAAGTACCAGTAATGTACTGGTTAATTTGCTGGCTTTGTGCCAATAGTAGAAACAATTATGTTCTGTATTCAATCTGTTTCTTTTATCACTGCAAGAACAGCAGCTGCTTGTCTACACTAGCTAGCTGGATTTGTTTTCTACCTCAGGATCATTTAAACATTTGTACTCTGATCACAGAATTGAAACTACATCAACTTATGTAAAAGAAACTTACCGAGCCTCCAATTGCCCACGCGAAAACTACAGAGCGACATTCTTTCCAGTCATCTGGCATATTTTCTACATAGCAAACTGATTCAATACCTATTTTCTTTTCTAATGAACTGTTTTTATAACAACCATATAATACAAAGTGGTGAACAAGGAGTTCATGACCTTCTTGAACATAAGGAGACATCTGAAAGTAGATAATGGTATTAACATGCTCAATTTTAATACGATTTTCAATACCAATTGATTTTATCTCATATTCCATTTTATTTCTAAACTATTTAAGACAAAGTTCTTTGTAAGACAAATTAACTTTCTTTTGTTATGATATATTTTTTTTATTTTTAACAGAAATCAACCTAACTGTAAAGCTTTCATTTCAGTACTGTACTAGTATACCTATGCATTACTTCACTTCATTTCACTTTTCCCTTGACCCTCCAGTGTCGTGGTGGCGCTGCAGAGTGGAGCAGGGTACATCCCACCGTCCATCTTTGTTGCGGAGAGGTTACTCTTTGCCTAGATGCATCTTATGTACATCAGAAGATATTGTTGTGACCGACTTTACGAGATCACAAAGTATTTTTTCCACACCACGATGGTGCACCTCTCTTCAGAGAGAACCCCAGGCAAGTTTCTGATAACAGTTATGGAGAGGGAATCTTATTACGAAGCCGGTGGTCTAGCTCAAGCCAAAGGTCCTCCTATGTCTTAACCTTGGACGCCTTTACTGTCTCTGTTGTGACTTTTAGCGTTTACTTACACCTCGAATGCTACAAGAAAGACTTATTTCCAAACTAACTTTACAAGCCTCTTTCTTTACTCCCATGGTATTTTTAACATCCTGATCGAACCAGGGAGTCCACGTACCACCTGGCAGCTCACAGAGCCAAAATCTACCTAGAAGATAAACTACACAAATCAGGAACAAATACATTAGGTTAGTTATAGAACAGATAACTAGAAAATTCAAAATTGTAAGGAGAAAATACATACCATAACAATATGTGCTTTACCATTAAGGGATGGCCCAGCAAAAGACTTACACCAATAAGTAGTTCTGTCCTTAGGAACCAAAGCCTGAAATTAATCAAAATTTTTTATTTAATCTGTAAAATCAAAACGCCCGGTAACATTGGAGGAAGCTTTAGAAATTTAAATAAAAGTAATGGTTTCTGATTTAGGCACAAGGCCAAAAGTTTTGAGGGAAGGCGAAAGTCGATTAAATCGACCCCAGTGCATTACTGGTGCTTTATTTTATCGACCCCGTAAGGATGAAAGGCAAAGCTTGCCTCGGCAGGATTTGAACTCAGAACGTAAAGGGACGTAACTCTATGCTTCAAGTCATGGTGTCCAACGCTCTACCGATTCTGTCAAATCACAACCCCTAATTTGAATAAAAATAATAAAAAGAACTTACTTCATTCATTCTAAATTCTATGTCCTTTGTATCGTTAGTCATAACGAGATCAGGGAATTTTGGTTGAAGCAGGATCATACTTTTTACGCCATTCGGTTCAAAATTGACACTTATATCATCTTTCTCGCTACATCCCCACAGTACTCTTGAACTGCTTTGCTACAAAAAAACAACAAAAAACCTCATCATCATCAGCAACAGTAGCAATAATATCCAAACTAACATGAACAACAACGCCCAAAGTCTTAAAAGTAGGAGAGGTTGGAAAATGACACCCAGTTGAATTGAGTACTCACGTAACACACATGTAACATCGTATAGTTTGCATGAAGTAAATATTTGTGCTCATTAACAAGTTGGTGAAAAGAAATAAACCATACTCTCATTTGGGTAATTGCTGGCTTTGTGACTAAAGTAGAAACAATTATTTGTAATAACTGGGGTACGTCGAGTGAAAGGCCTTTGTCGAGAGAGGTGACTAACCTCTAACAAAAGTCAGTGTTAATATATTTAATGTGGTGGATATCAACAATATAATCTAAAAAAAGTAAATGATAATGAAAAAATCAGCGTCTAATCAGCGTTTAATCATATCTACAGGTAGAACCGCTACTTCTCCGAATTTAGAGATCACTGCTCCGATACTATAAGCATGTGGTTAGAATGTCCCCGTAGTAGACCTCGAGCAAGACGGTTGGATAACATCCATGAGCTTAGCTGGTCTTGCTTGGGGATCCAGCCCGATCAGACAGGACCCGCTGGAAGGAGTGTCTCATGACTCTGCCCTCACGACCCTCTCGGGAATAAGTGGGCGAAGAAGAAAAAGAAGATATCTACAGATATGAGACACAACACTGAGGATGTTCCTATCAAATTAGACATTCTCAGCTAAGTATAAACTTCATAATTGCTGGAGTTGTGATGAGAGAATCTCTGAGTAAATGCACATTAGAGTGCATGACTATAAGTCAAAACCTAGCATATTTAAAATGAAGTTAATTACTCAAATATGTATTGAATATAATAGTTAAATCACTGTTAACCTGTTTAATGCAGTGTGCAAGGTACATCTAATTGGAAATTCTATATTCGGCGAGGAAAAGACAATATTAGCTCAATTAATTACTGACATTATTAGGCCTCTTCAGCGAAGTACAATTAGTACAAATCCGCTTTATCCTGTCCACCATGTTACGCTAATGAGGTTCAATAAAATGAAAACATGTCATCTTCCCCATTAATAAGCGTAAGATTTTCCCTTAAGCACATGAACTATGTTTAAAAATTAAATCGTAATTCTCATAATTATTTCTTCTTATCTTTATAAATTTTATGAAATATAATCCTTACTGTAATGTTTATCGCCATATTTGGTCCAGAGATTTTTCTAGAGAACGTCAATATTGTCTTCGTGTCAGTTTCATTGAAATACATTAGATGCCATTTACTGGGGTCTTCTTTCTTCAGTTTCCCATCAGCATTACCATAGTAGTTCTAAAATAAAATGAACAAATATATATCTACACACACACACACACGCACACACACATATATATAGATATATTAGGATTGGTGCTCTGAAATAGCGATGTATGTATAGTATATTTAGCAATATACCGTATGTTTAAATAAAAACATTCTGAAGACCTTGCGCTATCATTTTTAAAGTAGTGACTATGTCACTTCTTTATTCGGCAAAAGAAGGGAGAGAAACTGACATATTCTGTTTCACGCTGTTGGCGATCCTCAGGGCATCGTACTCCCCGCCTTTGCCGAAAATTATAGAGGTTGGATTCTTATAGAATTCCAGTAGCGATTGCTGGTCCAGCAAAAATTAAAAATTAGGATTGGTGCTCTGAAATAGCAATGTATACATGAATGTATGTATAGTATATTTGTCAATATACCGTATGTTTAATTAAGAACATTTAGAAGAACTTGCGCTATCTTGCCGTTCATTCCAGTAAATTTTCCTGTTAAATAACTGTTTCTACTTTTTGGCACAGAGCCAACATTACTGGTACTTTATATTATCGACCCCGTAAGGATGAAAGGCAAAGTCAACCTCAGCGGGATTTGAACTCAGATCGTTAAGGGACGTAACTATGCAGGAAAGCATGGCATCCGACCCTATACCGATACTGCCAATCTACTGAATGAGATATTATATTCATAATAATAATCTTCATATAAAGGGAATGATTAAAATTAAATCAACATATCAATACTAATAGCAAACTAATTAAATTCGTTTTGATGTGAAATGATTTAACTTACCGAAGAACTAGATTGATCGCCAGCAACTTCAGCAATGAAAACATCAGCATTTTTCAAACTTCCATCCATTGACAACCCTAGTGCTACATAACCCAGGGCTTTCACTTCAGTGTGGAATTGTATGTGAGTTTCATTAAATTTCCATGAAAGATGATAAGTTTTGTTGGGATCCAGATAAAGCGAGTGGAAATAATCATCCGCCAAGGTACACAAAGCAGGAGAGAAGAGAGTAAATACAAGAAGGTATAACATTATGACACCAGTATAGTACTTTTACTCGAGAGAGATTGGTATTATATGATGTGATCTCGCAGTCGACGTATACACTTCAACAAGTGGAAACACAATGCGTGTTGAAAATAATGTACCACAATGGCCGTACACAAAACTGTAATAAGATTCAGTTGAATGGAAATAAACTGGCGTAAACTGGTTTGATTACTTCAATTGTATGTATGTATGTATGTATGTATGTATGTATGTATGTATGTTTTCTCTTTCTCTTAATTTCGAGTATATTTTTTTGACCGGCCACCTTCCTGGTGGCAAGGTTGTAAAAGAAAAGAAATTGTCATCCCTTGAATCGCAAGAATGTTTTGCAAATTTTGAAGGTGCCAGCTATCGCAGCCATTTGTAGACTATGAATTAGGGAGCTGCGCTTTTTGTCCGCAAATCCAAGTTCAGTCATACTTTGGTCCAAGCGGGTTGGTATATAACCCGTAGCACCAATAATGATGGGTATGAAGCTAAAGGTGTATCTTGGATACTGGATTTGTAAAATCCTCATCAATGGTCCGTAGATGTCCTCCTTCTCCTGTATTTTTCTGACAACGTTTACATCAAGTGGGCAGCTGATCTCCACAACAGAACACGTTTTCGATGTGTGGTCCCAAACTACAATATCAGACCGGTTGTGTTTTAATTTGGTGGCAGTTTTTATTTTCAGGTTCCACCAGTATTCCTTAGTGCCATCTGTCTCAATATATTCTTCCTCGTTTGTTGTTAATTTTGTTTTCCGAAGTGCGTTCCAGATGGTTCTAGCTATCCCATCGTGTCTCATGGGGAGGTAGTAGCGAGATGACATTCTTTCGCAGCTGGCAACAATGTGGCTTAGATCCTCGATCTTTGTTTTACATAGCCTACATTTATTGTCAGCTGCTGGCCCTCCTCTTTTGTGCAGCAGATATTTGGTAGCGAGTTCTTGTTCCTGTATTGCATAGAGATATCCCTCAAGGTGTGATGTCATAAACTTGTCGGAACTCCATGCCAGGCTTTTTGAGTGGTTTATCCCCTCTATGGTCTGTGTTTTACGCCTCAAGTATACATGCACAACTTTTTCTGTAAATTGGTCAATTTTTTTATCTTGTTTGAACATTGAATAGGATCTTCCGATTTCTCTGGGTGAGAGATTTATATCAGGCTTTATTCCATATCTCTCCTCCAGATCAGTCGCTATTCTAATGATATTTCTTTTTTCATGCTCATAAACCTGGGCAAGATGGTTGCCAACCTTTTTCCTCTGTTGAAGGTGTTGCTTCAGTGTTACTATCCGGGTCTCATATGTTGTTAATATGGATTTAAGACCCCGGCCACCTTCCTTGCGTGAGAAGTATAGCCTATCCACATCACCATTGATGTTAAAGTTGCCAGTAACACTGAGAAGTTTTCGAGTTCTAACATCCATCTCACTTAGTTCTTGCAATGACCAGTTCAGTAGGCCAAATGTTGGCGTTAGAATTGGCACAGCATAAGTATTGTGGGCAGTGTATTTGTTGTATGCTGACAGTTCTGATGACCATATTTTCTTTACTCTTCTGAGGTATTCAGTTCTGGTTCTCTCCTTATTTATGGGTCCATCATATCTGACATTCTCATCCTGTCCAAGATATCTGTAGTTGTCACCTGACTGCAGAGGTTGTATTGTCAGGCCGTTCATCTCTAGATTTCTAGAGGAGGGCACAGCTCTTCCACGTTTTACTGCCAAATATGCACACTTGGACTCACCAAATTTCATTTTGATGTCGGTTGAAAATTGTGTAATGAGGTCCAATTGTTTCTTGATGTCATTGATATTTGGCCTATACAACTTCAGGTCATCAACAAAGAAAAGATGGGAGATACTTCTGGGCCCACTTCTTTGTCCACCTTGTTTCCTGAGTAGGTAAGATAATGGATTCAGTGAGAGAACGAAGAGTAGCACTGACAAGCTATCACCCTGAAAGATGCCCTTCTGGTAATGTATCTTATCAGTCTTAACCTGCTCCTTCTCACCTCTAAGGATCAAATTGGTGTACCAGTTCTTGGTCAGGCGTTCAACAGCAGCTACCAATGGTTGTGGGACTTTAGATAACTGTAAAGCCTTAATAATCCACCCATGAGGTACACTATCAAATGCTTTTTGATAGTCCAGCCACACGACAGTCATGTTTCTGCGATTCTTTGTTGTTTTTTCTTGAATCATTTTGTTAGTTAGTAGGTGATCTATGCAACCCCACACCTCCCTCTTTCCACCAGCTTGCTCAGGTGTTATGATGTTGTTGGTAGCACAGTGATCCTGTAAGAACAGGTTAAGGCACCCAGTATATAATTTATACATGATGTTTTGGCAGGCAATTGGGCGGTAATTTTTAGCAAGGGTGGTTTGGCTATTTTGGGGAATGAGGAGAGTAGTGGCAGTTGATAACCATCTGGGCAGTTCTTGTGTGCCCTTAATGGTTTCTGTAAACAGCCGTATGAGATCTTGCCGATAGAAAGTGAAATTCTTCAACCAGTATCCTGTAATGAGGTCTGGGCCTGGCGATTTCCTATTCGACATTTTCTGTAGAGCTGTTTCCAGTATTGACCCATCTATGTCATATTGTTTTGTCTGGACATGTTGGCAGTAGTCCTGTTCCAGTTCTTTTAGCCAATTAGCTTGTCTGTTGAATCCGTCATCCGTTTCCCATACAGATCTCCAGTAGCTCTCAACCTGTTCTTTTGAAGGGGTGTCGTTTACAGAGATTGAGCTTTTGCCACCGAAGCTGCGATAAATTGATTTAGGATCTCTGGCAAACAATCTATTTAGCACTTGTCGTTTATGTGCTGTTGACTTATATTTTAGTCTTTCTGTTGTAGCTGTGAGTTGTTGTTTCAACTGGTGTAATTTGGAGTTCAAAGTTTTAAATTTTGTATCTCCAAATCTTCTCTCTAACTTTTTCTTTAGGTCTTCCTGGTGTCGTGTGAAGTTGCTCTCTATGTTGCATTTCATAACGACTGCGATGTGTGAGATACTCCGTCTCAGGGACAAAATTTTGGTTTTTAAATTTCGCATCCACGCTGGTTCAGGCTTTCTGTTTGTATCTTGATTGCGTGGTTTTAGATGTGTGTTATATGATAGCAATGTGACAGCTGAAACATAACAAAACATTAAGCGTTTCAAATGTAGTTTCTACACCTTTAGATCGTATAGCCTTCAGATAATTGCCAGCTATTTCGTTCACCGCTTCCAATTCCAATTTAGTGGGTTCTTTACTGACTCTAGTGTTGTATGGTCTGTCACTCACATTAAGGCTGTGTATCTCTTGAAACATATCGTTCCATATCACTTGTAGGGAGCCCACAAGTTTTTGGTGCTCTGTTTGTTCAGTAGAGTCATGAATTTCAGCCTCGTTGTTGATGTGGTGACAATTACTACTAGAGTCGGCTGACCTTTCTCGCTGTTCTTCAGTGGAAGTGGGATGGATTTCAGCAAAATTGTTGGTGAGCTGTTCACTGTTAGATTTAGCTGGCCATTCTCTTTGTCTGTCAGTGGAGGTGGGGTGGTTGTCTACAAGGGCTGTATTTGTAGTATCACTCAATTCCTTTAGATGTATCAATTTACATCTAATGATACGTTTTGCCTGTTCATTTAAATGCTTTGGAGAAAAGTCTAATTCTGGGTGTTTGGAGTTCCATAAAGTTTTTAGCCTTTGCATAAAACCGAACTTTTGGGATTCAGATTGTTTGTATGCTTCATATAATACTTTGTTAAGCTCGTAGCTCCACTGTGTACAACGGTTGTAGTTGCGATTTGGTCGAAGGAGACTTGTACTTTTTGCCATGATGAGTTCGTCTATTCACTAATATTTCGTATTTATTTTTCAAAATAGTCGATGATCTTCTTTAAAAGTTACGACAAAGTTCTGTCAGAATCAAATTTAAAGTTATTCACAGCTTGGGTAATATTTCTTTTCAGTTAGTTTTTAATTCTACAACTGTGTTTTAAACGTTGTTCTTGAATCGTTTGAATCGAGAACAAAAAGAACCGTTACTTAGTATATTCCTTTATGAATGTAATATAATATAACAACGCTGTATTTATATGTTAAAGTTTATGTATCATTCATATAAATAGGTGTTCTACAACCTATTCACAACATATTCACAGTTCAAACACTTATATTTTTGTTTCTGAATCGAAAAGGTTGCTTGTATATTTCTTTATAAATGTAATATAACAACGTTGCATTTATATGTTAAAGTGTATGTATCGTTCATATATCATAAGTGTATGTATCGTTCATATAAATAGGTGTTTTACAACACACTTACAGTTCAAACACTTATGTAGAATTATTGTATGTAATCTTACCGCGTAATGTAGCTCAACTTTTTCCAATATATGGTATGTTGCCTTCATGTAAGCCGTAATTACACACGTCCGATTATCGGACACTGACCACAACGGTCGCCATTTATGTGTATGTATGTATGTATGTATGTATGTATGTATGTATGTATGTATGTATGTATGTCACTCTTGAGTGCTACTGGTAACATGTAACCCAGTACAACCTGTTGCATGGTCGGGTCATCGGCGACTAAGCCGGCAACCCCACCAAGTTTACTTGGTGATTTGGGACAACCTGCAGGACAAAAAACAAAACCTGACAAAGGACAGAAGAACTCATAGGACTCAACGGCCTTCCAAAAGTGTGTAAATATGTATGTATATGTATATGTGTATATAGATGGGTGAATGTGTGTGTATATGCGCGGGGACATAGAAATAGTCAGGCTGGACACCCGATGGCGTGGTTAAACCACTGGGAGTGAAGGACACCTAGCCTTTGTCAGGGCATTCTTCTAGGAGACGGCAACTCAGAAAACTGGGATAACTCCGATATAAAACTTGCGGCTCAGTAGTTACCGATGATGTTGATCTTTTCTTCTTTTCGGGTTATAGCTACTGTCGCTCAGAGAGTGGGATTGGCTCGGTGCACAGTCTTTCCTCACTTTAAAAAATATCTTCACGCACAGGTATTGCATGATAGAATTAATTAATAATTATTAATAATGGTATGTCGTTCAATGACCATACTCGATAACGAGGGGGCAACCATCATCTATGTATGTATGTATATATGTGTGTATATATGTATGTATATATGTCAGGTCACCAGTTGGTGCTACTGGTAACATGTATCCCAGTACAACCTGACCCATGGTCGGGTCGTTGGCGACTAAACTGGCAACCCTACCAAGGTTTCTTGGTGAGGAGGGTGACTTTGGACATCCTGCAAGACTAAAAACAAAACCTGTCAAAGGGCAAAGGAGCTCTTAAGAGTCAATGGCCATCCAAAATCACTGGGAGAGATGACCCCTTAGCCTTTGTCAAGACAGAATTCTAGGAGAAGGAAAACTCTGATATAACACCTGCAACTCTGATGGTATCTATTGATGTTGACTTGTTCTTCTTTTTGGTAAATATCATCTTGGTTAAGAGAGTGGGACTGGCTTTGTGCAGTGCCTTTGCTCACTATAAAAGCTTCACGGCACAGGCATTGCTTTATATCTGGAGATCTCTCTACACTTGTCATCACATGGTACCATGGGCCCAGCACTATGTGTCAATAATTGTCACAAGTGTAGTGTTTGTACCAGAGTTTTCAAGTCGCTGGCTGGACTAAAATGTCACACTCGTTCAGCGCATCGGTAGGGGTTCTCCTACATGGATATAAAGTAGTGGCCGTACTCGAAAATGAGTTGGCAGCCACCATGTATGTATGTAAAATTTAAGCAATGCTTGCATTGGGAAAATATATAAAAATATTTATACAACTTTCACAATTCCTGTCACGTTATTTGCAGAGTCTAGTGGAGTAAAAATGTGTAGACTGTTCTTCCTGAAAGTCAATCTGGTTTTCGTGTTGGACGCGGCACTATTACCAGTGAATGTTTTGGTTACCAACTCTGTGCAAGATATTTTAGATCATTGGCTGGGCTAAAAAGCCACATTCGATCACAGCACCGTTAATTGTTAATATATGTGTGTATATGTGTGTGTGTGGGCATGTATATGTGTGTGTGTATGTATATGTATATATATATGTGTGTATATATATGTATACATGTATGTGTGTGTATGTATATATGTGTGTATGTATATGTGTGTATATATATATGTGGGGGGGGGGTATAAATTTTTTTTTTTTCATTTTTTTTTTTAAATCTTATTTTATTATTATTTTTTGTTTTTCGTGTAATGGCCATACTCGATAACGAGGGGACAGACATCATGTATGTATGTACAACAACAACAACATCAAAACCTGCGGCCTAGTAGTTACCGATGATGTTGATCTCTTCTTTTCGGGTTATAGCTACTGTCGCTCAGAAAGTGGGACTGGCTCTGTGTACAGTCTTTCCTCACTTTAAAAAAAAATCTTTACGCACAGTCATTGCACGATAGCATTAATTGATAATTATTAATAATGTTATATCGTGCAATGGCCATACACGATAAAATGTACAAGAACAGCGGGATCAAACGAATTGACAACGGGGTAAAGCAAGTTGATATTCCTGCTCCTACGCTTTTCTCCATCTTCTTTGCCGCCTTGCCTACACATACTTGCCATGATTGTGACGGTTCAGAACTACTGGAAAGGTTTTCAGCTTGAGAAGGTTTAATGCCAAGGCAAACACTTTTCAAGCTCTGATCAGAGACCTTTTTTATATCGACGGCGCTGACTTCCTAGCACACACAGAAGCTGACATGTAACACATTATGGACCGTTTCTCGTCCTCGTGTACAGAATTTGGGCTTACAATCAGCCTTAAAAAGACCAAAGTAATGTTTACCCCTGCTCCTGGAGAACCATATACTGAACCCAATATCATGGTTGATGAAACCAGGCTGGGAGTAGTAGAAAAAATTTTCTACTTGGGTAGCAGACTCGCAAATGATGGCTGCTTTGGTTTCTGAAATACAACTGCGCATCCAGAAGGCCTCTGTTGCCTTCAGAAAATTGGAAAAAAGAGTTTGGGCAACTCGCAATATTACCAACAATACCAAGGTGTGTGTGTTTAGATCATCTGTTCTGTCTGCTCTTTTATACTCTGCCGAAATCTGGACTTCTATTCATAGCTGAGACTTTCAAAATGTTTATTTATTAAACATACCGTATATTTTTAGATATACGAAATTCACATGTGGTGATGGGCCCTATTTTAAGGAGTAGATATTTATAATGCTCCTACTTGATATATTTCTTCTTCTTTGCAAAAACAATCCAATGTTTTTGTTTTTTTATCTTCAGTGATAAGGACCACTTTAGTTCCCTACGATTAAAATAAAATAATTAATATTCATATTTTCTTTCTTTCTGTCTCCCACTGTTTTTTTATTTGTTTTGTTCTTTTTTTTAATTTCCTATACAAGTATAATGACAAAACTCTGAAACTCTGTACTCTCTCACTATCCGCTAACTTATGTCTTTCTCGTGGGTCTTTACTATTATACTCCTATTAGGCTCTCACATTACACTCTCATTAACCTCTTAACTACACGTGAATGAAACATCTTTCATACGAACAATATTTAAGGCAGAGTTTAAGGGAATTAACTTTTTATGTATATAATAAGTCTTTATTATATACATAAAAAGTTAATTCCCTTAAACTCTGCCCTAATGTCTTGTAAATCTTAAACTTTTGTAAAATTCTTAAACACTCGTTATCGCTCAATTTATAAACGTGTCTTTTAAAATGATTAAATCGACTCCGTTCCCTTAGTTCAAGAGTAGTAATTGTTTTGACAACCAAATCGAGAAAAAAATTAAAATCAGCTAATGTGGGTCTTGAACCGACAGAAGACAAATCATATCAGCAGTGATCTCTCTCTCACTCTCTCTCTCTATCTCTCTCTCTCTCTCTCTCTCTCTCTCTCTCTCACTCTCTCTCTCTGTTTATTTATTTCTTCCGATAGTCTGTCTTTTATGCTGTTCCTATAACTCAAGATGTTTATTATAAGGCAAAAGCTCAGTCAAAGAAACGAGCTGTGGAATGGCCCGTCTGACAAAAGGCGACCACACCTGTTCGCCGTTTAGGCAGAATATCTGGCGATGCCGCAGTCAGCGCGTGTCTGCGCATCATTAGCCACGGCATGCCCAGCCTTCCACGTAGAGGGTGCTGGCAGCAGATGGACCGCCTCACCAGCGGAACCTGACCCTCCACAAGAATTTGAAGACGAGCCGCTCCAAGATGGTGAGGCGCGAACAGGGCAAGGGATGACGGTCAGCCGGTAGTAGATGACGGACGCGATGTACGCGTTCGCCACCTCCGCCCGACCTTTCAGTGATAGCTTCATCCCAGCCCATTTCTGGGTGAGATTGGCTACCCTGCCCGTCACCTCGTTCCAATTCTTATCCACCTGGAGGTCTGGCCCGAACCAAACCCCGAGCAACTTTACCGGTCCGTCCGTCCAGCGCCTAACGACGCTGTTGGACTGCATGGACTTGCCTCTCCAGGTGCCGAGTTGCAAGCCCACCGACTTTTCCGGGTTAAGTTTTGCTCCCGTCAACCTTTCATATTCCTCCAATAAGTTGCCGACCACCTCGATTTCTGAGGTGTCTGACACCATCACGGTGATGTCGTCCGCATAAGCCGACACAGCCTTTCCGCGACCCGGTTCGAGCGGGATGCCCTGCAACAGCTCCAGCTTTCACAGTAAAGGCTCGAGAGTCAATACGTACAGAAGGGAGGAGAGAGGGCACCCTTGACGGACCGATCGGGAGACCTGAAACGGTTCCGAGAGGTGGCCATTAATTTTGGCCACCGAGCTGGTGCCGCTGTGTATTGCAGCGATCCAGCTTCTGAAGACGAAGCCGAAGCCAGCTGCCTTGAGGACAGCCTCCAGGTACCGATGGTCGACCCTACCGAATGCTTTGATTGATCTAAATTGATCAGAGCCCCACCGAAGCCAGGTTTACACCCTACCCTCTCTACGCCTCCCCAACCAAATGCCCGACGACAAGCGCCAACCTCTTCGCTAACATCCTGGCCCAAATCTTAAACTCTGTGTTGAGCAGAGTTATGGGCCTGAAATTGTCTAATGTGTCCCTCCTGTTCTCGTCTTTCCTTATCAGCATCACTACGCCCCGGCTCAAAGAACTGGGAATACTCCCGTTTTGCTGCCAGTTGCAGTAGAGGGCTTCGAGGAGATTGGAGAACAAGTCTGGTATATTTACGTAAAGCTCGTAGGGCTTACCATACAAACCGGGTGACTAGCGCCTCATGCAGCCGAAAAGGGCATCCTGAATCTCGGCTGAAGTAATTGGCCTTTCGCAGCGCCCAGCGTCAGCCTTCGAGAGTTGCGGCAAGCCATCGAGGTAGGGACTGAAGTCTGCCACCGTCTCTAACCCGCTACTTCCCCCAAACAACCGAGCAAAATGTTGGCGAAAGGCCTCACACATCCGCTTGCAATCGCTCAGCTCGTGTCCGTCTCGGTCCGTCAGAGACCGAATCGTGGTTTTATTACCACGCTGTGCCTCTGCCACGCGGGCCTATCGAACAGCTTTGGTTCCCTCGTTTCTCAGAGCACGCACCTTTGCTCTGACAATGCAACCTTCGTGTTTCGCATTGAAGAAATGGTCTAATGCCATTCTCGCCGCTAGCACGTCAGTTGCAATGCCACTACCAATAGCCTCGTCTAACTTATCTACCAACTCCCCCTCCTTTCTATTTTTCTCTAACGCTACTTCTTTGCTAAACTCTATCGACATTACACTAATCTCTCTTTTGTGGGCCCCCCACCATCTATTGTTGACGACGCCCCCTGTCAACTTTTTCTTAACTAAATTGTTGACCTGGTCCCTGCAAGCCTTACGTGCCGGAAATGACATGTTTAGCTTCCAGTAACCCGGTCCTAATCTACGAGTCTTATCTAGGTCGACCATACAGATCACAAACTTATGATCTAAATAGGCGACCGTTTCAAAACGTGGACAACTTACACTATTTCTGTCTATTTTCCTAATGAATATCCTGTCTATATACGATCTAGATCAAAGGTTCTCAACGAGGGCGCGGCATATGCACCCCAGGGGGACGTTTTGGAACTCCAGGGAGCGTTTGGGAGCAAGCGGGCGTTAGGAGGGCGTTTGGAGCTTTGGGAAGCACTGAAAGGCTCTTTACTTTGGTAAGTTTTATAAGCCATATTTGTATGTCTTTGAGACAGCCAGTGTGAATGCATTTGAATGAGCATGCAGGCAGCATAACTATGATCTGACCGCAGCTGTGAGCAGGTGTGCAGGTGTGTCTAGACATTAACCGGCAATTGAGATCCTAACAATGGAAAAACGCACAGTCAACTGGGTCATGGACACTTCGAGTGTAACCAGTTAGAATCTTGTCTTACCTTCACCGATAACAATGTATTTCATGTCTGAAATTATTGACTCAATCGTAACGAGTTAACACTATGTAGATCTATTTTATTCCCTATTGTATAAATAATATTACAAAGAAAAAAGAAAAAAAACACAGAAGCGGGTAGCACACACATCTAGGACCACATACAACACATAAGCAGGTAATACACGCACCTAGGACCACATACAACACATAAGCAGGTAATACACACATCTAGGACCACATGCAACACATAAGGAGGTAGCACACACATCTATGACTACATACAACACACAGGCAGGTAATACATACATTTGGGACCGCATACAACACATAAGGAGGTAATACAAACATCTAGGACCACATACAACACATAATCAGGCAATACAAACATCTAGGACCACATACAATACATAATCAGGTAATACAAACATCTAGGACCACATACAACACACAAGCAGGTAATACAAACATTTAGGACCACATACAACACATAATCAGGTAATACAAACATCTAGGACCACATACAACACACAAGCAGGTAATACATACAGCTGGAACCACATGCAATACATAAGAAGGTAATACTTACATCTAGAACTACCTACAACACACAGGCAGGTAATACATACATCTAGGACCAAATACAACACACATTGTATCATATGCTACGGACGCCGCACATAAGGGTTTCATCACTCTTCTGAAGAAAGAAAATCTATCTGTATTTGTTGTTCATTGTGTCATTCATCGACAACACTTGGCTGCTAAGAAACTCAGTAAGCCGCTGAGCAAGTCCTTGCAGGTGGCCCTTGATGTCATCAATTTTATCAAACGGCATTCCCTCAATGAACGAATTTTCCGACAACTGTGCCAAGATAATGACGAAGAATTCGTCAAGTTGCTCCTTCATAATGAAGTGAGGTGGCTTTCAAAGGGCAAGTGCCTTATTCACTTCTTTGAACTGTTCGACTCTATCATTGAGTTTCTACGAGGACGCAAAACAGAACTGTACAAGAAAACCCTTGATGTGAGGCAAAACTGCGCCTACCTCACCAACATCGTCGACAAATGCAATAGCGTCATTTTGGCTTTGCAGGGGAAGAAGATCACCTTGCTTAAAGCAAGGAATGCTGTGAAAACATTCCTGGCCAAATTGAATGTCATCGAAAATAATCTTTGTTGACGGGAATTCTATAATTTTCCTAGTGTCGCCAATGTTCAAATATTGTAAGCGATGACCAACTCCAAATTTATACCACTCACCTCCGTGCGCTACAAGACAATATGGGAAAACTCTTTGTCGACCTTTTGCCGATGGACATCCCAATGTGGGTAGCAGATCCCTTCATAGCTAATGTCGATGATTTGGACGTTATATTTCAGGAAGAATTCATTGAACTTCAAGCAGATGACATGATCAAAATTAGATTTTCTAAAATAGGTGAACCCCTTTTTTGGATGCAAGAGGAAATTCAGTGTCGATTTCCACACCTACATGTAGAGGCTAAGAGATTTGCTCTGCCTTTTCCAAGCTCATACTTAGTCAAGAGGAGGTTTGGTGCTGTTTCCAGACTGCACAGTAAGGCTCGCAACCGCTACAATGTAATTACACGTGGAGATCTCCGGCTATATCTTACGAAAATCCAGCCTCACGTCAAAGAGTTAGCTAGACTCCATAAAGTTCAAGGGTCCCATTGAAATGAGGTCAAAGTTAAAGTAAGTTGATTTATCCGAAAACTTGGATATGCTATTGTTACAAAGCAAACTAACAATTTTTTTTTTTTGTAGTTGCAGTCTGACTGGACTGGAAACCATCTACTACAATTCACTTACTCATTTGTTGTATATATTTTACCATTTACTAATAAATATACCCTCCCGCGTGGTCATGAAAACCCTCTTCCGTGGTCTCTAAGCTCACAAAGCAGAGGGGACATCAAGTTAGATATCAACATTTATTCTGTCCGTTTCATTAAAGGGGAAATTGGAAAGCTTTGAAATGATATAATTGCTACTTTCTTCCAGATAAGAGCACTCTTTGGATAGACAGAGTTGCTCTTGTATAAATGTTAAAAATAGTTGGTATCGCCTGGTGGGAATATAACAAATTCAACTGGTCCTTATTCATAAAAAAGAACATTTATGTTCCTTTTTTTGAAATTTATATATTTCCTTTCAAGGAATGTATTTATACTCTCAGCTGCCTGCAATGGTATCTTTGGAATATTGTTAATCAATTTTTTAGTAATCTACTGATATCAAAATCAGTAGTATATTGAAAAATGGAAAAATAGGGTAGGGGAGTGGCGGGGCGTTTCGTGATTTCTAGGGACAAAAGGGGGCGTTTGGGCTAAATGGGTTGAGAACCTGTGATCTAGATGACCCTATGCGGTTAGTCCAGGCCCACACTGGCGCATTAGGGAAATCTACTCGGTACCTGTCAGACAGTTGGAACTGGCTGATCAGGTTCTTGAGGCTTTTGCCTTTAAAAGTCTTGAAGTGGGTCTTACGTTCGGGGTTCCCACGTCCCGAGGAAAGCTGTCTCGTATTTCTTTGTATAAATCGAGCGACATTCGCACCAGAAACAAATCTTCCGGCACGCGAAATGTGCTCGATTTAAAAATGTCCCCCTCTTTTTGTATATTTTCACTTCGTACTACGAGGGCCATCAGTTCCTTGTTGGCCCTCCTGACGAGCACGAAGTTTTGTATGTTTTGTTGGTGTGATTTTATTTGTTTGCGTGGCTGTGGTGGTGATGGTTTTGGTGGTGTTGTTTCGGTTGTGTCTGTGTTTGTTGTGAGTGCGGTGTCTGTGGTTTCAGATGTTTATGTGTATATTTGTTCTTGCGTCTGTTTAGGTTGTTTGCGTTTGGGGGATTCTGGTGATGGTGATGGTGGTGTTGATGTTGGTGTTATTGGAGAGATGTTTTGTGGGTGGTGTCTGCGCTTTTTATTGTGGGTGATTTTGTGCTTTGTTGAGTTTCTTTTTTCTTTTTGTGTTTCCTTTTATGTATTTTGGGAGATTTTGGTTCTCCCTCATCTTCACTACTGGTAGATGAGGGGTCTGTGTCTGAAAGTGTGTCTGTGTGTGTGTTTATGGTTTTATTGGTGTGTGTATTTAGGGGAGGGGGGAATTTGACAGCTTTCCTCGTTTGCCCCCTCGGTGGTCAATGTTGGTGGTTGTCTTTCTATTGGTGTTGTTGTTGGTGGTTTTGCCGGTGCTGGTGTTGGTTGTGGCCCTCGCCCCGGCGTCGGCAGCAGTGGAGCCTTTCGACCCCTTGCATCTTTCAGCAGTTGAGGGCAGAAGGCTCGCAAATGGGTTTTTTCCCCACAAACAAAACAATGCGGCCTTTTTCTTCGGTCATAATATGAATGACCGTCCCATTCTGAAGGTGGATGTGGTCCGGGATTGTCTTCACATTCTCGGGTCTGATCTGGAGAAGGATCTTCAGTCACTTCTATCGGGACGGTATCCGTCCCCTCCACAATCACACATCCCAGAAGCCACCACATGTCAAGTCCTGGTGGGATTCTGGGAATGCAGAGGGGTACATTATGTGGGAGGGTACATTATGACCTTGCTGGTTTTGCAAGGGGTCATAGCGTATTTCATAGCCAGGGCTTCTGACTTGAACAGCACCAAAATGGTGCCGTACTGTCTGCCCCTCGCTATGTATTCGGTGTCTTTTCTGATGCACCTCAGCGCGACTTCGACATCTGCTTGTGGGATTAAAGCTGCCCTTTTAGTTTGTGCTGAGATGCATCTATAATGCACCGTTCTGCGCTCCACTGCCTCAATAGCTTCTACCGGGACAGTTAAGTTGGCCCAGGTTTGCTCTTGCTTGATGAGCTTCCATGCCTGGGCCAACTTTTCATCTTTGTTTGAGAGGTCCATGTTGAAGCATGGCCTCTTTTTTGCTGCTGTTGCCGCAGCGGAAGTGTTCTTCTTGTTGTCGTTGGGGGTGTTGTTGTCGTTATCGTTGTTCTTGTTGGTGTTGTTGTTATCACTGTCGATGTTATCATTGTTGTCTTTGGTGCCACCGTTGTTCTCGGTGCAATTGGTATTGTTGCTGTTTGTTTTCATGTTAGTGGTGTTGATATTGTTGTTGCATTTGTCATTTTTTTTTGTTATCTGTTTTTTCGTTGTCGCTGTTACTGTCATTTTTTTCAAAATTAGAGTTCTCATTGGTATCATTGGTGTCTTTGTTTACATTGTTTGTGGTGGTGTTTGTGTTATCAATATCTGTTAATTTCGCCGTAGCGCTCCTCTCAACTTCTACGTCGTTGTCGCACGACAGCAGACATATCGCTGAGGGCATGTTTTTTTTTGTTTTTATTTTCTCGATAATTTTTTAAAATGTAAAAATGTTCAAATATTTGGGCCAAAAGGCCCAAATATTATTCTGTCCCCTTCACAGGGCAAAGTCCAAGGGCTTGTATGCCTTACACAACAAAAAATTCAATAAATCAGTTTTGATAGGAATAATAATAATAATGTTTTCTTTATTAACCACAAGGGTTGACACAAAGCTTAACATTAAGGACAGTACAAATGGGCGCTTCTGCGTGAAAAATAATAATAGTAATAATATATCAATTTGATTCAATTTCACAATTTGTTTAATTGCATAAGTTTTTACAATACCATACCGTTTAATATCAAATTTATGTAAAATATTCCAGTCAATTATATATTCAAATAAATCAAATAGTGTTGCCCAAATCTAAGTGTGAATGCGTGTGTATGTATCTGTGTAGATATGTGTGTGTGCACGCGCGGGTGTGCGTCTGTGTGCCTCCATATCTGTATTATCGATGTTTGACCAGTGGTTCCCAAAGTGGGTTTTGCAAAGGAGTTTCTGGGGTTCCGTAAAAAAAAAAGAGTATTTATATTACGACCATATAACAGTATTAGACTTTGGGGTTCTCCCAAAAGTTTCGGAACCAAAAAGGGTTCCACGTTTGAAAAAGTTTGGGAAACCTTGCCTTAGACTCATAACGCATTCTTCAGCAGAGATCAATAAAATCAGTTATAGATTGAAATAATTATTGAGATTTATATAACCAGTCAAGTACTGGGTCGATTCTTCCTCTATAGCTCTTTTTCACTTCCTTTCCCTCACTCTCTCTCCGCCAGGTTTAAAAAATGTCCTAGAAATGCCATATGTCAATATGGAACCCCTCGACTCCTCAGGAGTTACGGCCCATGCTATACCATACATATAACCGAGGAAACTCTACTAGAAGATCCCAGCATGATTGCAGACAAGTCGAATAACTGATTTATTTATATTGTTATTGTTCAGTGGTTTTGTTGACTGTAAATATTTGAAACTAAACGAAACAAGAATCGGTAATAAATTGAAAGTGAAAAAAAATAAAAAATAATACGTGGATATTATATCTTTTAATGCGCGTATTTTTATGTTGGGTGTATATGCATGCGTATGTGCGAAATATATAGACCCAACATCAACGGAACTAAGAGATGCGTGCTCTGTAGCACGGAGATGTGGCTCATTCTGAAGAACGCATTAGATCCTAATGCTTGTCTTAATACCAGAGGCTAACTATGAAAAAACCTTGCCCGCAAAGCGCAAAATTCGCACCTAGCATACCCACAATATACTAGGTGTGAACTTTGCGCAGTATACTAGGTGCGCCCACCAAATATCCGCCTGATAGCTGCCACAACACAGGTGGTATGAACAAAGGATTCTCGCCAAGCAATTTGACTGGATGGCAATAAAGAAAAAACTTCCGTATCTGCTTCACGCAAATACTATATCAGAAGAGAATGGAATCGGTAAAAAAAAAAAAAAAAATTATTTTACGAGTTACCTCCCTTGGATCAGACAAACATTTTTTTCTACTTCATTAGATACCGGAAGTACACGAAATCCCTGAAATATATTTTCAAACGAACTAAAGATTGGTGGTTAATTTGGGATTAATCTGGTACGATTAATCACTTAATTTGCATCTTGAAATTGAGTATTCTTCGAAAATGCATGCTCGGATACCAAGTATATGTATGTAATATGACAGACAGACACACACACACACACACACACACACACACACAGACATACATACATATATATATATATATATATATATATATATATATATATATATATATATTGAAGAATGATTTATGTCCAAAACGTCAAACCCTCTTCTACTTCCTTCTAAGATTTTGTGTTTTTGCATCTCTGTGTTTGTTTTATCATTTCTTGTAGCTTTTGTATGTTAAAATTTGATGTCCACAGATATTGGATTGCACTGTAGATATAACATAACAGACACACATATTTCACCATATGAATTTTTGTTACACCTAATATATTTCTAATTTAAAGTTATATACAAAATATAAGTAAATATTTCTCCTTATTTAGTATACAGTATAACCTGATAATGTAGACTGTTTGCTTGATGGTCACCAATAAAAACTTCGTCTTCGTGTAGATTGAAGGAAATATTGATACACTGAATTGGTTCCAGTTTTGTTTTCAGGATTATTGTAGAATTTGGTTTCGTTAGAGACACATGAAATGTTCTGGTAATGTACGTAATGGTTACGTCTCCTTGCATCTTTAGTTCCTATTTTATTGTGAGTTGTTAAAAATAGTTAAAAAAATAAAGTCAGATTCTGTGAAACCTGTCAATGGTCTGTGTCGAAAGAAAAAAATAACATTCTTAAAAACAATACATGAACCTAGATGTGTTGCGAATGCATAAGTAAGTTCTACCGTTTTGGGTTGTCTCGTCTTCAAAGAAATGAAAAATGTGATGGAATATTTTGAATGAAGTTGAGGTCTATCCTGAGTCACTCAATATACTTCTTATATCTTCGAAGAGACTACTTTAATCCCAGAACATATGGATCAGGAATTAAAGTTATTTAATGAAAAATAAGTAGTGGCCGATTCAATCGAGTACACCATATCTTCTTCTAGTCCACAGGTTCTCAATCCATTTAGGCCAAACACCCCCTTTTGTCCCTAGAAATCACGAAACGCCCCGCCACTCCCCTACCCCATTTTTCCATTTTTAAATATACTACTGATTTTGATATCAGAAGATTACTAAAAATGTGATTAACAATATTCCAAAGATACCATTGCAGGAAATATATAAATTTCAAAAAAAGGAACATAAATGTTCTTTTTTATGAATAAGGACCAGTTGAATTTGTTATATTCCCACCAGGCGATACCAACTATTTTGAACATTTATACAAAAACAACTCTGTCTATCCAAAGAGTGCTCTTATCTGGAAGAAAGTGGCAATCATATCATTTCAAAGCTTTCCAATTTTCCCTTTAATGAAACGGACAGAATAAATGTTGTTATCTAACTTGATGTCCCCTCTGCTTTGTGAGCTTAGAGACCACGGAAGAGGGTTTTCATGACCACGCGGGAGGGTATATTTATTAGTAAATGGTAAAATATATACAACAAATGAGTAAGTGAATTGTAGTAGATGGTTTCCAGTCCAGTCAGACTGCAACTACAAATAAAAAAAATTGTTAGTTTGCTTTGTAACAATAGCATATCCAAGTTTTCGGATAAATCAACTTACTTTAACTTTGACCTCATTTCAATGGGACCCTTGAACTTTTTGGAGTCTAGCTAACTCTTTGACGTCAGGCTGGATTTTCGTAAGATGTAGCCGGAGATCTCCACGTGTAATTACATCGTAGCGGTTGCGAGCCTTACTGTGCAGTCTGGAAACAGCACCAAACCTCCTCTTGACTAAGTATGAGCTTGGAAAAGGCAGAGCAAATCTCTTAGCCTCTACATGTAGGTGTGGAAATCGACACTGAATTTCCTCTTGCATCCAAAAAAGGGGTTCACCTATTTTAGGAAATCTAATTTTGATCATGTCATCTGCTTGAAGTTCAATGAATTCTTCCTGAAATATAACGTCCAAATCATCGACGTTAGCTATGAAGGGATCTGCTACCCACATTGGGATGTCCATCGGCAAAAGGTCGACAAACAGTTCTCCCATGTTGTCTTGTAGCGCACGGAGGTGAGCAGTATAAATTTGGGGTTGGTCATCACTTACAATGTTTGAACATTGGCGACAGTAGGAAAATTATAGAATTCCCGTCAACAAAGATTCCTTTCGATGACATTCAATTTGGCCAGGAATGTTTTCACAGCATTCCTTGCTTTAAGCAAGGTGATCTTCTTCCCCTGCAAAGCCAAAATGACGCTATTGCATTTGTCGACGATGTTGGTGAGGTAGGCGCAGTTTTGCCTCACATCGAGGGGTTTCTTATACAGTTCTGTGTTGCGTCCTCGTAGAAACTCAATGATAGAGTCGAACAGTTCAAAGAAGTGAATAAGGCACTTGCCCTTTGAAAGCCACCTCACTTCATTATGAAGGAGCAACTTGACGAATTCTTCGTCATTATCTTGGCACAGTTGTCGGAAAATTCGTTCATTGAGGGAATGCCGTTTGATAAAATTGATGACATCAAGGGCCACCTGCAAGGACTTGCTCAGCGGCTTACTGAGTTTCTTAGCAGCCAAGTGTTGTCGATGAATGACACAATGAACAACAAATACAGATAGATTTTCTTTCTTCAGAAGAGTGACGAAACCCTTATGTTGGCCGACCATTGCTCTTGCGTCATCCGTAGCACATGATACAATGTGTGTTGTATTTGATCCTAGATGTATGTATTACCTGCCCGTGTGTTGTAGGTAGTCCTAGATGTAAGTATTACCTCCTTAAGTGTTGAATGTGGTCCTAGATGTATGTATTACCTGATTATGTGTTGTATGTGGTCCTAGATGTTTGTATTACCTGCTTATGTGTTGTATGTGGTCCTAAATGTATGTATTACCTGCCTGTGTGTTGTATGTGGTCCGAGATGTGTGTGCTACTTCCTTATGTGTTGCATGTGGTCCTAGATGTGTGTATTACCTGCTTATGTGTTGTATGTGGTCCTAGATGCGTGTGCTACCCACTTCTGTGTTTTTTTTCTTTTTTATTTGTAATATTATTTATACAATAGGGAATAAAATAGATCTACATAGTGTTAACTCGTTACGGTTGTGTCAATAATTTCAGACATGAAATACATTGTTATCGGTGAAGGAAAGACCAGATTCTAACTGGTTACACTCGAAGTGTCCATGACCCAGTTGACTGTGCGTTTTTCCATTGTTAGGATCTCAATTGCCGGTTAATGTCTAGACACACCTGCACACCTGCTCACAGCTGCGGTCAGACCATAGTTTTGCTGTCTGCATGCTCATTCAAATGCATTCACACTGGCTGTCTCAAAGACATACAAATATGGCTTACCAAATATGGCTTACCAAAGTAAAGAGCCTTTCAGTGCCTCCCAAAGCTCCAAACGCCCCCCTAACGCCCTCTTGCTCCCAAACGCCCCCTGGAGTTCCGAAACGCCCCCCGGGGTGCATATGCCCCCCGTTGAGAACCTTTGTTCTAGTCAATATGAAAAGTTATTAATGAAGGTAGTGGATGTTAGAAACTAGTACGCCGCTTAAAATCCCTTCTGGTATTAAGTTAAATCTCTTTATGGTCTGCGTTCATATCTCATCGTGATCGTGTTTGCCTTTCATCCTTCTGTGACCAATAATAAACTAAGTACCAGTAACATATTATTACTAGGTAGATATAATAAGTACCACTAATATTATTACTAGGTAGATATAATAAGTACCAGTAATATATCATTACTAGGTGGATATAATTACTAGGTAGATACAATAAGTACCAGTAACATTATTATTAGGTAGATACAATTAGTACCAGCAATATATTAATACTAGGTAGATACAATAAGTACCAGTAATATATTATTATTAGATAGATACAATAAGTACCAGTAATATATTATTATTAGGTAGATACAATCCAAAATCCTTTCTCAAATATTTATATATTTATAACTAGGTTAGAAAATGAAAACAAACAACGTTCAAAACGCTACATTTATCAATATAATTTAACATTAATTGGTGTTTAATTAAATAATATTTTTTATACACACATTGCTCACAATATGAGTTCATAGGTGAAGGTCATGGGGAATGTCAATAGGATTAGATTAATGTAATGTAATGTCCCTTGGTTTTCTTCTGAGCTCGATGTGAACATCGATGTGAACACTTCCTGTCAAATAGAATGAAAAATCGTTGTTATAAAACAAACTCATCTACATGTATCATATTTCAATTGAGAATGTAAAGGGCCGTAACTAAATGCTGCAGAGCATTTTTTCTGACGCTCTAACGATTCTGCCAATCCACCATCCTTGTATATGCAGACCTGTCAACTCTCCCCGTCCAACGCAGAGATCTCCCACCCATTTTGTGGTGGGTGAGAGAAGTCTTCTCTTGTGAAAATTGGTATAGTTTTCATTATGTAAAATCTCATTTCTTCCCGTTTTGGGGCACTTTTTTTTCATGGTTTGGGCTTTTAGAGGTTGGTAGGTCTGTATATCTATCGTAATAAGCATAGATGCATGTTTGTGAGTGTGAGACAAAGAATATTAATGTGTGTGTGGTGTGTGGTGTGTGTGTGTTGGTCTCATACTGAACATGTGTGTACCATTTTAGGCGAAGACACAGACTTGGCTAAAAGGTTAATAAGTTTGCTTCGCTCATATAAGGTCTGAGTTTCGGTCCTACTGCATCGCATCTTGGGCAAGTGTTTTTACTATAGCCTCCTGTTGATCAAAGCCTCGTGAGTAAGACTAGGCAAGCAAAAACTGTATGGAATTCCGCAGGGTGCATCATAACTGTGATTTGAGCGTCCACTCTTGTCACATATTGTGTCACACTGATTTGGCGTCCATGTATGTGTTTGGAATACTCAACCACTTACACGATAAGTCACAAGTTGTAAATTCAGATGTATGCTCATTGTCGAAACCTACAGAAAGTCCATAACGGTTGTAGCCATAATGGTTAATTGTCTTGGTCCGGAGGAAAAAGATGTACTCATGGCCTTCTTAAGTCCTATGAGAAAAGTGAGATTGTCAGCGATAAAACCAAATTTTATTATACATCTGTTTCTGAATCGTCTATTATTATTCAGTCATCAATTTATTGAAAATCCTTTGAAATTAATGGTTTCTGATTTAGGCACAAGACCAACAATTTGTGGGAGGGTAAGTCGATTAAATCGACACCAGTGCGTAATTGGTACTTTATTTTATCAACCCCGTAATGATGAAAGGCAAAGCTAACCTCGGCAGGATTTGAACTCAGAACGTAAAGGGCCATAACTATGCCACGAAGCATAGTGTCAAACGCTCTACCGATACTGCCAATCCTCCGTCCTCAAAAATTAATGCTGTTAATACTTACCGTTTTTGTGGTTGTTGTTTTCCGTTTCCTTGAAGCGGGTCGTTTGTTGCACACAGACTAGAAAGTAAATTATATTATTCAACAATTAAGTTAAAGTGTACATCTACATATGTATACGGAAGTATTAGTATGCATATAAATACACACATGTATACATCTGTACATGTACTCAGTTTTTCACTAGACACTTTACAGTGAGTGTCAGCTAGTCTGTATGTAACCACACAGACGGACCGGGTTTTAGAGTCATACGAGGTTTCAAGGAAACACATTTCCTCTATTCTCCAGAGGGCCAGACAGGAATATTGGACTAGTTTCGATGTTATTACATCTCATCAGCAATATTTACCCATCTTCCGGCTTCTCTGGAGAATTGTAAAAGCACATATCGTTATATGCTTTTTCTATGAAAATTAGTAGTGGGTAGACTAATTTGCATAGAACGTGAGTCATTGTACGCACCGGTTCAGCGGAAACGATAAAAACAAATAACGAAACGAAATTAAATTTCGTTTCGCTTCTAACTCACTTTTGTATGACTGACGCTTAAACAATTAAGTTAAAGTGTACATCTACATATGTATACGGAAGTATTAGTATGCATATAAATACACACATGTATACATCTGTACATGTACTCAGTTTTTCACTAGACACTTTACAGTGAGTGTCAGCTAGTCTGTATGTAACCACACAGACGGACCGGGTTTTAGAGTCATACGAGGTTTCAAGGAAACACATTTCCTCAAGTTAATTGAAAAGAATTATAAGTATGAGAATATTTTGTTGTCTTCTTTCGTGTGATAATCAAAGTTATCGTGCTCGTTGCATTCAATGTGTTTACGCTTACTTTCTTGTAGTAGAATATAATGTAAGTACTGTGTAATTCAGTAGCCGAGCAATATCCAATGAAATTTAAAGCAAACCCGTCAACTCTCCCCGTCCGATGCGGAGATCTCCCACCCACTTTGGGGTGGGTGAGAAATATGATTTCTTCTGAAAATGGGTATAGTTTTCATTATGTAAAATCTCCCTATTTTGCCTCATTTCTTCCCTTTTTGGAGCAATTTTTTTTCATGGTACTCCCCGTTTGGGTTTTTAGAGGTTGGCAGGTCTGTTTAAAGAGATTTGCAGATACTGTTTAGTGAAAAGATAAAAAGAAAAGGCCATGATAAAGATGTGATCTAATAAGCTATCGAACTGCCGATAGAAATCCATATTCGTTTCTGGTCACCGGCTAAGAAAATAAATTCTCAAGTAATGAACCAGTAAAAACCGCCGTTCAACCCTTTAAAAATTATTAACCGAAACTCTTTTAAATTGCAACCTACTGTCTTAAATGAAGAATTATTAGTTAGTGTGGTTCTGGGTGCAGACCTGTTAACTCTCCCCGTCCGACGGGGAGATCTTTAGGGTGGGTGAGAGATGTATTCTCTTGTGAAAATGGATATAGCTTTCATAGTGTAAAATCTACCCATTTTGCCTCATTTCTCTCCGTTATCGGGCACTCTTTTTCATGGTATTCCCTGTTTGGGGTTTTAGAGGTTGGTAGGTCTGTGGGTGAACGCAACCTGGAAACCTGAAGTGTGGTCACGGTTCGAACGTCTTTCATCACAGGTCTGCCAAATTAATACTAAAACAGAGCTAAATAGCAACAATGACAAATACTTTATAGAAAACTGATTTGCCTTTATACAAAGCAATATCTAATAATTTACTAATGATAAAGGATTCATCCTTTATCATTAGTAAATTATTTAACATTGCTTTGTATAAAGGAAAATCAGTAAACATACAGCCAAAGATTACAAAAGAGGCGATAAAATCTAAATAATCAATAGAGAATACTTATGTGTAAACTAAAACGCTAAATGTATTTATTTACAGGGGGTTATTTTTTTTTTAATTTGTAAAGAGACACCACACTACTCGTGTAAAATTCTTTTACGGTGAAAATGAATACATAAATAATGCTCACCTACGCAAATGTCTATGTCCTGAAATACTAACTAAACTAAAAATCGGAGGTCATAAACCTTGTCCAGCTCGAAGTGGAAGCTAAATGTGGATGTGAGGCGGTTGCTCATGTAGCCAGACACTTCATAGAGCACACACCTCCTTCGTCACTTCGTCACCCCACCTCCTAGTGAAGCTGGATATGCGAAACTCCATCAACAGCATTAGGTGGGATCACATTTTAGAGACGTGTCTAAGACGTGGTCCCTCGATACTCTCCCTGGCACACCTCTCCTATGGGACACCCAGCACACTCATGGCCGTTGACAACAAGATCACTTCTTCTACGGGTTTCCAGCAAGAGGACCCTGTCGGTTCACTACTCTTTGCGCTGGCTATCGATGACTTTTCAATGCCTGGTACCATGACGACGCCACTCGTGATGGTCCGGCTGAATCTGTTGTTGAGGATGATCAGCAAGTCATTCCAGCCCTAAAGCTCCTCGGACTTGAGATCAACTCGTCCAAGTCCTAACCCATTGGTTCGACTAACGATATATGTAGAGGAGTGAGCAAATTTACCAACTTACCTTTTTTTGTGAAAACATTGAAAATGATGAGGTATCATTGGGGATATAGTCTGTAAAAAGAGGCCCTTGAAATTTGATCTATAAAGTAAAGTTATAAAAGGTCAAATCAGCCAATTTACAAAGCACAAGAGTTAATATAACTGCTTCTTAGTCTGGTTTCTATAATATTAAACAAGTGAGACATTTTTAATGACTAATTCAGAGGAGGAACGACAGCACCCATAACTCTTTTGAGGGCCTCCGAGGGTGGCAGAAGAAACGGAAGAAGTTATCTTCACACGGGAGACCTAGCTAGAATGTTTATAACAGCGTGAACTCTCCTTAAGTAACCCAAGGAATAGGTGTTAGTATTAAATCAGGTGATTCATTAAGTCTACCAGCTTTAATAAATAAAAAAAACACCACTCCTTAGAGAGGTCGTCAGTTATTCTTCAGCTTAACCATTGTCCTCCCAGCTATGACTCACGACCTAAATTGTGTCACTCAAATAAAAAAAATCTTTTACTTTTGAACTATTTTATAAAATATAAAATGGTTGCAAATATCGTAGAAGAATACACTCCAGTATTAGGCTGGTACTTGAAAGGGTGAAAGACGATGTTAATCTCAGCAAGTTTAAACTTAGAGCACAACGAGGCAGAACAAGAACTGCAAAGCAGTCTATTCGACATTGGAATGTGGTTGGAAGAAGAATTGTCAGCTATTTCTAGCAGGTCAAGCGACCGTATAAAAAGCTCCCTCACCAACACGTAAAACCAGAAGCTCAGCTGAATTTCCAAACGCCTTTCACGTAACAGCGGAGATGATGTGAAAAGTATTTCTCTGGCTTGTTTATATTACTTAACAGATCTATTAAGAGTTTTAGAATTAAAGCAAAATAAAATATATTCAAGCATACTTACATCGCCCCTACGTCCACAGATGGACCACAAAGAGGAGTAAGGATTTAGGGAATTCGCTTTTTTCTCAAATTCTTTCACAACATTTTTGTCTTTGAATCTCTCAAGGTTGAGACTGGGGGTTTCATTTAAAGGATGTAGAAAATAAAGTTTAATTGTAACAAACATGATTAAAAATTAACGATTTTCATTATCCAACATAAAATTATGTTGTACAATTTATATAATAATTTCATAATACAACATATTTTCAAAAGAAATTTTATATATTATTTGCGTGTAGCAAATGCCTCCGCCTTA
This sequence comes from Eledone cirrhosa, assembly GCA_964016885.1. Classification (NCBI taxonomy): domain Eukaryota; kingdom Metazoa; phylum Mollusca; class Cephalopoda; order Octopoda; family Eledonidae; genus Eledone; species Eledone cirrhosa. Next base: position 27,253,339 of record OZ024753.1, on the reverse strand, counting down.
AATTCTAAAACAAAAATCACAATACTTTTATAGTCTATGCGAGAATTATTACATTGTTACTAATAGTTTCATAAGTTAAAACGCCAATCAATTGATATAACAGCAATCTTCCACAAAGACAATCTGTATTCGTATGAAACTACGTACGGTTATACATTGTTTATTGATTAGTGTATGCTGTATAGCATTATGTTGAATATTTGTTTTGATACAAGGTCTTTTGGGAAATGTGTGAAATCCTTGATACAGTTAGGTATTTTTGACAATCGCCACCGACGAATGCGAGAAAGTTCTCCAGAAAGTTAACCAGGATTTTTAAGAAAAACTTTCCACCGAATTTAACAAAGAACTGATTAGATCTACATAGCAAAATTATAAATTTATAAAATAGTAAAATTATAAATTAAATTGTTTAGAATACCAACTACAAGGGAAGTCATTCTTTTTTTTTTTTTTTTCATATATGTATATATATTGCAATAAGTCATTAAATAAAACACAATAACATGGCAATATACATACTTGTCAGTTTCTTCGATCTTCCAATGGTTAGATTCACTCGCACTTAAACAATTCGTGAGATTAATTTTGGGATAATATAAAATATACGCCAAGCACATCTCTTCTTTTGTGGATTGACCGCCCTGAAATTGAAATAACAATTCTTTTTAGTTTAAACACAAGGCCAACAAATTGTGGAGTGGAGAGAGGAAACTCGATTTTATCCACCCCAATATGAAAGGAAAAGTTGCCCTCGATGTGATTTGAACTCAGAATGCATATAGCCAGAACAAATTACAAGAATTAAAGAGGCTGAAAAATCACCAAGTACTTTGAATTGAAATGAAGATGGAAAGACTATTTGGAATGTGAGAGGGTAATGTGAAAGAGATACCAGTTGTGATCGGGGTATTAAAGTGAATCCCATTAAAACTCCAACTCTAAAGCAGTTTAGAATACCATGCAAAATCGGTGTCATACAAAGCTCAGTCTTGCTAGGCACTGCACACATTTTAAGGTAAGTATTATCTGTCTGAGATCCTTGTTGTGACTTGATAGATGACTAAAAACTCCAGTATATTCTACATCTGCAGGATAAAGTAATAATAATCATAATTGTTTCTACTTTATAGAGTTTCTACTTTTGCCACAAGGTCAGCGATTACCCCCAATGCACCACTGGTACTTTATTTTATCGACCTCGTAAGGCTGAAAGAGAAAGTTAACCTCGGCGGATTTGAACTCAGAGCGCAAAGGGCAATAACTATGCTGCAAAACATGGTGTCTGGCGCTCTACCGATACTGCCTGTAATTTAGGCATAAACCCAACAATTTGGGAGGAGGGGAAAGTCGATTAAATCGTCCCCACTGTGTTACCGGTACCTTATAATAAATAACAATACTATTATTTATTGTAATAATAATAACAATATTAATGATGATGATGATGATGATGATGATGATGATGATGATGATGATGATCTTTGCATTGAGATGTGGTCCTATTTTGCCTGATTCAACCTCGACACGTGTGAGCAGTGCTTGAGCTTGGCTGAATTCCTCTGTGATCAAGGCAATGTCATCGGCGAAGTCTGTGTCAGTGACAACTTTTAGATGGTATGATGACAACTTCTCCTTCGATCCAATTTGAAAACCAACTCTTCTTCCTTCCCATGAATGGCCTGTCTCATTGCCTAATCGAGGACTATTGCAAGTAGGAAGGGTACAAGCGTGTGGCCTTGGAGAACACTTGGGAGAATCTCAAAATAATCAGTATTTCCGTCTGGTGTCAATACGCGAGCTCGAGTACCCTCGTACATCAGTCCTATATCTTGAACTACCTTTTCAGGCACATCATATGCTCTCAGGATCTGGAGCATTCGCCCTCGGTGGATGCTGTCGAAAACTTTTCGAAAATCTACAAATATCACGACAGCTTTTAAGTTGTGTGATTGGACACCCTCGATTAATCTCCTCAATGCAAGAATATGCGCAATAGTTTACCTTCCTGGTCGGAAACCATTCTGGTTCGGACGTAGTTGTAGATTAATTTTTGGTCGAATTCTTTTGAGGAGCATTCGATTTGCTAATTTGGATGCAATTCCCTTGTAGTTGTCTGTATAGCCGAGATCACTCGACTTTGGTAGTGGCTTCATATCACTTTCTGACCATTGGTCAGGCTTCTCGCCGACCATCAGCTTGTTGACATAGCCGAGCATGATGTCATCCATCTCAATGCAAAGAAGACCGAAATCACGCACTACAATCAGGTTGATCCAGCTCTAGTTCTTGCTAAGGACGGTACAACAATCAAAACAGTTGAAAACTTTAAGTATCTTGGTGCATGGATGCACAGCTCACGCAGGGACTTTGAAGTTAGAAAAGCATTAGAATGGTCGGCATGCCACAATCTACTGAAAGTGTGGAAGTCCGACCAAAATCAAAGTGCGCCTCTTCCTGACAACTGTTGAGTCCGTCCTGCTTTACGGCAGTGAAACGTGGACTATTGACAAAGTTACACGAGGATGTTGAGAATGGCTCTCAACATTTCTTGGAAACAGAAGCTGACAAATAAGGAACTATATAGATCACTACCACCAGTCTAAAAAAAAAGTTGCCTGCAGACGAATGAAACTGGCTGAGCACTGCATCCGTCATCCAGAAGAGATAGCATCACAACTTGTGCTCTGGAAACCGGCGGTCGGATGAAGAAGCGTGGGAAGACAGGCCTCATTTATTGATACCCTGCTGAGAGATGCCAACATTGATAACATCGATGAACTGAGAAATATACTCGACCGGGACGATTGGAGAGAGCGTGCTGAATCTTTGCGAGTGTAAACTCGGCCGAAGAAGATGATGATAATGAGTGTCAGCCAAGTACATTGGGACAATCGAGGATGCCTTTGTTATTTCACCAATCCTAGAAATATATACTTATAACAAAATTATGTATGAAATATTCCGCAAAAAGATCAAATAATAAAAGCCGTGTTACTTACGTAAGTAAAATTGTTGATATTTGTAGAATCATACACACACTCCACTTTCAATATGTCACCCTAAAAATAGAAATATAGTGCTAAGAATATTGTTCTTTTTTTATGACGAAGCAAAAAAAGGTGGGAGAGTGTAGAACATTTTTTCATGCTTTTTTGTTTTTTTTTAAGAAGGCTTAAACAGCGGCGAAAGTGTTTTGCTCATGACATACAATGTTGCTATATCTTAGCTAGTGCTATCGAACGTAATCTCGTATTTAACTTCAGGCCAGCTCTAAATGAGAAGACCTATAATCAAAAGCTTTCCAATAGTGAGTGGAGGCGCGTGGCCTAGTGGTAAAGGTGTTGGTTCGATTTCTAGGCTAGGTTGCATGTTTTCACTTCATTTCACTTCATTTCACGTTGCTCCAGCTGAAAATGAGTACCAGCAATAGCTGGGAGTTTAACCCTGCGATGGACTAGTGTCCTGTCCAAGGGAAGTCTTCTACTTTCAGTCGCTTCACACCATAACACAGGGATAAGCACCGGCCTAACGAGCCTTCTGGCTTAAGACAGACTATAGACTTTAGATTCCAGTCATGAACATCTACTGTCTTTTTCCAAACTACATTATCCAGTGTGTCAACTAATTTCTAAAACAGTAGCGTGTAATTTAAAAGAGATTTGGTTGCTAATTTTAGTAGGTCGAGCGATCATTTACATATCTTTTGCGTTAAAAGTTGTAATAGAAAAAAACAACTTACCATCAGAACAGTTACAGGGTGATGAAGAAATTTCATTTCTTGATAATTGAAATCATAACTGTTGTCTTGAACGATAGGTGGCAGTGTGGTGCCATTTCGATAATGGTGGAGAGCCATTTTCCGGCCTAGTAGATGAGAATGAAGAAGCACTCCAAATACTTTGATGCCGGGTATTTTCCATCGCCGTGGAAAACTCGATATTTCCTTTGAAATGGACACATAGGTATAAGCATATATACAGTGAGTGTAATAATGATTGATTTATTAACCACAAAAAGTTTACAAAAAATAAATTAAGGACAATACAGGACAGTACAGGATGGTACAAATATGGGTTTCTGCATGTAAAAATAAAAGGAAAAAAAACAAAAGGTGTAACATAAAAATTGAAAACAAAGGAAAAATTCCCAATGGGGGGGGGGGGGAGACCATCGAGGGTGATTCGTGGAGAAAGTCCAAAAGATCCACGGTCACCCTGACCACTATGGCAAGTGCCCCCTCCCAGTCTTCCACCTCCAATCATGGAAATATATACGATTAAGTCGATACATACAAACTAATTTCACTTACTAAATGTTGCTGACAGATTGGTAGGCAGTAACCGAAGTACCGGAAGTTGGAGACAAATGGTGGGATAAGTTGTGAAAACAAGGACTTCCTTGCTCCCACATAATATCCTACTTCAACCATTGCAGCGTCATATTCCCTCTTTGCTGGGATAAGGGTCATTTCTATGCCCGAAGAATCGAAATAGCCTACAACAATAACAAAAACAGAAATAATAGAAATAACAACAATAATAATAATAATTGCTTCTACTTTTGGCTCAAGGCCAGCAATTACCCAGTGTATTACTGGTACTTTATTTTATCGACCCCGTAAAGATGAAAGGCAAAGTTAACCTCGGCGGGATTTGAACTCAGAATGGCAAGGGCCGTAACTCTATGCGTCAAAGCATGGCGTCCGACCTTCTACCGATACTGCCAATTCAATAATAATGGTTTCTGATTTAGGCACAAGGACAATAATTTTGAGGGGGTATTAAATCGACCCCAGTACGTTACTGGTACTTTATTTTATGGATCCCGTAAGAATGAAAGGCAAAAATAATAATTTGTTCTACCTTAGGCACAATGCCAGCAATTTGAAGTGGAGAGGAAAGTTGATTAAATCGACGCCACTGATACTTTAAATTATCGAACACGTAAGGATGAAAGACAAAGCTAACCCCAGTGGGATTTGGACCCAGAATATAAAGGGACGTAATTATATGCCATAAATCATGTTATCCAGTGCTCTATCGATAATCATACTCCACCCTGTAGTAATAATGACAGTAATATAAATTTTACCTTTTAAGTTTAAAGGATTATCGTAGTGAATCTCTAAAATAAAGGCAACTGGATCATCTGATGTCCCGATTGTCATTCCTGCTTGTTTAGGAAAATTAAATTTCTGAAAGTAAAATAAAAATAAGGTTTAAAAACATGAACAAGTGTTCACACAAAAATATGATAAATAACAGTATAGCTTCATATCATTCTTCAAAAATTGAAATCGGAGCTGCTTATTGTTAATGTTTCTATCAAGACAACTATGAATTAAGGAAATATTTACAATTTACAGCCCCTAGACGTTCCACCTTGTAGAGCCTACATAATGAATAGTTAAACTAGAGAAACAACGCAGTGAAAGGAAGGAATATCAACCTCAGAACTTTAGGTGGGTTCCCTAGTATATTACTGTCTCTCTCATTCTTGGTTTTATATTTGTTAAAGACTTGTCGAAGAGACTAACGAATCGAGCAGAAAATGTTTAACAGAGAATGAAAATAATTGTTTCTACTTTTGGCACAAGGCCAGCAATTATCGCAGTGTATTACTGGTACTTTATTTTATCGACCCCGTAAGGATGAAAGGCAAAGTTAACCTATAAAGAGAATGAAAATAATTGTTTCTACTTTAGGCACAAGGCCAGCAATCACCCAGTGCATTACTGGTACTTTATTTTATCGACCCGTAAGGATGAAAGGCAAAGTCAAAGAGAATGAAAATAATGCAGTGAATTATGTAAGGCAAGTAACGTCTACTAGGGACAGACATGTAGCGGGAAATCATACATTTATCTATAATTGCATATACGAGAGAATTACGTTTGTCAGAGACAGATATATACAGTGCTGGATTTAGGATACATGAGGCTTTGTGATAGTTAAGTTATGAACTCCAAACAATCGAAAAATTCATCATCATAATTTTTTTGGCCGGAAGATAGGCCTTCCTTCCTGGCTAAAAGGACACTGTGCTTAAGCACACCTAAGCACAATGGTAAATCCGGCACAGAATAGCGTGTTGTTGCTATTGTTTTGTTTAGCTGCAGATCACTTGTAGTTGATCATACTATAATTTAGAACTACATTCTCAAATGTCATCTTCATTCTTTAAAACAGTAGTGTATGATTTTGGAAAAAAATTATTCTATATTTAAAACCTCTAAAATCCCAAACCGGGAGTACCACGAAAAAAGTGCCCCAAAACGAGGAGAAATGAGGTAAAATGGGGAGATTTTACATAATAAAAGCTATACGAATTTTAAAGAGAAGACATCT
>OZ024753.1:27219489-27241989 GCA_964016885.1 Eledone cirrhosa | reverse complement strand
CCTGGTGTACATGTGTGTGTAACTGATTTGATTGTAATTTTTTTTTTTTATTTAATTTGAAATGTTCTCTGTTACTAACTCTGACTTAAACAATACCAATGATATATCTCCATACGGAACACTTGTGAAGTCAATTTTGCTAATTAATTTAAACTAGATTTACACATAGCTATGCTCATAAATTATTTAGGTGTCAACTTTAATAGGAATGAATCTCTTCCCATTTTTACTTATACGTGTTCAGATGAAAGATTAAATAAAGAAACAATAAGATATATTTACCTTATTCATTAGGAATTCTATTTTTATGGCATCTTTCGGCATATTAATGGCAGGCTGTGGTTTCTGAAGCAGATACAAACTTTTCGTTCCTCGGTTCTTAACAGTATGATATGTTATATCATCAGTATCTCCATATGACCAAATGACTCGCATCGTACTCGTCTACAACGATGAAAGAATATTGATATTTCATCTGCTCTACAACTTCACAATGACATATATGTAGGTTTGTGTGTTTGGTTATGAATATGTTTCTGCTTTAAGTATATTTTTCTTATAAAATATCTTTGAATTAAGGTGTGAAAGAAAAATGCAAACGTACCGTAATATCCATGTCATGTCTATCATGTGTTTCGAATTTCCTTGTAAACGAAAGCGTTGTAAGCCCTTCGTGTTCATAAAATGATTTCAACTTCCAGTTCCTAACTTTATCTTTCTTTGGCTTCCCATTTCTAATGCCATGATAATCCTGTAATTGCAGAAAGAATTATTAGTTAATAGGTTAGAGTTAAAATACTTTTATAGGGTGTATATATATCACATTTAACAATAAATTTTAGCAATAAATGTTACTATTAACCATCATTGGTTTGGGTTGTTTCCACATATAATTTACAATATACTGTCTTGGCTGTAAATTAAAAGTATATTGATTTTACTCCAAGAGGCCTAACTACAGGAATGTTGCGCAAGCAAATAAAAAAAACTATTCGGTGATGCGCTAATGCCAGTAATTTTGGAAAAGGAGGAAGTCGATTATATCGATCCCAGTACGTGACTAATACGTCATTGTATCGATCACAGAAGGATGAAAGGCAAAATCAACCTGGACGGGATTTGAACACAGAACATAAAAAGCCAGAACAAATACCACAATCCAGAACGAAATCTGAGTCAGGTCCAGGTCGTATTGGCAGATTCCTATATTCTGGTCAAGGTAGGTTCTATGGTTATGCAGAGAGTTTCATTGATAAGAACACGATGCAGAGCTGCCGACCTCTAAAAACCCAAACGGAGAGTATCATGAAAAAAAAGGGCACCAAAACGGGAAGAAATGAGGCAAAATGGGGAGATTTTACATAATGACAGATATACCCATTTTCACAAGAGAAGATATCTCCTCCTCCTCCCGCGCCCCACACACACACCCCAAAGTGAGTGAGAGATCTCCCCGTTGAACGGGTAGAGTTGACAGGTCTGACGATGAAAGGTCAGTGATGGTAAAAATACCGACAGTGCCAATGTAATTGGGGACCGAAGACTAACAACCGATAGAGTAAGAAAACGTTAAAAAAAAGCATGAATAAGCGGAATGCAATGGCGAAGTATGTCATTTTTTTTTTTCTGTTAAAGTACATCATGTGAGAAATAGTTAATTAAGCTATAGTACTTTCATGGAATTTCTATAATTAAAGCAGTCTATATTTTGTAGAGAGTGTGTTCACTGGGAGCTTTGCATACCTAACCATGTATCTTTAGGAAACAAACACCAATATTCGTAATAAGAACAGTTAGTTGGGATTATTTCTTCTTAGGAGTAAGCCAAAGGGGAAAAGGAGACGAAAACAGAAAGAAAGAAAGAAAGAAAGAAAGAAAGAAAGAAAGAAAGAAAGAAAGAAAGAAAGAAAGAAAGAAAAGGGAGAAAGAAATCGAGTTAGATTGAAGATCCAGCTGAAGATTCTATTTGGCACATTCAAACTTTATTTTCGCTTAACTAGTTTTAATATAAAGTTATTAAAAAATGGTTACAATCCTATTTTAATAATTAGCAGCATTTTAAAGTGGCGGAGAGGTCATAGATACTTTTTCTACCTCCAGGCATTTAAAAAAAATGTAAATGTGTTGTGTGTGTGGCAAGATACAATTGGTTTGGTGGATCACCACTAAAGATAACTTTGTATGTAATGTGTTTAAAGTAAACGAACGTGGGAAAGACCATCCTTCATTTCAAGTAATCAGACCTGCCAACCTCTAAAGATCCAAACGAGGAGTACCATGAAAAAAGTGGCAACAAGGGGAGATTTTTCATAATGAAAGCTATAGCCATTTTCACAAGAGAAGACATCTTTAACCTACTCCAAAGTGGGTGGAGATCTCCCCGTCGGATAGGGAGAGTTAACAGGTCTGACTAATAAGCCTAGAGTGTTTGACCTCAGCACTACAAGCTAACGAAATACCTATCAATTTTATAGAACAACCATTGCTTACAACCGTTGCTTCCATCAATGAGCTGTCCCTACAACTGTCGTACCACTCATTCATTTTCAAAGGTGAATACTTGCCTATTTAATGTATCAATATCTTGATATATGCGGCATAATTTACTTCTGTATACAAATGAGTATTTCATATGATTGCAGGGTAGGGAAGGGGTTAACATGTGTGTGCGTGTTCGCGCGCGCGTTTCGGTGAATGTGATTATGTCTTTAACTCAATATAATGAGATATATTTTATTTTCAAATGACTTAGTCAGAGAAGGAAGGGCAGCGCCCATGATTTTTCAGTGTCTCTGCAACTGATGGGGTGAAAGGTAGATGGAAGGAAGTTATCTTCAGATTGAAAACTTTGTCCAAAAGCTTGCAACAGAGTGGAATCCGTTAAAACCATCCAAGGGCCAGGTTGTAATGTTAAACGACGGAGCGAATGATGTCTACCTCTCAAAACAGGAACGGTTCTTCTGTCGGTCTCTCGGTGTTGTGATCATCATGTCTTTCATTAGAAGTTCATGTCTTTAGAAAAAAACATTGAGCACCCCAAATAATTCATTATTCAATGTGTCCTAATTTCAAGACAGTAGACGATAATTTGAGACCTAGTTAACATTTCTAGCTGGTCAAGTAACCAAACACGTAGAGGCTTTCCTGATTGGAATCTTAATAAATCATAATTTATCATGACGTAAACACTGAGGTCTTTTAACATTTTAATCTCCTGATAACATTTGCCTCATTCTCAACTTCAAATAGCTCACAGGCGGGGGATCTTCCGCTGACGTAAATTGATGGTGTCTTCAAGCAAAAATCAATAATAAAATTTTGTATGTTTGGGATTTCTTCTGATTGCTTCTGATTTCGTTAATTATAACTGAAAATGTAAAACAAACCACCAGCAGAGAAGTAAGGTCTGTCCTTTTTAAAATGACTTATGCAACCTAAAATAGTTTCTTAGATATACGATGTGTCTATAAGTGTATTCATGAGTGTCTACATGTGTGTCTGCGTGTAATTGTTAATGCCCTGTATACGTATGTGGTGTTGGCGTCTAAGTATATTGTTTGATGTATGTCTGCCTGTCTGTAGGAATGAGTATATAAAGAGAATAAGGAAGAATAATGTACATATGAGTATATAATTTCGAGTCTATCTGTAATTATTTCGGTGATAATCGAGTTGTTACGTGACGATTTGTTAATAGTTTACTTTATAACAATATATAATCACTTGAATGAAATACCAAATAAGAATGTAGAATAGATTTAGAGCACGATAACATAAGAAAATATTTCATGTGGAATAAGCTTCTGTTCTTGTTGTTTGTGTGTGTGTATATATATATGTATGTATATAAATGTATCTATGTATAAATATACATACATACACATATATATATGTATATATGTATGTATGTATAAATATACTGTATATATGTGTGTGTTTATATGTATACATACATATATGTATATATATATATACATATATACATATAGATATGTGTATGTATGTGTATTTATACATATGTGTGTATGTGTGTGTATTTATATATATCTGTGTGTACACATTTCTTCTTTCTAAACCCCTCCCAACATGGAAATAATGCTAAATGAATACAACAGACCCAAACCAACCAAGATTCGCCACACAAATTACAATTATTCAGCTTCAAAAACATGTCGTTGAACCCAATTAATCAATTATCTAAAACTAATCCTTTAACATTATATCATATCCATTTTAACGAACTAAACAACGTAGATTAAAATACAAATAATGAATGCAGACAACAAAACATTACATCTACATTACATCTACATTACAACCTTAACTACATTAACGCTACACCAACTAATTCTATCAGGCTATAAAAAAAAGTATATTTTTAGAGAAGGTTAGAAGCTTGCAATTCGAAAAAGTACTCAAATTAATATATATATATATATATTAAAATAACAGATTAAAGTTTAAGCAAAGAATCGCTGCTTTCACCCTTAACGGGATCTTCAGAAGAGTAGATAGGGAGGTAGTGGGGTAAGAATAGATAGGGAGAAAGGGAGGGGAAGAAAGAGGGGTAAGAGTAGAAAATAGCGAAATATATATATATAGAGAGAGAGATTACAATAATCAAAGTTCAGTTTAAATCATTTATTTGCTTACAATTGTTTCCTCCAAACCGAGGTTTGGATTCTTTGGAGCAACTATTTAGTGATCTATAACATACTTGACCTCCTTTTCAACACAATAGTAATGAATGACTATCTTTCACTATTTGGGGTTTGTATATAAAAAATATATAACCATAAAAGGTTTTATTATATACATAACCATAAATAGTATCCTTAATACTATATATATACATACATATGTCAGGTCACCAGTTGGTGCTACTGGTAACATGTATCCCAGTACAACCTGTCTCTCGTTGGCGACTAAACTGGCAACCCCACCAAGGTTCCTTGGTGAGGAGGGTGACTTTGGACATCCTGCAGGACTAAAAACAAAACCTGTCAAAGGGCAAAGGGTCAAACTATCGTCGTGATATAAACCTGTGTGGAGGTCCGGGAATTTGACTTGTGGCGTATCTAATATGTATAATCCAACCAAATCGCATTGAGACATCGAATAGTTCTGAGGTAGTTTATTTTTTGTCCAGGCTACACCATTATTGACGAAGAGGATTTTTCTGCAGTGAGTAATAATCTGTCTATTTAAGTCATGGACGGAAGTATATGTATTGGCGAACTCCAACGCTTCATCCAACAGGGTCACCGAGATCGATGGGTAGCAGTCCACTATGTCAAGCTAGGCCAATAGGGGAGTTTGATAGGATAACTCAGCATGTAAATATGTGTGTGTTTGTTTAAGTCTATGTGAACTGAAAAAGTACATTTGCAATGGAACCAATTCCAAGCATATATCGTACGAATATAATACGCTAATTGTCTGTATGTTTCACTGATTAATGGTTGAGTACTCGGAGTCCAATCATTTTTATTTCAAATGTGACTTGACACACGGTTGTGTTAAATATCTTCAATCTTTTAAAATTTTGTATATTTATTTTAACATTAAAATAATTTCATAGCCAAAGCTGCAGTTATGTGAGATGTACTAGCTTTAGACACGAAACTAATAATATGTGTATATAATTGAAAACATTCGTACTTTTTGAGACGTTAACTGAATTAAGGGGCGTAACATATTTTAATTCTGTTTAATTATATCATAATATACTTTTCTGTAATATCAAATTTCCTATTTTGCACAATAAAGACAGTTTCTTTTACAATGTTATTTGTTTTGTTTATTTTCTTTTTTTTTTTAATGATATCGTTTCCCTTCTATAATTTCCACATGTTATTCTCCGCATGAAAACATGTTCACAATTAAAGAGATAAGTAAATCTTTGTTTCTGACACATTTTAATCGCAGAAAAATTCTCCGACATCCTTTTGCCCCACTGCTACCCATCACCTGCCTCTTTAACTGGCTTTTGATTATTTTTTTCTTCTTCCAAATACTTTTATGCGAAATATTCACTTTCTTTACTATCTCATTTTTCTTTTCTATTTTTAACCTTCATATTTTTCTGCTACCCCCAGTTGATTGGATTAATCACCCCCTCTGCATATGCTAATTTCAGTTTAGAATCCTTGTCCTCGTGCATTCGGAAAACCTACAAAACGAGCATACACCAGTATCTTTAGATGAAGAAATTTATGTTAGTATAGATAAACCTACCACAAGATTCAGAGAACCTACAAAACGATCATACAAGAGCAAAATACCTCTCGCAAAACTAAGAGCAAAGTTTATGACATACATTCTCACCACTTTGCTGTATGAATCCAAGTGATAGACTACTTTTACTCAAGACATCTGAAAAAGCGGAATTCTTTTTATTTACCATTCCCACGTCAGATCCTAAACATCGTATAGTATAATAAAACCACTCGTACTGCCAGGTTTAATGGGAATCTTTGTTAACAACTACCGTGGCTAGGCTATGTCAAACATGTGAAAGACAACAAGATTCCAAAGTGGCTACACTTTGGTGAGCTTTTTCGTGGAGCACCAAAAGTGAGAAAGATATCTAAGTTGCATGTCAAGGACGTCTGTAATATGGATTACAAGAAGTGTTGCAAATATGACAGAACAGCTTCAAGAACAGCAACCATCAGAGCTGTTAATATTATGGAAGAAAAGACAACTGCAGCTCTTCATGAATGTGAAGCTGGTGCCTATATATTTACATTTATGTGTGTGTGTATATATATATATATATATATATATACGTGTGTGTGTGAGTCTCGGGTTCAATCGAGGGTAACCACAGTAAGTAAGGTACTCAATACATTAGTAGAAGCCATTTCTATATTAAATATAGTCAATTGTACAAAGGTTGTTCCAGTGTAGGAAGCCCCCACAAACTCTTCATATAATGCTCCAAAGAAAAAAATTTTAACTATCGTATATACTGAAGTTCTGTAAATTTTTATACTTTTCGTATTTAGATATTCTAAATAAATTTTATGAATTGTTAAGTTATAAATAATCTCTTTTAACATTTTTTTTATTCTAAGGAAAATGGCCATTACAATAGATGACAATAGGTGCCTTATGAATAGTTTTGAGCACAGTACAGATCAGGGTGTGTGTGTATGGGTGTGGGTGTACTAGAGGCCTCCTGGCCTTTGAACCTGAGACTCACACACACACGTATATATATATATATAAATATATATATATATAAACATATATATAGAGAGAGAGGGGGAGATGAGAGAGAGAGAGATGGGGGAGATAGATAGATATACAGATAATGCGTATATATGTGCAAGTGTATATGAACTGAAATAGTGAAATGCCTGCAATGGAACCCAACATTGGTATATATCGTATGAATACAATAAGCTAATTGTGTGTGTGTGTGTGTGTGTTAGTCTCCTATTCACTCTTCACTGGTTAAACACTCAGAGCTCCAACGTTCCCACCAATTATAACTTGACAATGGCTACTGTAAATACCCTCAATCTTTTAATGTTTTTCTCTATATTTGTTTTAACATCAAAATAATTTCATAGTCAAAGCTGTGGTTATGTAAGATGTACTGGCTTTAGAGTTAAAAGTGACAGTTAGTGAATATAATTGAAAACATTCTCACCGTTTCGAGACGTTAACTGAATTAAGCAGCGCAACATATTTTAATTCTATTTAATTATATTATAATATAGTTTGTTGTGATATCAAATGTCTTACGTTGTACAGAGACAGTTTATTTTACAGTGTTATATATGTTGTATGTTTTAAATAACATAATATCGTTTCAGTCCTATACTTTTTCTCCACGTGTTATTAAATATCATATTTCATGTTCCAAGTTAATGTGATATTGAAACCATCTTTGTTTTTGACATGACTTAATCATTTTAATATCCTTTTCAACGTCGAAACTATTTAAGATCTAGCTTTAATATTTTTCTAGGTATTAAGAAAGATTAAATTAACACTCTGCAAGATTTCAATACAATACGTCCTTTATGCTTTGAATTCAAATCAAGCCGGGTTGACCATGGCTGACGTCCTTCCAGGGTCAATTTAAACAAATCAACTTGTATCAATGCTAGAAATCATCATTTTTCTCCATACACCATATTTTCCCCTTCTTTCTCTGTCTATCTGATAGGATATATATATATATATATATATATATATATATATATATGTGTGTGTGTGTGTGTGTGTGTGTGTGTGTGTGTGTGTGTGTGTGTGTGTGTGTGCGTGTGTAAACCTTCTTTCTGGTGATAATCGAAAAATTTACCATCGATAGAGGGTAGTAGCAAAAATGTGAGGTGAGATGTTGTGACTTGCATGCCATTACCAAATGCATTGGCGGCTTAATAGATACGGAAAGACTTCACGTGGTATATTGGAAAACAACCCACATCACAGCATCAACGTCACTAGAATATTACTGTTTGATCTAAACTTAAAAGCTTAGGCTAATAATATATAAATTGTGGCAGAGTTGATGCTGAGATGTGGGTTACTTTCGAATACCACTTGATGTCTTTCCACTTCTATTAAGCCGAACTAGATTGGTACTTTTTGATAAAAGACAAAGATGACCTCGGCGCAATTTGAACTCAGAGAGCAGAGAGTCGAACCGAATACCGCAAAGGATTCTATCCGACGTTCTAACGACTTGGCCAATTCGCTGCCTCGGTTACATAGAACGACGTGTTAATACTCATTTGATCGTAGTTTCGAATCATATAAGCATTAACTCGTTAGTATTTTTTTATTTTTTTAAATATTGTTTTCCCTAAACAAACTGAATATTAATAATTGTTTATATTTTTAGCACAAGGCCAGCAATTATCCAGTACATTACTGGTATTTTATTTTATCGACCCCGTAAGGATGAAAGGCAAAGTTAACCTCGACAGGATTTGAACTCAGACCGTAAACGGACGTAACTCTGCTAGAAAGCATGGCGTCCAACCCTCTACCGATACTGCCAATTCACTGCCTTAAAGCAAACCGAATGTTATGATATTATTATGATATTATCATTTAAAGGACCCCATTTACATTATGAATTAGGGTTAGATTCATATTTAGAATGTTTTGTTTCTCTTTAATTTAAAAGGCTGGATTATTGTTAATATAAGAGTGGGAGGGACAGAGAGAACTCTATATTGCAACTAAATTTGTTAGAAATTGCAGCAAACATGCCTCAAATCACACTCGCTTTTCTTATGTGTGTATTTGTGTATGTTTGTAGCGACTATAACAATATTGTTGCATTATACACACATACATATCTTTTTAGCTTTATTGTAATATTTTTAAGCTGACATTTTAGTTACCTATTTCATTAAAAAATGTGACTCAGATAAAGGAGAAGTAACCAGCTGTCAGGAATTGTTTAATAAAAGGCTGGCTCTTCCAAGTTGGGTGTATCTGGTATTGAGTCCGTTTCACTGAGCTTTCCCAATATCACTAGCAATGCCTGGCGGTTCAGTTTAGATCTACTTAAAACCTTATAACTGAAACAAAGCTGGCAGTCACATTATCTGTTTAATCAGACACATTCACACAAACAAACACACACACACACAAAGTCAAACACATACACATGTGCATACACGCAAATATTCTCACCTCATAACTTTCTCGAATTGTCAGAAACGACAAAAGCCAAGAAGCATGAACAAGCTTATAAATCATAGAAAACATTAGTGATTTGAAAACTCTTAAGATGTCATTAAGCTAACACTTAGCTACACATTCAACAAGATTAAATGTTTCTGGACTGCAATAGGATATTTACTGGAGTCGATTCTTCCTCTAATAACTCTTTCTGTGAAACATATACATATACATTAGGTCCGAACACAAAAGAACCAAACTTCCACTGTCAATGCCTCCGATTCTCCCGCTCTCCCCATCTCTCACTATTATGAGCAAATGGGGGCGCACGCGCTGGCCACCCCGTGGTCCCGGTGGACAGAATAGAGAAGGCGTTTCTTCGGAGGATAGTGATGGAGACGCACTGGAAGAGCCCATTCCAGCTCTTGGGGCTCATACCTGTGGGTAGCCAACTGTGCCGATGAGCAGGGAGGTGGCCCTAGAGCCAAAGAATGTATTGGTCCTTTCACTTCTTGTTTTATTAGTCACATTTGATAGAAAAACAGACTAGAGACGTGTCTCGCTATTAACACGGATGTTTCGAGTTACGTAAAGATTTCCGGTTACTGATTTCAATTTTTTCACGATTTTTTCGTCTCTACCTCTTCTATATATCTGAAGAAATCAGATTTAAAATTTATACTGTTACTTAAGTTCCCATTTTCCCTATTGTTTCACTTGTATTTCTCTACACATACACACATACTAACACACACACATGCATACATATATGCATATATATATGTGTGTGTGTGTATTTATAAATGAATGTATATATGTATGCGCGTACATTTATATATGTATTTATATATGTATATATATATATATATGTATACATATATATATGTATATATATATATATATATATATATATATAAACGGAAAAAATGAAACGAAATTTCATTTCCCACTCTTAGTACGGCTGTTACTTAAATATAAGTATGTACACGTACATACATATATGTATACAGACGTACAGTAGTATGTATATATATATATACATACATGCACACATATATATATGTACGTATGGATTCACCGAACATTTATTATAATGCTCGGTGTGTTTGTAAACAAACATCCCGTATTAAGCCGTAGTGTCCAGCAACCATCGTTGCTCGTTTGTTCAACACTGACAAAGGAACGCTGTACTAGTTTCAAGCTTATTAGCTATCGTCAGCAACGTATACCTTCCTGCCAGATTGTTGAACGTATATACTTACCTTATGCATATTAACGGCTGAGTAACCCTATTTTCATATCGAGTGGGTTAATCGGCCGGGTGCACCGAAAACGATAAACGGAAAAAATGAAACGAAATTTCATTTTCCACTCTTAGTACGGCTGTTACTTAAATATAAGTATGTACACGTACATACATATATGTATACAGACGTACAGTAGTATGTATATTTATATATACATACATGCACACATATATATATATATATATATATATATATATGTATGTATGGATTCACCGAACTTTTATTATAATGCTCGGTGTGTTTGTAAACAAACATCCCGTATTAAGCCGTAGTGTCCAGCAACCATCGTTGCTCGTTTGTTCAACACTGACAAAGGAACGCTGTACTAGTTTCAAGCTTATTAGCTATCGTCAGCAACGTATACCTTCCTGCCAGATTGTTGAACGTATATACTTACCTTATGCATATTAACGGCTGAGTAACCCTATTTTCATATCGAGTGGGTTAATCGGCCGGGTGCACCGAAAACGATAAACGGAAAAAATGAAACGAAATTTCATTTTCCACTCTTAGTACGGCTGTTACTTAAATATAAGTATGTACACGTACATACATATATGAATACAGACGTACAGTAGTATGTATATATATATACATACATGCACACATATATATATGTACGTATGGATTCACCGAACATTTATTATAATGCTCGGTGTGTTTGTAAACAAACATCCCGTATTAAGCCGTAGTGTCCAGCAACCATCGTTGCTCGTTTGTTCAACAATTGTATACGTTCAACAATCTGGCAGGAAGGTATACGTTGCTGACGATAGCTAATAAGCTTGAAACTAGTACAGCGTTCCTTTGTCAGTGTTGAACAAACGAGCAACGATGGTTGCTGGACACTACGGCTTAATACGGGATGTTTGTTTACAAACACACCGAGCATTATAATAAAAGTTCGGTGAATCCATACGTACATATATGTATATATATATATATGTGTGCATGTATGTATATATAAATATACATACTACTGTACGTCTGTATACATATATGTATGTACGTGTACATACTTATATTTAAGTAACAGCCGTACTAAGAGTAGGAAATGAAATTTCGTTTCATTTTTTCCGTTTATCGTTTTCGGTGCACCCGGCCGATTAACCCACTCGATATGCAAATTGGGTTACTCAGCCGTTAATATGCATAAGGTAAGTATATACGTTCAACAATCTGGCAGGAAGGTATACGTTGCTGCCGATAGCTAATAAGCTTGAAACTAGTACAGCGTTCCTTTGTCAGTGTTGAACAAACGAGCAACGATGGTTGCTGGACACTACGGCTTAATACGGGATGTTTGTTTACAAACACACCGAGCATTATAATAAATGTTCGGTGAATCCATACGTACATATATATATATGTGTGCATGTATGTATATATATATATACATACTACTGTACGTCTGTATACATATATGTATGTACGTGTACATACTAATATATATATATATATATAAATAAATATGTATGTATATATATATATATATGTATGTATGTATGTATGTATGTATGTATCTAAATATGTATGTATATATGTATGCATAGATATAGAGATGTAATTTTGACGTGAGTACTTGTAGATGTAATTGCACATATTTCATTAGAAGGGTTTATAAATTAGATCAAATTTTTATGATCGTATCTTAATTGTTTTGCACTGAGCTGGCTCATACTTCTCCCCTTCCCTTTGACCTTGCCACTTTCTATTTTACTCATTTTACTTCTTTTTTCCCTCTTTTGCATTCTTTATCTCCTGCTCTGTTTATCTATCTATCTTTTTTTTATTATCTATATCTATGTTTCATTATACACACATACGCACCCACACACACATTCATAGACGGGAACACACACGCGCGCATATGTATATATATGTATATATATATATGTATATATATATATTTTTTTTTTTTTATTTCATTCGCACCGTTTCCTCCCACCCCCTTTTCGCTATATGTCTCTCCACCACTCCCCTACACACCCTTTAAACTCTCTTCCCACACACTTTTCACCTGAAGAAGGGCTTATGCCCGAAACGTCGTTCCCCACCACCCCACTCTCAAGAGCGTGAAATTAATAAACATTCGTTGTACTGCCTCTCTGTTTTGTTCCTGTTCAAATTTTCCATTATATATATATATATATATAAACGGAAAAAATGAAACGAAATTTCATTCTTATACATACTTATATTTATATATATATATATATATATATATATATATATATATATACATACACTGAGATACAGAGCGTGAGGGAGAGGGAAAGATTCATTCATATATACGCACACACCTACACAAGCATATATATATATATACACACACACATATGCGTATATATATATATACACACACATATATATATATTTACACACACATATATATATATATATACACACATATATATATACACACATATATATATATACATATATATATACACACATATATATATATATATATACACACACACATATATATATATATATACACACACACATATGTATATATATATATATATATATATATATATATATATATATATACACACACACATATATGTGGTGGTTGCCAACTTGTTTGAGAGTACGGCCACTACTTTATATCCATGTAGGAGAACCCCTACCGATGCGCTGAACAAGTGTGACTTTTTAGTCAAGCCAGCGACTTGAAAACTCTGGTACAAACACTACACTTGTGACAAGTATTGACACATAGTGCTGGGCCTATGGTACCATGTGACGACAAGTGCAGAGAGATCTCCAGATATAAAGCAATGCCTGTGCCGTGCAGCTTTTATAGTGAGCAAAGGCACTGCACAAAGCCAGTCCCACTCTCTTAACCAAGATGGTATTTACCAAAAAGAAGAACAAGTCAACATCATTGGATACCATCAGGGTTGCAGGTGTTATATCAGAGTTTTCCTTCTCCTAGAATTCTGCCTTGACAAAGGCTAAGAGGTCATCTCTCCCACTGATTTTCGATGGCCATTGACTCTTAAGGCTCCTTTGCCCTTTGACAGGTTTTGTTTTTAGTCCTGCAGGATGTCCAAAGTCACCCTCCTCACCATGAAACCTTGGTGGGGTTGCCAGTTTAGTCGCCAACGACCTGACATATATATATATTTATATATATATATATATATATATATATATATATATATATATATATATTTATATATATATATATATATATATATATATATATATATATATATATATATATATGGTGGTTGCCAACTCGTTTGAGAGTACGGCCACTACTTTATATCCATGTAGGAGAACTCCTACCGATGCGCTGAACGAGTGTGACTTTTTAGTCCAGCCAGCGACTTGAAAACTCTGGTACAAACACTACACTTGTGACAATTATTGACACATAGTGCTGGGCCAATGGTACCATGGGACGACAAGTGCAGAGAGAGCTGCAGATATAAAACAATGTCTGTGCCGTGAAGCTTTTATAGTGAGCAAAGGCACTGCACAAAGCCAGTCCCGCTCTCTTAACCAAGATGATATTTACCAAAAAGAAGAACAAGTCAACATCATTGGATACCATCAGATTTGCAGGTGTTATATCAGAGTTTTCCTTCTCCTAGAATTCTGCCTTGACAAAAGCTAAGGGTTCATCTCTCCCGGTGATTTTGGATGGCCATTGACTCTTAAGAGCTCCTTTGCCCTTTGACAGGTTTTGTTTTTAGTCCTGCAGGATGTCCAAAGTCACCCTCTTCACCAAGAAACCTTGGTGGGGTTGCCAGTTTAGTCGCCAACGACCCGACCATGAGACAGGTTGTACTGGGATACATGTTACCAGTAGCACCAACTGGTGACCTGACATACATATATATATATATATATATATATATATATATATATATATATATATATATATATATACATATACGCTTCACCATTTTGTTTGTTTACCCTCGCGTCCCCTTTATTTGCGTGTCCCAACGACTTTTTTTAGCCGTTGCTCGCACCAACCGGAGTTATATGGTCTTTAAAGCGATGAAATGCCTATGATAGTTGGAGGATCACTGATGAACGACAAACTTGTTTCATATGTAACCCATTTGCAACTCCGCAGCGCCCTTATTATCATATTTACACATATTTTTTCCTCTGCTGCTACACCGTCTTTTTCGTTCTATGTATCTTTACCCTTTCTAGCAGTCTCTCTCTCTGTTAGCCTCTTCCTCACCCTTCACTCACTCATCCTCTGCCACTACCTCTCCTCCTCCTCTTTCTTCCCGTTTGACCTGTGAGTAATTCTTTTCTCTCACATTCTCGGCCAAGCTGGTCGGAATTTTTTCTCTCTCGTCTACGATTTCACAGAACTTATGTTTACCGAATTCGCAGACCAGACCCCTTCTTCCTCCCGTTAGACCTGTGCGAAATTCCTTCCTTGCTCACATTTCAACCAGGTTTGATGGTCTTTATTCTCTCGTTCACGATTTCACCGAACTTAAATTCATAGAAATCTGGGACTTGTCTCCTTCTTCCTCACTTTCTGTTGCTTCACCATTTTGTTTGTTTACCCTCGCGTCCCCTTTATTTACGTGTCCCAACGACTTTTTTTAGCCGTTGCTCGCACCAACCGGAGGTATATGGTCTTTAAAGCGATGAAATGCCTATGATAGTTGGAGGATCACTGATGAAGGACAAACTTTTTTCATATGTAACCCATTTGCAACTCCGCAGCGCCCTTATTATCATATATACATATATATATACATATACATATATATATATATATATATATATATATATATATATATATATATATATATATATATATATATATATATATATATATATATATATATATATATACGTATATATATATATATATATATTGAGAAACACACAGATACATGCGGACACACACATATATACATGAATATATCCACATCCATCCTTGAGTTAATGGTGCCAACCTTAACCGATGTTGCTCTATGAATAACTGGGACAAACCAATCCGAATGGATTAGACTGAACCAGTATCAGAGCTAAAAGTACATTATGAAGAGAGAAGAAACATTTAGATATAATTAGTAATAAGATGTATCATACCTAAACTGCTTCTAGATTCCTCGACTACGTAGTTTCGTGGCATAATCAAAAACAATACATCATAGAGATATAGAGCTTTTGCGAGGTCTGCCGACTTATCATTAACTCAAGGATGGATGTGGATATATTCATGTATATATGTGTGTGTCCGCATGTATCTGTGTGTTTCTCAATATATTGTTTATAACTCCCTCTGGTCGAGTAATCTTTGAAGTGTAGTGACTGCTGGAAAGCTGCCATTACTCATACTTCTCGCCCCCTTAACCACCTCTTCTACGGCTTCGATATAAATACCCCCTCCGCCTCCGTGGTATTTTTTTCGGGGTTATAAGGGGCTGAGCTCTGTTTCTTGACCGTTGTATCACGTGACTGACTCCCCCTCCGCCTTTTGGGATTCTATCTCACATCATATAGACGTGTTCTTGAGGCTAGTAAAACGAGGTATCCTCTTGATAAGTCGACAGACCTCGCAAAAGCTCTATATCTCTATGATGTATTGTTTTTGATTATGCCACGAAACTACGTAGTCGAGGAATCTAGAAGCAGTTTAGGTATGATACATCTTATTACTAATTATTTCTTCTCTCTTCATAATGTACTATATATATATATATATATATGTATATATATGTGTATACATATATATATATATATATATATATATATATATATATATATATATATATATATATATATATATATACATATATATACATATATATATATATATACATATATATATACATATATATATATATATAAATAGCTTAGAGTTTAGACTCAGAGAGGTCATTTACAATCATTTCAGCTCTAGGAATTGCTTCTTCTGAGCAGTATAAATTAATATTTGATGAACATTTACATGTTATAGTTGCAATTGACTAATAAGATCGCTAGAGTGAAAAATCTTAATTCAACAACATAAGGTCTGCCTGTACGATCTAGAAAATAATAAATCAATACTCACAGACTCATATGGGCAAAAAGCCTTGGTACCGAGACACGTTTAAAATTCAAAATACAAACTTTTTCCGCAGATCGGTCAGAACTTCAAACTTCAAACATGTTTCACAAAGGATGGTATAATAGTAAAATAATTAACTAATTAGCAGTGAGTTAATCAACTTTTTCTGTGTTTATCAATAGGCACCCAGATAAAAATAAAATAACTCAACCTTAGAAAAATATCTAAGGTCTGGTTAGCGTAGCGAAAATACACGAGGTTTTGCACACGGCTTATTCCAGTCCTCTAACGTCCCACACATAGTGCTAGAAATAACAGCCGTTTGTATGGGATTACAAAATTCAGCTCACCTTGGGGAGCAGTGATAAATAGCTTAGAGTTTAGACTCAGAGAGGTCATTTACAATCATTTCAGCTCTAGGAATTGCTTCTGAGCAGTATAAATTAATATTTGATGAACATTTACATGTTATAGTTGCAATTGACTAATAAGATCGCTAGAGTGAAAAATCTTAATTCAACAACATAAGGTCTGCCTGTACGATCTAGAAAATAATAAATCAATACTCACAGACTCATATGACCTCTCTGAGTCTAAACTCTAAGCTATTTATCACTGCTCCCCAAGGTGAGCTGAATTTTGTAATCCCATACAAACGGCTGTTATTTCTAGCACTATGTGTGGGACGTTAGAGGACTGGAATAAGCCGTGTGCAAAACCTCGTGTATTTTCGCTACGCTAACCAGACCTTAGATATTTTTCTAAGGTTGAGTTATTTTATTTTTATCTGGGTGCCTATTGATAAACACAGAAAAAGTTGATTAACTCACTGCTAATTAGTTAATTATTTTACTATTATACCATCCTTTGTGAAACATGTTTGAAGTTTGAAGTTCTGACCGATCTGCGGAAAAAGTTTGTATTTTGAATTTTAAACGTGTCTAGGTACCAAGGCTTTTTGCCCATATGAGTCTGTGAGTATTGATTTATTATTTTCTAGATCGTACAGGCAGACCTTATGTTATTGAATTAAGATTTTTCACTCTAGCGATCTTATTAGTCAATTGCAACTATAACATGTAAATGTTCATCAAATATTAATATATATATATATATATACATATATATATATATATACATATATATATATATATATATATATATATATATATATATATATATATATA
The DNA here is from genome assembly GCA_964016885.1 of Eledone cirrhosa. Taxonomy (NCBI): domain Eukaryota; kingdom Metazoa; phylum Mollusca; class Cephalopoda; order Octopoda; family Eledonidae; genus Eledone; species Eledone cirrhosa. Next base: position 27,223,795 of record OZ024753.1, on the reverse strand, counting down.
TATACATATATATACACATATATATATATATATATATATATATATATATATATATATATATATATATATATATATATATATATATATATATATATATATATATACATACCTATTTATGTCTGTGTACGTATGTACGTATATATATATATGTGTGTGTGTAAGTGTATATGTGTATGTATGGGTGTATGTGCGTATGTGTGTACATGTGTGTGTATGTGTGTGTGTGTACCAGTTGTTTATATATCCATTACAAGTGACTTAACAACGAAGTCAACTCAATAATTAAACATTTCCTGTTTATATGACTTTAAATTAAATTGTTGTCTCCCGTATTGGATGTGTCTGTTTATGTGTGTGTAAGCATTTCTGAATTGGGAGGCGGGTGCAAATTTCGTCAATTTAGTTGTAGTGATTAGTTTAGCTGCTATTATCAAATAGCAACCAAGATATAAAAAAAACTTCGATATGCGATAAACATAACATGTACATAAATTGGAGCGCATATACAAATAGATGTATGTTTTGGTAGATAGGAGAGAAAAATATAATTATTGGTGGGGTGACATTCTTTCTACCCGGAGCAACTGGTTTTAAGGCACCTTTTCAGTTCCAAACATCTCCGTCACGGCAGCGCCAGGAGCTGGGCTTCGGTTGACAGAAGCTATATGAGACGCAAGTATTTGGGGCTTTTTAGTCGAGGGTAGATTCTCAGGCCTACTCTCAATCTGGCAATGATAAATTTACATAGATACTCGATTTGCTAGAATTAGCATCAAAATCTCCGTTAAATCAACCCTCACCATCTCAAAAAGGCAGAAAATGTTGTATAATCTAGTCCTAGATATACTGATATATGAAATATACTGAAAATATGACTGGATGGTCTTGACTGTGTCCATTTTGTTCCTATTATAGATCAATACGATCAAGGCAGATCTTGAGCTTGACTCAAGCACTGATACTAGTGACACTACTACTCACTAATTCATCATATATGTTACAAGGATAGAAAAATAGAAGTTAGTCGGATGAGGGACACTGTTGCTCGACCTACTAGAAATGCTTCCTCAAAATGAGACAATAAAGAAAGCCCTCCCTACATGATCAACCGATCTTTTAGAAAAAGGCAGCCGAATGACCTGCAGCAAAGGCAACACTGAGTCAATGCTCGATCTGCAAAAATTAAGTCAAATATCACTCAATTCACTCCCTACTGTTTTGAAAATAGAGATACACATAGGGTACATAATATTCTCCTACATTTACAAAGTAAGTGAAGAAGAATGGTGTGGTCCTAGATCTACTCAAATACGTTTGACCTGAAGCTAAACAACAACAGCAAATAGATATGAATTCTACATCTCAACTTCTTTTCATGTGTACATAGAGATGATATAATTAAGTAGAATCAAGATGTCAATCTCTAATCAACTTATATAGCTATTTTCACTATAAAAACATGCAATACACTCCTACTTGTAAACATAACTTTGTATTTCTTCCCTATGAGCCACACCTAAATTTAGGTCAATTCAGGTAGGTGATGACACACTAAATGACGCATGCAAACATTCTTAATAAATTATAATAAACTGTATGTAAGTTTTCCACGATATACTATTCATCCTTACAGGGTCGATAAAATAAAACACCAGTAATTAACTGAAGTAATTGCTGGCCTTATGCCAAAAGTAGAAACAATTATTCATTAGTCAATAAATTGGGTAAAGTCACTTATTTTAACAAAATAATTCTACTCATTTGACTGGTATTCATGTCTAATGACTTAATCATTAACCCAGTGTAAGTGTGTGTCTGTGAAACATATACATGTACGCCAGTGAAACATGTACATGTTTCGCTAAATTCCTGGAAATAGTATTCTTCATATTTTCTTCTAGCTATAGTTAAACCTTGAAGTGTAATCACAGAGTTTTACCTGAAGGAATATAAGACATTACTAGTGTGATGTGAGAACTGCCTGAACAATAAATAATCAATAAACTTAACATATAATTAAATAGTAAGCTGTCTCTAAGATTTTCCCTTTGCTTTTTAATAAATATGTTCGGCTCTGAACGTCTGTTCGACTCTAAACATATGTTCGGTTCCGAACGTCTGTTCGACTCTAAACGTCTGTTCGACTCTAAATGTCTGTTCGGCTCTAAATACTGGTACTCAATGACTCAGTACATCTTATTGTTCTATTTTATTCGATTGTTGTATCCCTAGAACAGTCATGACGTGTGGACCTACGGATCGACAGACTGATGAGCAAATCAGTGATCTAACGAGATCACCTATGTTGCAGCCGTCACAATTACATCTCCTTTTTTAAGATGGTATGATATAATTCGGTGGGGATTTCTAAGCATATCATGTGACTGCTTCGTTTAGCATGCTTATTTTATGGGCATTATATTTTCTTTTGTTTTATTTTTTAATAAGTTTTAATTCTAATGATTGTCATACTAGACATGTATTATTTATGAGCGTTTTAAATGCTTGTACTTGATAATAAAATGATCTCTCGGTCGTTCAAAACTAGTAAATCAAATACCCATAATTAATTTTATGAGAAGCAACTGAAAGGTTCGTCTTTCTAAGGATTATAAAAAATAACTGCATGGTAGATGAAAATACTCGACAGGAAAAAGAATTAACATTATTTTAGTGTTAAAATGACTGACACACACAAGTTGTGGATGTTTAGTTTGATAATAAGATCTGTTAAGTATCTTGCTATGTCTGCGTCGAAACAATAATTCTGTGAACTAACTTCAAGTTTGATTCTCCTTCCTGAATATGGAGAAATGTATACGACACGCACATCTGTTATTAACAAATGTCAAATGGAATACGTCAAGGAAATTAAGTTTATTTTATAAATCTTTAGAGTCAAATAGCTTGCTTTCAGAATTGCGTGAATGAAATTAATAGAGAATCTGGAAGTGTGCAGAAGATAGATTGAAAGGGCGTACATTTCATAACTTAACTTCTATGACCAGCAGTTTTTATATTATTTTGGCACGTATGCTAACATCAATGAAGAGAAATATGATATGATAGAGAAAACATTAAAATGCTTTTCTGTAGCTTACCATGATATATGCCAGAGAATGTGACAATAAGATTTTCTTTGAATTATCAGATTGTCATGATATCGTATGATATCGTATGCTAGAGTATATAATGTTATACATATAATGATATAACATAGGAAAATAGCATAATACAGATATGCTATACTGGCTCGTAATGTGGAATGTTATAAAGGGAGCCATGCTGTGACGATTAGATAAAGAGTACAATGACAAGCAATGATGTACGTAATAAATACCACATACGTTCGTATACCAAAGGCATTTCCTGGTATCACTGGGCAAGACATTTACAATTTCTCGCCTCAGTTTACCTAACTTGAGAAGTAATAACATGTCATTTGGGGAAGGTGGATTAATGTACTAAATATTTCAACAAAAAATACGATGTAGAGAATAAAGTATATTTATTTTCACACTTCCTTATGTTTTAAAAATGTACTGAAATATTACAACTAGAATTACGATGTAGAATGATAATAAACAAAATACGATGTACAAACTTTATACCCTTCACCTGACAGATTTTTTTAATGCCTGCCCAAATTGAGGTGCATTTTATAAGCCTATGCGTCTTATAAGCTGTCAAATACGGTATATATGTGGGGGGGGGGGCGTGTGTGTGTATGTGTAATTCAATCCTCAAATGTGATTTTATAGTCCGCAAGATAGCTAAAAGACAGTTCCGATTTTAATCCAATCGGAGAATTTTCAATCACAGTAGTTTTTACAATATCACAGAGCAAATATAAAATGAAAACAAAATAACCAGGATTAAATTACACTAAATTATTTAATTGATTTACGAATGTTTCAATCAATACAATAGGAAAAGATATTTCTACTTAATTGATTTCTTCAGAATCTATTAAACAACATAAATAACATATTTACTAAACACTTGTCCGAACATCTCTATTCCGAAATATATGCGTATAACATGTTGCATGCATCTGAGCATGCAACATGTTATACGCACGCTCACACACATACAGGCATGAAAACATGAATGTATACACGTGCAGATAGAAACACGTGACACCACTAACTATGGAGCATTTATGCAGTTATTCTGACTGTTAAAAATCGTAGTGAAATCTTTCACACCATACCTTCTTGAAAAATGGAAAGACACATTGGATAATCCAGTCATAAAGTAGAAAAAGATGATATCACGGTGGGTATGTCATAAATCAGCTTAGTCC
>OZ024753.1:27206989-27214489 GCA_964016885.1 Eledone cirrhosa | reverse complement strand
GGTGGAGAAAGGGTTGAATGCGGGTGTGAGTGGGGGTTAGTGGTGGTAGGGTGTGTAGAGTTGGTGGTGTACGAGGGTGTGTGTGTACGTGTGCGTGGGGTTAGGGGGTGTTAGTGATGTTAGTTGCGTGTGGGGTGGGTGGTGTAAGTGGGTGCGTGTGTTCGTGTGCTTGGGGTCAGGGGGTGTTAGTGATGTTAGTTGCGGGGTGGTGGGATGGATGTGTGGGGGTGAGGGTTAGTGGTGGTAGTAGGGTGTGTGTTTAGTGTGAGCGCGTGTATATATGTGCCGGTGGGTGTGTGCGTGAGATAAGGAGAGGGGAGGAGAAGAAGGGAGGGATGTTAGTATGTTAGTTGGGGAAGGGTGGTCGGATGAGGGGTGGAGTGGAGGTGTTGGTATTGTTAGTTTTGGGGGTGGGCGGTGAAAAGGAGGGGTGTGTTAGTGGTGTTAGTGGGGGATATGTGGGGGGGGGCGGTTGAAGGCTAAAGGAATAAGGGTGGGGAGTTCAGGCCGTGGGTCTATATATATATATGTGGGTCTATATATATATATGTGTGTGTGTGTGTGTGTGTGTGTGTGTGTGTGTGTATGTGTGTGTGTGTGTGTGTGTGTGTGTGCAGAAGTTATATTTATTGGTTGCCCTTGAAATATATATAATAAAATAATTATGGTTTTATAAATATAGTTTCCATTTATTAATATATTGTATAATATATATATATATATGGAGAATAGAAATGGCTGTGTAGTTGCTATTTAAGGTAACTTAAAATGCAGTCGGAATACGAAGAAAGCAAGAACAGGGGGGGGGGCTCATCAGTTGTCTACTGGGGGGTCTAGGATATTTCTACGCTTTAAAGATACGACTTCACCCCAGGGCGTCAATAACTGGATAACTTATTGGGAAATATATATATATCCAACTATATATCTATCTATTTAATTATCTACAAATCTAGCTGTCGTCTGTTCTACAGTGTGGATGTAATTCACTTCGCGCAGAAGTTTTGTTCAAATTTATTGCGGAAATTTTGTGAGTTCAAATTTAATTTTGATACTATTGTGTAGCTTGACCCCCCGCCTGAACTGTCAGGCGGTGGGTCAGCTCATCTTTACCCCTCCTAGAGGTGAAAAACCTGTTTTAAAAAATGTTGTGGCAAAAAAATTTCGATCGTCTGACAGAAATGTTAAACGAAGCGAACGAAAATAGTGGTGGGGGGACAGCGGTAAGAGTTGTAAGCTCGCACGCTTTAGTTCCCCCCTTCCTTCCCAACTAACGTCATAGAGAAGGAAGGAAAAATTAAAATAAAAACAGACGAATCTGCGGAGAAAAATGACGAAAACACAAATCTGGATATGGATTCCAACAACGAAAAAAAAAAATTTGAAAAATTGCATGACAATACTAATACCACAAACAAAGACACAACAAACACAAAAATAACATTTGAAAATAACACCATAACAGAAAGCAAAGCAGACGACAGAGTCAAGATTTCATTTGCACAAACAACAAAGAAATCTTTGACATATATACTCGAAAATATTTCAGATGTGGCATGAAGAATCACAGACGCCAAACAATACATAAGTGAAGGAGAGAATGGTATTTTATCGGTAAAAATGCCTCAAGAACTCACCAAAGACATTGAAAGTCGAACGGTCGTGTTCCGCACCATCAACAACACTTCAAAAAAACCTGAACAGCCTTCTCAAGCAGATATCAAAACAGTACTCACAGAAGTACTTAATGAAACCACTTTCATAAGAAAAGACAGACTGTATGGAAGCCTAGCAATTATCATGAAGAACGAATCGGCGGCAAAAAAATGTGCTTTGTCACCGATTCGTTCGAAAAATTTTACCTTTTATCCATCTTATATGGGTAAAAGAACTCAACGCATATGGCTGGATGCAATGATGCCAGATGTGGACTACTGCTGGCTCATAGCTGGCTTCATCGATCCAGTGAATGACAACGTGATTTCCATTGGGAAAACCACAGGCAATGCGTTCAGTGGAACAGGTATAGAGCTGGTAGTGCAAATGAAGCCTGAACGCATCGCCCAAATACCCGACAGAATCCTATTAGAGGGCCATGGGTATATAAACATTAGCGTGGAAGGGAGAAGGCCGTCCTGTCATATCTGTGCAGGCAGAGGGCACCTGAAGGCCGCTTGTCCCCAACTCAACAAAAAGAAAACCCTGCTACCAACACCAGCTCCACCACCACCACCACCACAACAGATAAACAAACAACAAAACTCAGTCCCACCCAACCCGTCCCTCAGTAAAACTACACCACCACCACAACACAAACAGTCACAACGCATTACCCCAAAACAAAATACAGGCCCACCCAACCCCTCACTCAATAAAACAACACAACCACCGCAGACACAACACACAACACAGTCTAACATAGTGACATCCATCTCCCCCACGAAGAAAACCAACACGGAAACATTACCAGCAAACATACCTCTTCCCTCCAACACTGAAGATAACCCAACGAATTCGGAGGAAGAAACGGAGTCCTTCAGACAGATTAAAAGGAAAAAAGGAAAACATGTGCAAAACACACAAGGCCAAACAACCCCCGCCCAAATGTCAACACAATCCAACAAAACAGAAAACACCCCTCCAGCAACAAACAAAACCAAACCTGCCCCTCCCCTCTTCGAAACACTCACACCATCCGAAAAAAAGACATTACACTATACTTACATCAACAGAAACAATAATAAATTAAATGAACTCATAAACAATAATCCTTCGGTACAAACCGAAGGTGTAAACTTTGTTTCTTCAGAAAACTACCCACATTTAAAATTAATAAAGATCCCAATGAACCTCTACCAAAAACTAAAAGAGGATTTTAAGGAGGACGTAGGACCACCCTCTGTCAAACCCATAAACCGCGTCCTACTAAAAAGCTTTCCCCCTCCCCTTCCCCTCCCCAACACAACTCCAAACACCCCAACCCCACCACACACTGACGACCCCACACCACCACAAGACACCCCTTCACCCAACACCCCCGACGCCATGGAAGTCGTGCGACCCGAACCCCGGGAAGCGGAAAGGTAGGTCTCTACACTCTCCTTTGGCTCTGCCGCCCACATGGATGTGTTAAGAGTAGGATGTGTGAATGCACGTGGCCTGGGCTCAACTTGGAAGCAAGCAAAGCTTCTAAATGACCTCAGGTCATGTGGTATAAATGTAATGGTTATCTGTGAGACTCGGATCAGCGTCGTGCGGCAGCTGGCCCCTACCTTCGATGACTTTGAGGTGCATGCATCTCTCTGTCAACCTGGAGGTGGGGGTGGGGTTGTCGTACTGCTGCAAAAACACCTGGGTCTTGCCGTACAGGTTGTGCACTCGGACCCGGAGAGTCGTTTGTTGGTGCTAGACGTTGGCAGTAGTGAAGGTGCGGCCTTAAGACTGGTCGCCGTCTACTCCCCTTTCGGAGCTGAACGGCCCGACTTCTTCCAGCGTTTAGAGACTTTTCTGGGAACGTCGCGTTCCCTGCTTCTAGCGGGGGATTGGAATGACATCCTAGATGCACGTTGGGACTATGCAGGACCATGTCCTAATAGAGGGAGGTGTAACAGCCTCAAGGGGTTACTCGACCGTTTTAACTTGATCGATAGATATCGACTAGATTTTCCAACTGTGCCTACCTGGACTTGGAGAAACCACAGTGGTCAATCTAGATCGTACTTAGATAGATTCTTAGTTAGAAGTAAGGATAGGGACATATTAAGCGGTCCAGAAATGCGCACGGTTGGCTACACGGATCACAAATTAGTGACCTGCGTAGTCAATCTCGAGAAAACACATAAACAGGGTCCCGGTTACTGGAAACTTAATTTGTCTTTACCGGCAAAAGAGACTTACAGAAACCGGATTAGCAGATTAGTTAAGGAGAGGTTGACGGGTGCAATCGTCAACAACCGATGGTGGGCATCTCTCAAAAGAGAGATTAAAACAGAATCAATAAGTTATAGCAAGATGTTAGCTGCCGATAGGAATAGAAACGAGAAAGAATTAACAGGTAAGTTAGAAGAGGCAATCAAGAGTGAAGATGTGGCCAGAGTGCTGGCATCGAGGACGGCCTTGAACCAGTTTTTCGATGCAAAGCACGAAGGCTGCGTCATTCGAAGTAAAATACGTGCTCTAGGTAATGAGGGGGCCAAAGCCGTTGGCTGGGCCCGCGTGACAGAAGCTAAGAGTGGAAATCGATCCACCATCCGGTCGTTGCAAGACGAAGATGGACGGGTGATCCGGGAGCCTAAGCAGATGTGCGAGGCCTTTCAAAGGCACTTTGCCCGATTGTTCGGGGGAGGCGAGGGTCCGGGCGGGGACGTGGATTTCGGTTCATAACTCGACGGCCTGCCGCGTCTCTCGAGCGAAGAGGCAGAGTCCTGCGAGGGACCAATCTCGGCTGATGAGATCGGAGATGCGCTGAGCCAATGCAGCAGACGCAAATCTCCAGGTCTCGATGGTATACCTTACGAACTTTATTTAGCAATGCCGGTCTTCTTCTCCGAACTCCTCGAAGCGGTCTACTGCGATTGGCAGCAGAACGGGAGAATTCCTTGTTCTGTAGCCAAGGGCGTAGTCACGCTGGTGAGGAAGGACGAGAACAAGGGAGATAGTATAAATAATTTTCGGCCCATAACCCTGCTAAACACAGAGTTAAAGATTTTGGCCAAGGTGTTAGCAAAGAGGTTGGCGCTTGTCGTGGGTGGCCTGGTGGGAGATGCGCAGACATGTGCTATCCCATCCAGGTCCATTCACGATAACCTCCGATAACCTCCACCTCATGCGATACATCATAGAGAGGGTTGGCAACAAACCCGGCTTCGGTGGGGCCCTGATCAACTTGGATCAGTCTAAGGCCTTCGATAGGGTCGACCATGGTTACCTGGATGCGGTGCTAGCGGCGGCTGGGTTCGGTCCTGTTTTTAGAGGCTGGATCACTGCCTTACATAGCAACCACATCTGTTCTAGGATCAAGGTGAACGGCTACCTTTCGAAGCCGTTCGAAATCACACGATCCATTCGACAGGGGTGCCCTCTCTCCTCCCTTCTGTACGTATTGACTCTCGAGCCTTTACTGAGGAAGTTGGAGTTGTTGCAGGGTATCCCCCTGGAACCAGGATTGAGCAAAGCGGTGTCGGCCTACGCCGATGACGTAACAGTAATGGTATCGACCGACTCGGAGATCGAGGCAATCGGTACCTTACTGGAGGATTACGAAAGGTTGTCAGGAGCGAAACTGAACCGGGAAAAATCCATCGGGCTGCAACTCGGAACGTGGAGAGGCAGACCGATGCCTCCCGACGGTGTCGTCGGACACTGGACGGAGGGCCCAGTAAAGTTGCTTGGGGTCTGGTTTGGACCGGACCTCTAGGTGGAAAAGAACTGGAACGAGGTTACGAACAAGGTGTTTGCACTAACCCAGAAATGGGCCAAGTGTAAGCTGTCCCTAAAAGGCCGGGCGGAGGTGGCGAACATTTACATAGCGTCCGTCACTTACTACCGCCTGACTGTCGTGCCTTGCCCTAAGGAAACACTCACCACCATGGAACGCATGCTCTTCCAATTTCTTTGGAAGAAGCGCCCTCCTATGGTGAGAAGATCCATCTGCTGCCAACAACCTTCGAAAGGAGGGCTGGGGATGCCGTGGTTGATGATGCGTAGGCACGCATTAAGGCTACGGCACCTACAGGTATTCCTCACTGGTCAACCGGTGTGGGCTCCATTCGTGAAACGAGCCTTTCCGAGACTCGTCTCGCTCACCGAGCTACAGTCCTGGGTCAAGCAAAGATCCGGAAAACTGGGAGACTGGCACACTGAGTGTGCTCAGGCGCTCAGGGCTCTCTGGCAAGCGGGCCAGGCCATCGGTGGAGAATCCACCTCATCATTCTATAGAGGGCTGGTGGCTAGCAGGGGCGATGACACCCTTGGAGAGTCGCTGGACATGGAAGAAGACGAACTGGCCAGTCTGTTCGGTAGGACTTTCGGCCCAGGACCAATGGACAACTTCCAGAAATCACTGGCCTGGCAGTGCTACCGAGGGGCTCTACCCGTTCGAGAGAGGCTCTACAGACACGGGCGCCCGGGCAGGGATCCCTCAAAAAAGATTTGCCCTAGATGTGTGCGTCACGAAGAAATCGTTGCGCACGCATTGGTGCAATGTCCGGGCGTGGCTGATCTGTGGGGCTACTCCGAACGACTGCTGTCGCGGGTGGCACCGATTCAATTGACCGCCGAGTCCGTGATGACAATCAAACCGCCTCCCCTCTTCACAAAGGAAGCAAAGGCGGTTTTTCTGTGCGTAATAGCCATGTTGAAAGAGGTTGTTTGGTGGATACGATTGAAAGGTCTGAGGTCAGGCAACTTCCTCTCTGGCCATAGTCTGGTCAACTTCTTCCGATATCACTTCGGAATAAAACGGGCAGTTTTATGAAAGGTGGGCGATAGTGGCGAGAATGGCTCGTGTAAATGGGCCTTCTCTGTATACCATCCTGTAGTTAAAGAAGTAAAGGAGAGGGGAGCACCTTCTCCATGTGCTCCCCGGGCAAAGGATTGCACACTTTTTCGGGGGTGTGTGCAACCCCCATCACGTCCCCTCCCTTTTGAGGTTATTTTCGATTATTTTCATTTTATACCCTTTTTACTCGATTGTATGTAAACTCCCCCTTTGTATTTGTCCCTTCTTTTTATGCCTTTATGGTAAATAAAGAAATATATCTAATTATCTACATATATATTTATTTATCTATCTACATATCTATCTACATATCTATCTACATATCTACATACATATCTATCTACATATCTATCACATATCTATCTATATATCTATCTACATATCTATCTATATATCTATCTACATATATATATATCTATAGATCTATCTACATATCTATCTATATATCTATCTACATATCTATCTACATATCTATCTATAAAGGGCTGAGGTCAGACACCTTTCTCTCCGGCCAACAACTGATTCTTTTTTTCAAATACCACTTTGGAAGAAGAATCAGGATGGAGAGAGAGGTGCTGTACCCCAGCAAGTTTTATGAAAGGTGGGTGAAAGTGGCGAGAATGGCCCGAGTGAATGGGCCTTCTCTCTATATCAGCCTGTAGGTTGAGAGGAGAGGAAAGGAGTACAAACTCTTTGTACTCCTGGAGATGAGGGTTGCACATCTTTTTTTCGGGGGTATGTGTTACCCATATGTAATGTCTCCGCCTATTGGGGAAAATCGATTAATTTTTAAATTGCATTTGTGATAATATTTTACACGTTTTTATTGTATGTAAACTTCCCCCTTTGTATTTGTCCCCTTCTTTTGTGCCCCTGTGGCTAATAAAGAAACATATCTAAATATCTATCTATCTATCTATCAATCTAGCTCATTCGCTTTTATTTTATACATACGTCCATACACATATATTTGCAAGTGTATATATGTAAATGAGTACATA
>OZ024753.1:27169489-27201989 GCA_964016885.1 Eledone cirrhosa | reverse complement strand
AATAGTAATTTAAATGTCTCATTTAGGCAGTTAATGACATACTTATGCAGTTAATGACACACCATTTGTGATAACTTATTGTCCCTTATCTTAAGTAAGCTTTAGAGAGAAAGTTAGCCGTATCAGATTAATGTATCAGCAGAGTTGTCATCATCGTCATCATTTCGCTGTCATTTTCACTGTTATCCGTTTTAATTGCTGTGCTGATATATTTGGTCGATGTCAAAACTAGTAAATCATAAAAGATTGCCAACTGTCAGACGATGGAAAAAAATCCATTAGTATGCTAAAATAAAAATGGCGCTGATCATATTACACTAGCTTCGAATTATGTGTTAGAATTATGTAGAAAATAATCCCGGAGAGATTTTCTCAGCAAAAACGCTCTTTAAAAGAGTTTGTGTATAGAAACCCTTGAGTTATAAATATATAGATAAATTAATTGAAATAACTGTCTAGTAATTTAGCTACAGGGAATCTCGTTATTGCTGTTGCTGTTGCTCTAGGTAAGCAATAATTAAGCATTCCTATGGCATAGGGGTTCCCAAAGTGGGTCCGCAAAGGAGTATCTGAGGTTCCGTGAAAAAGGTAGTGGGGTATATTTATATTACGACCATATAACAGTATAAGTCTTGGGGGAATCGCAAAGTCTTATACTATAAGACTTTGCAGTTCCCCCAAAACTTTCTGAACGAGAAAGGGTTCTGTGTTTGAAAAAGTTTGGGAAACCCTGCTTATAGCACATAGATTTGTAGGATACACCTCGTCATTCGACCGACTATCTATTTCCGATGTCTTTGCTTCGCTGAGGGCCATACTTCAAACTCTGGCATTCAATCTTGAAGAAGGTTCAGTGTGCCACTTTGGACTTATATTTTACTCTCTCCGTTATCTAGTCTATTTGTATATGCCCATACATCCAGATGGTAGCCACATTTCCTTCCATGTTATTATTCTGGTTCTAGACTGTGTGTGAATAAAAGACAGGAGATATTAGATGATACAGGCCTAAATACATATTTCTTTAATATTAAGATTATAGAAACTCTTATATCCCTTCATAATGTTGCAGTTAGAGAAAGTAGAAGTCAATTACAGCGAAGGGTATGACACTATTTATATTTAAATGAATGAACAAGCACGAGTGAATGACGACACTCTACGAGATTGTACGACGGACCTGCTAAGAATAACAGCCAAATCTTTCCCAGCTCACACCCCACTTTCTTTACAAAAAAAAATGGGAGAAGAGCATATTGGATACTGCTAAAAATAGCCCTCAAATTGAGCTCAACTGTTTTTAAAAAACAATGAAATATTAGATAATGCAGTCATTGAAAGAACATCCCCAATACCCCCAAAATAAGGTGCAGTCAAGACAGACTTATAGTTAATCAATAATACACCTTAACAAAGGACTAAAACCCACACCCATGTCGAGCGATTGGAAAAGTCTGTCTGTAGAAATTCGAAATGCTAGACCTTGCAACCAAATAGTTCTTTTATAAGCAACACGTAATTAGAACTACTTTAGCAAATGTAATAATATATTTCCTTATTTTAAGGCTGTATGTAGGGTGTAATTTAGGAAGGATATAGCTGCTAAATAGATATGTTTCTTTATTAACCACAGAGGCACAAAAGAAGGGGATAAATACAAAGGGGGAAGTTTTAATACAATAAAAACGTGTAAAATACTATCACAAATGCAATTTAAAAATCAATCGATTTTCCCCAATAGGGGGAGACATTACATATGGGTAACACATACCCCCGAAAAAATGTGCAACCCTCATCTCCAGGAGTACGAAGAGTGAGTACCCCTTTCTTCTCTTCCTCTTTTTCCTCAACCTACAGGCTGATATAGAGAGAAGGCCCATTCACTCGGGCCATTCTCGCCACTTTCGCCCACCTTTCATAAAACTTGCTGGGGTACAGCACCTCTCTCTCCATCCTGATTCTTCTTCTAAAGTGGTATTTGGAAAAAAGAATCAGTTGTTGGCCGGAGAGAAAGATGTCTGACCTCATCCCTTTTAACCTCGTCCACCATACAACCTCTTTCACCATAGCTATCACATAAAGGAAAACCGCCTCTCCTTCGTTTTTGAAGGAGAGTGGCGGTTTGATCATGACAATGGACTCGGTGGTCAACCGGATTAGTCCCACCCGCGACAATAGTCGTTCTACATAGCCCCACAGGTCGGTAATGCCCGAGCAGTGTACGAATGCGTGCGCGACGGTTTCTTCGACTCGCACGCATCTCGGACAGATCTTTTTCGAAGGATCCCTGCCCGGGTGCCCGTGTCTGTAGAGCTTATCTCGAACTGGTAGAGCTCTTCGGTAGCACTGCCAGGCCAGGACTTTTAGAAGTTGTCCATCGGTCCCGGGCGGAAGGTCCTACCGAACAGACTGGCCAGTTCGTCTTCCTCTACGCCAGAGTTTCTCCGAGCGCGTCGTCGCACTTGCTGCGGACCAACCCTCTATAGAATGACGAAGTGGAGTCTCCACTGATCGCCGGGTCCGTCTGCCAGAGGGCTGTGAGCGCCTTAGCATATTCGATGTGCCAGTCGCTCATTTTCATCGGTCTTTGCTTGACCCAGGACTGCTAAATAGATCGACACACAGACAGACAGACAGACAGACAGACAGACAGACAGACAGACAGATAGATAGATAGATAGATAGATAGATAGATAGATAGATAGATAGATAGATAACAAGACGCAGTCAAGTAGTTGATAGGATACATGAACAGTAAGTTACTGTCGTAGGTAAGATGGTAAAGCTTAACTAATCAAATTATCAATTGTCACATTCGCATATTAAGCACTTCATCTATTTCTGAACTAACACAATAAGAGAGCATAACTTACACCCAGTCCAACGCAGGCATACACACACATAGACACACACACACACTCACTCACACATACATATACGCACGAATGCACAGACACACACACACCCACGCATACATACATGTGTATATACTATATGTATACATTATATATATATATATATATAATGTATGTGTGTGTGTGCGTAGTATGTATGTGAATATATATATTTATAAATATATATATATATATATATATATATATATATATATATATATATATATATATATATATATAGTGTATATATGTGTGAGTGTGTTTCCGAATATAGCTCAATACTCGTACGTACACACACAAACACATATTGACTTATAGGAATATCTAAATCCCTTCAAGCGAAGAAAATGAATGAAAAAATGTTCCAGAATTTTATGGCTGGCTGCTCTGATAATGTTAAGAAATCTGTTTGGAACCGAAGATGACCTTGCCAATATGCTATTAGTTTTCTAAACACCCTTCTGATCAATAACTCCACATTAACATCTTGTTCATTCATCGAATAGATTCGCGTTTTCTTTCCATATAATTCTCTTTCAGACTATTTCTTCGTGAAGCAAATGGTCTTGTTAAGAAAATAACTACAGCTAAATACTAAAATAAATGAATGAATGAATCTGAAAGAATTGAAAATATATTTTCAAATATTTTGGAACTAAAACGAAGCGATAAAAAAATTTAATATCAGAATTTTCTTTCCTCACTTCTTTTTATATTTATTGTTTTTATGTTTTATATATCTTTTTTTTCTTTTTTTTTTTTTTTTTTTTTTGTCGTTTGACATATTTTCCTCGATATGTGAAAAATGTGCTGTGAAAAATATCTGCAATGTAATAACTACGATAATAACATTAACTTTAAATAAATGTAATAAGGATAAAAATATTAAATATTCGTCGA
Source organism: Eledone cirrhosa (assembly GCA_964016885.1). Taxonomy (NCBI): domain Eukaryota; kingdom Metazoa; phylum Mollusca; class Cephalopoda; order Octopoda; family Eledonidae; genus Eledone; species Eledone cirrhosa. The sequence goes on along the minus strand of OZ024753.1, from coordinate 27,198,195 downwards.
TATGATAAATTGGTTGGATCTGTTTCGGTGATGACGGTGGTATTGTAGTTATATTGATCTAGTTGATGTGGTTGTGGGCGTCAGTAGTAGTAGTAGTGGTGGTGGAAGTTAGTCCATCTAACATCTAGCCACCTACTACACATCCCGCCGAGGTTAACTTTGCCTTTCATCCTTACGGGGTCGATAAAATAAAGTACCAGTAATACACTGGGTAATTGCTGGCCTTGTGCCTAACGTAGAAACAATTATTTTATATATGCTGGATTGGCAGTATCGGTAGAGGGTCGGACGCCATGCTTTGCGGCCCTTTATGGACTGAGTTCAAATCCCGCCGAGGTTAACTTTGCCTTTCATCCTTACGGGGTCGATAAAATAAAGTACCAGTAATACACTGGGATAATTGCTGGCCTTGTACCAAAAGTAGAAACAATTATTTTATATATGCTGTAGAAACCAAGCCAAAATAAGTTCTGTATGAGCAAGACATGCTCTCCTGGCCAGGCATTGCCCACAACAGAACAACTCATCTAACCCATGCTAGCGTGGAAAAATGGACGTAAAACGGTGTTGATGATGATGAGGAGGTGGATGCTCTCACTCCATCAAGTGAAGAACCAAATCCTTTTCCAGAAAAAATCTTGGCTTGAATACCTGAAACTGCAATATTTGTTCATTTCTGTAAAGGTTTACAAGATCCTGATTACTCTCACTTTTCCATCTGAAATGAGAAATATATTTAGCAACGGTATTTATGAGTGGTATAAATTGTTAATAAGATTATAATTTTTCGTATTATTAAACTCAACTTTAGAAATAATACATTTTCCTCTTGATACATCTGTATATATGTTACATTTTTTAAAGTTAATTTAAATGTGATGGTGGTGGTGGTTATTGTTAAATTCCAGGTCAGTTCTCATCCAGCGGTTTTATGATCATATATGTCCAACAGTAACTATCCTGTCTATATTTGCTAAAGCATAATTTATCTAGAATAACATTATCCTCTATCCTGCCTTTTTAACGACGATAGAGTATGAATTTAGTGAGATTTAGCTGTGCTTTCTAACAATCAAGAAACCAAAGAAAGTGGCGTGGTTGGTTCATTAGTGGCATAAGTTAAATGATGGTTCCAATAAAGTGCTAGTCACTTTAACACTTTAGCATTTAAACCCGCCATATCCGGCCACGATTTTCTCCCCTCTTTCTGTTCAAACTAGCCCTAAATGGTTACTCATACCAATGATAAGGTATTGTTCTCAAAATAAATAACATCAAAATCTCGTAGCTTCGATATTATGTGAGATAATTATGTAAGATAAAGACTTTAACACAAAAATACAATAGTAAATATAGAGTAATGTAAATGGTAAAGGGTTAATCCCTTTTCTACAGATGAAATATGATGTCTTTAGTGGATGGTGAAATCGGAAGTTTTGACATTCAAGCTTAATCAAACAGTATTTTGAACGGAAATGATTACAACCAAGAACCAAAACTGCATCGCGATCTCTCTTCATTAATAATCTTTTTCAAGATGACACTCATCATGTGACTACAAAATAAGTATTTCTAAGGGTCACGTTTTCATAGAAAAAGGGAAAATATTGAGAGGCAATTAAGCTTTCTTCTATTAAATTATTGGTACACATGAAATGAATTAGTTATAACTAGGAATTGAAACTAAATAGTATGTTCAAACAGGTGGTATACATAGTTTAGATTCGCGGTGTTACGACACAAATAGTTGCTTCGGTTACAAGAGAGCCTTTGCGTGGTATCTCGACCTGCTAGCAATAGCAGCTAAAATCTCTCAAATAAAAGTCTTCCATTTAAAAAAAAAATGAAATGATGCAATGGATAATGTGACTCCAGAAACCATCATGTCTGGAAAAACGATGGTCACGGCTAGATTGTCTTTGATCAAAGCTCTGCTTTATCTGAGTTAACATAGAGCTTATACATTTTAGTTCCATTTTTTTTTTTTTTATCGGCACCACAAGAACAAACAAACCAATAAGCATCAGACTTCAAAGAGATGAATTAAGATCTAGATTTGCTTGATTTTAAAAATACTAATGTCATTAGGTACAGTCTAAAAAATATGAATAGTCCAGTCTTTAATGAGCAGAATTTGAAGTATAAACAAAAACAATTACCTAAAATTAAAGAAATGAAACGAAAGATCAATGAATGGGTAAATAAAAAAAGAATTCATACAAGTTTCCTTTAAATTTTTTCCCTTAAATGTTTTCGTTGGTGTTTTTTTTTTGTATAAAAATATTTCGTTTTTATTCAAATACATTTTTATATGAAAATGTTTCATTGCTTTTGACACAGAAATTAAGTTATTTTTTGACCTTTACCCACCAAGAATTAACAGGAATTGTTATTTATTCACAGCATTAAAAGACATATTTTTACCATTGACATTTACGCAGGGTTTTTTAACCCTTCATATATTGCCAGAGCTTGTTGTCAAGGTGTCACTCAAAAGCTACAAAAATGAAATGTTAGCAAAAAATTATTTCCATAAAGATTGTTTTTCTTTTTATTCTTAATAATCATTTTTTTAAATATTGTGCGGTTTTTTTATAAGACCTTACTTAGATCAAAGTTTCATTGTAGGATTGAGAGGGTTATTTTGCTCATTTTTAAGTTATTTAGCATTTATCTGTTCACAGAGCGAATTATCATTGTTATTATCTACAGAAGGTGGTGGTTCTCAAAAATCACTACGTGGGTTGGTTGGACAAAATTATTTGTGGTATTTACGAGCTTATTTTTCACTTCTAAATTCAAATCCCTACGAGACTAATTTTGTGTTTGATCCTGAAGTCAATAAAATTCGCACCAGTTAAGAACAGGAGTCTAGCCCAGTATGTGTGACCGTGTACCTATGTTAGAAACTATTAACAATTTATTTTACTGAAATAAACTTAGATATAGAAGTTTCCACGCAGATATTATATGTTCCTTTTTTTTTTCTTTTTTTACTACTAACAAATCAGGCATACAAGCTCCTGGTGACGGAAAAATTGTGAACAACGTCACCCTTACGATTCAAACTCCACTCATAACGGGAGGCTCGTGCTTTAACCAGTTACACCAAGGTGAGGCAGACGATCTTTTCCGTTTTTTCAGTCTTATCAATGTACCAGATATCTTCTGTATAATGGGCGGCAATGGATAGATGTGTAGCTAAACAACTAGGCAGAAGGCGGTGAACGACTCGCAGTGAAATATGTCCATGTCGACAATTTAATATATACGAACAGACAGATATAAGTTAAAGGAATACATTCTATAATTGTAGCTTTCATTAAGAACCACAGCTGCTGACACTACAATTGTCATTATACAGTTTTTTATTTGGGGGTGGGGGGTCCGTTTTTTATTTGGGTGCCCGTTTTTTATGGGGGGTTCCGTTTTTTATTTGGGTGCCCGTTTTTATGGGGGGGGGTCCGTTTTTTATTTGGGTGCCCGTTTTTTATGGGGGGCCGTTTTTTTTGGGGGGGGGCTATGTTTTTTTATTTGAGGGCCCATTTTTTTATGGGGGGGGTCCGTTTTTTATTTGGGGGTGGGTGGTGGTCCGTTTTTTTATGGCGGGTCCGTTTTTTATTTGGGTGCCCGTTTTTTATGGGGGGGGGGTCCGTTTTTATTTGGGTGCCCGTTTTTTATGGAGGGGGTCCGTTTTTTATTTGGGTGCCGTTTTTTATTTGGGTGCCCATTTTTTATGGGGGGTTCCATTTTTTATTTGGGTGCCCGTTTTTTATAGGGGGGGTCCGTTTTTTATTTGGGTGCCCGTTTTTTATGGAGGGGGTCCGTTTTTTATTTGGGTGCCGGTTTTTTATGGGGGGGTCCGTTTTTTATTTGGGTGCCCGTTTTTAAATTGGGTGCCCGTTTTTTATGGGGGGGGTCCGTTTTATATTTGGGTGCCGTTTTTCATGGGGGTGCCGTTTTTTATTTGGGTGTCCGTTTTTTATGGGGGCGGTCCGTTTTTATTTGGGTGCCGGTTTTTTATGGGGGGGTCCGTTTTTTATTTGGGTGCCCGTTTTTAAATTGGGTGCCCGTTTTTTATGGGGGGGGTCCGTTTTATATTTGGGTGCCGTTTTTCATGGGGGTGCCGTTTTTTATTTGGGTGCCCGTTTTTTATTTGGGTGCCGCTTTTTAGGGGGCGTCCGTTTTTTATTTGGGTGTCCGTTTTTTATGGGGAGGTCCGTTTTTTTATTTGGGTGCCCATTTTTTATGTCATTATACAGACATATATATCTCTAAGTTTCTCATTATCTCTCTCCTTTTCCATTTCTCTCTTTCTCATTCCCCCCTCTCAAACTCCACTCTTACACCCTCTTCCAACATGTAAATACATACATACAAACCTACATATATATAATAAATCTAATCTGAGTTTTTCGAATATTAATAATTGTTTCTACTTTTGGCGCAAGGCCAGCAATTATTCCAGTGTATTACTGGTACTTTATTTTATCGACCCCGTAAGGATGAAAGGCAAAGTTAACCTCGGCGGGATTTGAACTCAGTAATAATAACATTCGCGTCGTTTGCAATTTTGCAAACAAGCCTCAATTTTATAGCCATGTCAGTAGAATGAACATTTCATTCTTGCTCTTGTGTTGGCATGCCAACACTGTTCGCATACCAACACAAGAGCAAGAATTTTCTTTTTTATATATATATATAAATTTTCTTTTTTATATATATATATATATATATATATAAAAATTTCTTTTATCTATATATATATAGGGAGTGTAACTTGGAGTTACTGCAGGTTCACCCGGGTGGGCACTCGATGTTTAGGTTCGCTGCTGTGTTGAGGTGTAGAACTATACAGAGTGTAATATATTGAAAGGATAACAAGAACGATTGGTTACTCCTTCATTACATTTATTGGTAGGTAACGCGCGTTTCGCCACTGATAAGCTCAAGGTTCGATCTGTATCGATCTTACCCAACTCAATAATCCTATATATAAATTAGGATTGGTGCTCTGAAATAGCGATGTATACATGAATGTATGTATAGTATATTTGGCAATATACCGTATGTTTAATTAAAAACATTTTGAAGACCTTGCGCTATCATTTTTAAAGTAGTGACTATGTCACTTCTTTTTTCGGCAAAGGAAGGGAGAGAAGCTGAAAGATTCTGTTTCACACTGCTGGTGATCCTCAGAGCATCGCACTCGGCGCCTTTGCCGAAAATTATAGAGGCTGGATTCTTATAGAATTCCAGTAATAATCAGGAACTGATTATACAGAGCGATTGCCGGTCCAGCAAAAATCTGTCAGCTTCTCTCCCTACCTTTGCCGAAAAAAGAAGTAAGTGACATAGCCACTACTTTAAAAATGATAGCTGACTTTTTTTGTTTCTTTTTTCAACAACCATTTATCATTTATTGCGATGGGCTTTACTCCACCTCGTCTCTCGATGAAGGTTCGACGTCTAAGAGACTTGTATATGTGTGTGTATGTGTGAATGTTTTGTTAATGATAGTAATATTTTGAATATTACGAACGTACGGTGCCACAAAAAGATTGTTAAAACAAGATATACAGGTATATGTACGTACACACACACACAAATAAATATATATATATATATATATATACGTACACACACATATATATACATATACTGTATGTACACACATAGATACATATACAGATACACACATATATATATGTAGGGGGGGGGGGTATTTGCGTTATCAACTTGTTTAAACTATTTTATATATATACATAGATACACACACATACATACACAGATATGTGTGTGTAACACAATCATATATGTGGTTGTGTTATCAACTTGTCTAAACAACTATTTTATATATGTATGTATATATGTGTGTATATGTATGTATATATATATATATGTGTATATATATATATATATATATATACATATATATATATATATACATATATACATATATATATATATATATATACATATATATATATACATATATATATATACATATATATATATACATATATATATATACATATATATATATACATATATATATATATATATATATATATATATATATATATATATATATATATATATATATATATATATATATATATATATATATATATATCACAGTGTAGAAGAGATCAAAGGATGCAATTAAAATATCCAGATAATTATGTGGTACGGGAGAGAAATTAGGCGTGACATGTTTAGTCATAGTTTGAGTTGTTTTAGTGACAAACCTAGTTAGCTTTTGTTATCTCCACTGTCTGGACTGGCTTTAATGTTGTGCTTGAGATAATCATTTTAGACTAGTGGAGACGTGAGACCAATAATACTGCAACCTCTAATAACCCAATGAAAATTAGTGCTCTAAAACGGGGAGAAATGAGGCAAAATGGGGAAATTTTACATAATGAAAGCTATACCTATTTTCACAAGACATTTCTTACCCACCCCAAAGTGGGTTTGAGATCTCCCCGTCGGGCGGAGAGAGGTGACAAGCCTGTGAGAGAAATGCGCTGGAAGAACCATTCCAGCTCGCATCACTATATGACTGCGAGATGGAATGGCTGTTCCAGCTCATCTCCCTTACCATGCTCCGGGGAAACGCCTTCTCCATTCTGTCCGCAGGAGCTTTGGAGCGGTCAGCACGTGGGACCCCATCTGCTCACTATACAGAGAGATGGGAAGGGCGAGAGAGATGGGGGTTATGACGGTGGGAATTCGGCTCTTCCGTGTTCAGACACATTGCACCTATCAAGAGTGTATTTTCATACTTGTGACAAACATTGGGAATTCCTATGTATGCATTTCTTAAGAGTTCATCTGTGGCTTGTTATACTGTTGTATCCTTTTCAGGGCGCCTGAGACTGATTGGGGAGGGGGGTGAATGAAGATGTCTTCTAACCGGAGGCTTGGTCCAAATATCTGCAACAGAATGGGCTCCGAGAAACAGTTAAGAGTCAGCCTGTGGTGTTATAACCGGGTGACAGATTAAGTCTACCCTGTTTACCCAAATATATTTGAAAACTTTTCCTCACGTCGAAGTAAATAAATGCTTTATGGCATCAGTAATTGGTAATTGAAATCTTCGAAATTCAAGAAGTTTATTTTCTTTCTGCCTGACCAACTGTTGCATATTTCAAATGTGCCAGCTCAGTTTTGCAACAGTGTGGAATGTATGTTGACGTTCGGAGAAGTAACACTTTCTTTTTCCTTACTATCTTTCTTTCTTCTTTTACTTTTTTCTTTCTTTTTTCTTTCTTTATTTATTTGTTTATTTATTTATTTATTTATTACTTATTTTCTATCTATCTATCTATTTTTCTTTCTCACTGTCTTTCTTTCTTTCTTTCTTTCTTTCTTTCTTTCTTTCTTGTATGTACATAGCAGGTTCGGTGCGGGAAGAGGGGTTATGTTTGTTGTTTTGCGATGTTGTTTTTCACATGCGAAATACATTAGTTTGCATAGATAATTATTATAGAAGTGAACTGGAGAAGGTGGAACCAATTAGTTGTTTTAATTGACCCTAGTGTAAGGAAAGAATAGTGTGGGCTGGGATTTTGGTGGAAGGGAGTTTGAATTCCATGCCGTGACAGAAAGGTGTTAGAATAGACAGATAGATAGATGCATACATACATACATACATACATACATACATACATACATACATACATACATACATACATACATACATATATGATGGCTGCAAACTCTGCTAAGAGTACTGAAATTGCTTGGAGGATTATAGAGTTTGGTGCACTTTTAGGCTACGACCAGTCACACAAACCTGTAACAGATCCTGACCAAGCAATGCCTGTGCTTTGAATGTTTTTTTAAGTGGGGAAAGGCCTTGCACTCGACCAATCCCACTCTCTGAGCATCGAAAACACTACCCGAAAAGGAGAACTGGTCAATCGTTGACTCTGCTGAGTTCCCCCCGCCCTCTGCCGGCTCTTGTATTTCATCCCGCAGGGTGTCCAAGCAATCTTGGTGGGGTTGCCGGTTTAGTCGCCGACGACCCGACCATGAGACAGGTTATACTGGGTTACATGTTACCAGTAGCACTCGAGAGCGACCTGACATACATACATACATACATACATACATACATACATACATACATACATACATACATACATACATACATACATGGTGGCTGCCAACTCGTTTTCGAGTACGGCCACTACTTTATATCCATGTAGGAGAACCCCTACCGATGCGCTGAACGAGTGTGACTTTTTAGTCCAGCCAGCGACTTGAAAACTCTGGTACAAACGCTACACTTGTAACAATTATTGACACATAGTGCTGGGCCCATGGTACCATGTGATGACAAGTGCAGAGAGATCTCCAGATATAAAGCAATGCCTGTGCCGTGAAGCTTTTATAGTGAGCAAAGGCACTGCACAAAGCCAGTCCCACTCTCTTAACCAAGATGATAATTACCAAAAAGAAAAACAAGTCAACATCATTGGATACCATCAAGTATGACTGAACTTGGATTTGCGGACAAAAAGCGCAGCTCCCTAATTCATAGTCTGCAAATGGCTGCGATAGCTGGCACCTTCAAAATTTGCAAAACATTCTTGCGATTCAAGGGATGACAATTTCTTTTCTTTTACAACCTTGCCACCAGGAAGGTGGCCGGTCAAAAAAATATACTCGAAATTAAGAGAAAGAGAAAACATACATACATACATACATACATACATACATACATACATACATACTTTTAAAACGATAGAGTGCGTAAGACGGAAATAAAGAGAGTGAGAGAGAGAGCTGAGACAATAATTGTTTCTACTTTAGGCACAAGGCCAGCAATTACCCAGTACATTACTGGTACTTTATTTTATCGACCCCGTAAGGATGAAAGGCAAAGTTAACCTCGGCAGGATTTGAACTCAGACTGTAAAGGGACGTAACTATGCTAGAAAACATGGCGGCCAACCCTCTACCGATACTGCCAATTAACCAATGATGGAAAAGATAAGTCAGTAGGTAATGAGAGAGTGATACACGAGGACTAATGGAGGCAGTGTTAAGACTGAAACAAACGGACACAGGCAGAGTTGAATTTAGAACTTTGGAAGTTCGGGGCACTTCCGGTTCTGGGGGCCCGGGGTACTTCATGTTTTGAGGGTCCGGAGCATTTCCGGTTTAGAATACACATCAAACACCCCAATTTTACATATCACAGTCAGCTGGTGGTGGTGAGGGTGATGGTGGTGGTGGTTATACTGAGGGTGATGGTTGTGATGGTGATGGTTGTGGTGGTGATGGTGGTGGTTATACTGGTTGTGGTGGCGGTGTTGTAGTGTGATCTCAAGTTAGCCCTAGTTAAGCGGATCTCTGATCAAAGGCATTCCAGTGTTGACCATCGAGTTTTTTGTGGTTTTTGATTTTGTTTGTTTGTGTTAGAAATTTTCGGGGGGGGGGGGGTTGTTTGTTTTTGGTGGGGTGGGTGCTTTTGTTTTTTTGTACCTTTTTTATCTAGGACTCACTCCAGTTAAACTCTGGTTCAATAAATATCAAAAACTAGTCAACTGTAACTATCCTGTCCTTTCATCAGACATAATAACATAATCACAGCCGAACTGTGTAGACGTGTTTTCTTGGGGCTCTGCTAGAGTCAGCAGCAACACACACTAACACGTGTTGCTACCCACACAATATATATATATGATACTAATATTATAATATAATTATAATATTAATTGGGGTAAGTATACTCATTTACATGATGTTTTTTAGCTCAATGCATGAGAGCCATACTAGTCGCGAATTATTAAACAAAATAGTTCGTTATACGTAACTCAACACGCTTAGAAACAATTGTCAGTTTATAAATGCTTTAATTCTTAGGTTTTTATACATAAACTACAAATATGTATGTATGTATATATATATATATATATATATATATATATATATATATATATATATATATATATATATTTATTTATTTATTTATATATATATATGACGGGGTTAAATTTTCGTTCTCCTCCCATCAAATACCCCTATGCTTCATTCAACCACCCTTAAAAATTAATTTCCTCAAAAACAAACAAAAAATCCAACTAATGAATATTGTCATTGTGTACCCCTTCAGATATTTTCTCCTCGTGAAACCCCTACCGTGATCTATATAAATAAGAAACGTTATACTCTGTTGAACTCTATTTTCGGAAACAAACTTTTATGCCAGCTCAATTACCATCATATCCTTTCACACACTACCCAACTTACTCACAAATTAAACTTATCAACATTTGTTAATTTTTTTTTTAATTCTAATCACAAAAACAGACATTTTTTATGTATCGCATCAACCAGAACGCCCACACAGCTATACCTAAAGTAACCCATACAAAATCATTATCTTCAAATAAAAGTCAATAAATAAGTTCCCAACCAAATAACACCACTATATATATTCTTCATGTCAAACTCCCGACCAAACAACACCACCATATATATCCTTCATGTCAAACTCGCAACCAAACAACACCACCATATACATCCTTCATGTCAAACTCCCAACCAAACAACACCACCATATATATCCTTCACATTAGGATTAGCTAGAAAGACTCGAAACTGAGCCAAATTTCTTGGATAAGTCCAACGATTCCAAAAGCACATTGCAGGATATTGGGTATTCGACCACGATAACGTGCCTACTCCCACAAACTTTCAGTTAGAGAATTTCTAGTAAATAAAAACATTCCCACTCTTCCACATCCTCCATACAGACCAGATCTAGCTCCCTATGATTTCTACTTCTTCCCTAAGTTGAAATCGAAGTTGAAGGGTCATCATTTTGGGACTGTGGAAAACATACAAAAATTTTAACCGACGAGCTAAGGAGACTCATGGAAAATGACTTCCAGTACTGCTACGATCAATGGAAAAAACGCTGGAACCACTGTCTGACTTCCCAAGTGTCGTATTTTGAAGGAGATAACTACACATCTAAATAAAACATCAGTATTCTTACTTTTTGAACAAACCTCGTATGTGGTGGTAGTTGTTGGTGGAGGTGTAACGAACTTTAACAAATTTGACTACTTTAGGCGGAAAACATGAGTTTCTTACTGAAATTATACACATAAATTCTTATATATTATAATATATACAGGAAATGTCAGTGAATAGGGAAACTAACGGAAAGATGAGGGAGGGAAGTAATCTTGGATTGTTTCTTATTGTTGTTGTTGTTAATGTAATAGTAACAGTTGCAGCTGTTCACGAAAGTATTATGTTATAGTAGTAGTAGTAGTAGTAGTAGTAGTAGTAGTAGTAGTAGTAGTAGTAGTATTAGAATTTGTAACTAGAGTAACCAAAAATGAAAGAGACCTTCGCCATCCCCATCACCCCCGCCAATTAAATTAATTTTTCTTACACTAATTAAAAACCCCCGACTGTGTTTCAGATACGCTCCCCTCTTTTACGTTAAGTAATCAAGAAGGAAACATCCAATGCCAGAATTATTTTCTTTCTCCAGCTAGAAATAATAGCGAAATATTCCTCAATTCACACCCCTGACACCTTTAAAAAACTAAGTACATAGACATAGACATAGACAGGGTGGGCCAAAAGTCACTTCCTATTTTAAAAAAGTTCATTATCTTTTTTATTATTAAAATATTATATATTTTTTTTATTTCAGATTAAAATTAAATAAAAACAAGATCCAACTATGAAATTTAATCTAAAGATAAAAAAATTAGTTTTGAGTTAATTTGTAATGTTTTATTAAAGAAAATAGGTAAGAAATGACTTTTGGCCCACCCTGTATAAATGGAATCGTCACAGAGGGAACGACTTTTTACCATTGCTCTGATCGATCAAGTTGGTGTGAAATAATGTAGCGAAATATCCTTCAATTCATACTCTTGCCATCTTTAAAAAACGAAGTATTCATAGATATATATAAATGGAATGGTTACAGTGGGGATGCATTTTTACCATTGCTCTGTTCGATCAAGTTGTCTGAATTAATAGCAAAACTTTTAAGAATGTTATTTAGATTGCTTAGTCCATTGAAAATACTCTGTATATTGATTTCTAACATTTGTATGGTGAGAAACCATCTGCAATACATTGACCATTACATATTTTATTGAAGTTAGAATAAACAAAAGGCAAGGTCGAATTTACCTACATTTAAACTGACAACGTAACTAAATATCGCAATAGATTTTGCTTAGTTTTCTAATGATCACGTTACTGATTGCCTTTATATATATATATATATATATATATATATATATATATATATATATAAAGTGGTGTGTACCCTGCTTTGAAGGAGATTTTGTTCACTTTTTGGTTAATCCAATTCAGGATTCTAGCCTGTGGAAAGAACATACGTATCTACACGTTTCTAACAACCAGTTAGAAGAGAGTATATTCTCCCAGTCTAGTTGTTAGTAAATATTCTGAATAATTTACACGATAGTGTAAGATTTCACAATTAATATTTAAGAAAATTTACGTAACGCACCTCAAGGTATAGGAATTAATTTATTATATACATCAGAAACTACTTTCAGCCTTCCTCTGAACAAATCTGTAAGTCATAGCCTTTGGCATGAAGATGCGTGTCTAACAACACACACACAGATATAAATAAATTAAAATAATATATATATCTATATCAATATATATATATATATATATATATATATATATATATATATATATATATATATAAGAGTATAGTGGTAGGAAAAACAAACGACTAGGCATGACGAACTCCTTTCCTGCTCTTTACTTCCACTACGGTTTTTTTACCTGCTGAATCCACGTTCTGTACTCTTGTATTCTCTTTCTCCCTTATCTCCCCTTATATTTTAACCTTTTCCTATGTCATTTTTCCCCCCTCTTTTTCCCCCCTATTTTTTGCCTTACCCTTCACATACCAAAATTTTCTTTTTTTTTTTTTAGGTATTAATTTTTTATATAATGGTTTTGTGTGTTTTTATATAATTGTTTCTACCTTTGGCACAAGGCCAGCAATTATCCAGTACATTACTGGTACTTTATTTTATCGACCCCGCAAGGATGAAAGGCAAAGTCAACCTCGGCGGGATTTGAACTCAGATCGAAAAGGGACGTAACTATGCTGGAAAGCATGGCGTCCGACCCTCTACCGATACTGCCAATCCACCGCCTTGTTTTTATATAATAGCCTCAGTAAAGGCTTGAGCTCCTGCCGTAGGGTCAGTTTTTTCCTATGTGTGTGTGTGTGTATATATATATATATATATATATATATATATATATATATATATATATATATATATATATATATATATATATATATATATATATTATTATAAATCATGAAGAATTAATAAATTAAATACTCAGAGCAATATATTATTATAAATCATGTCTACAGAATTATTAGATAAACAAAATATATGCTCCATTTCCTCTGCCAAACAGCACAATCAACCATATAAAAAAAATCAATTATACTAAGCCATAAGGATAAAAGCTCCTATGAAGAAATCTCCGACAAATAAACGAGAGTGGCCTCTTCGCGTTATCCACAGCAGGTTATTTATCCAACATTTCGACAGCATGCATAAATCGACCAAGTACATAATTAACCATATGCCATTCGGTGTAAAATCAAACATAGAAGAACTGTGTACATACCGTAACCATCTCTACCATGGTTTCGTCTGTATTTTTAGATATCCTATTAATAGGAAATCCATTGAGTTCGGAATCATCAAGAGATAAACTCAAAAATAGACACTTAGTATTCCAAGCCGATCGCGCCAAAATTGGATTCAAAAATGGCTAAGAATCACACTATGGCCGTGGTCAAGTTGGAAAGAATGTGATTGGCTGTTGACGGCGTGTAGGCCTGTCGCTCGAAAGCACAGCCAAATATCGCCAAATTTAATCTCAACCTTACGGGAGATTATTAAATATAAAGGTTTACATATACATAAATTAATATATGTTACAACCGGTCACTTTTTAGCTCTATGAAGAATTAATAAATTAAATGCTCAGAGCAATATATTATTATAAATCATGTCTACAGAATTATTAGATAAACAAAATATATACTCCATTTCCTCTGCCAAACAACACAATCAACCATATAAAAAATCAATTATACTAAGCCATAAGGATAAAAGCTCCTATGAAGAAATCTCCGACAAATATATAAATTTATGTATATGTAAACCTTTATATATATATATATATATGTATATATACGTAATTGTATGTCTGTTTGTATTTCTGTGGTTGGGGTTTTTTTTGTGTGTGTGTATATGTATATATATTTATGTTTGTGTGTGTGCGTGTGTGTGTATATGTATATATGTATGAGGGTGTATGTGCATCATTACATATAGTGATTTGATGATTATTTTCATTGATCTTTTGCTCATGGAACTTATTGAATGCTCTATGTCTGCTATGGGCATTTATACCCATTTCTAAATATATATTTTTTTATTTATTATTTTATTTGTCGTATTCCCAATTTGATATACAATATTTATTTTATAATATTTATGTGCTTTCTCATATATATATATATATATTGAGTTATATATGTTATGTGTGTGTATGTGTGTGTGTATGTGTGTGTGTGTGTTTACGTATGCATAGGTATGTGTATGTATATATGTGTGTGTAGGTATATATGTGTATGTTAGTATGTATGTGTATGTATGTGTATATATATATATATATATATATATATATATTTTTTTTTTTTTTTTAGAGTTAAATAAGGTTCATATGAATTATCTAAGAATGAGTTTTAAATACATATATATATATATATGCGTTTTTCTGTTATGTATGTATATGCATGTGTATAATTGTATGGCTATGTATGTGTGTGTGTGTGTGTGTGTGTGTGTGTGTGTGTGTGTGTGTGTGTGTGTGTGTGTGTGTGTGTATGTATATATATATATATATATATATATATATATATATATATATACTAGCAGAAGTACCCGGCGTTGCCCGGGTGTAAGTCGACCTTTGGTCTGTTAGAATGTGTGAAAGTTACTTCCCGCGCATCACAGGTTCAAAACTTCGAACTTCAATGGAAAAAAATAGGTTAGTAGACTCAGGTGTGTAATTTATTAATTGTAGTTACACAGTGTATCGTTGAAATTGTTCTCTGCACGACTGACTGAAGTCATAATCGCTTGATATTGAATGTTCAGTTAATTTAAAGTAGGGTGAAAATGTCGATTACTTTCAGGGGTTTTTTTTTTTACAATTTTTGCGCTCACATGTGCAGAAGAAGAATTAAAAGGGCCTTTATCTTAACCGCGGCATAATGGCGAGTCTTTTGTGACAGTTTTCAAGAATATAGGACGTAAAAAGTTTTCCCATGTGTAACGTTGCCTTGTTTTTTTGCGCAAAGTCGAGCCCCGCTTCAGTTTTATTGATTTTTTACATCAATGCGTGATCTCTGAAGTAGATTTGAGTAGCTAAAAACCTGTCCCGGTAAATTTGCTATAGGTGAAAAAAAGTTGATCAAAATTGTATCTAGGGTTATTGCCCTTTGCCACAGCCTCAAGCCTCGTCTGACGGGATGTTGGTGATTCCTCCGTCAGCGCTTGTTGGCGACGAAGGCGAACATCAGCAAGCCTTGTCGTACGTGATGTTGGTGACTCAACCAGCCGGGAAAGACGTCTATCAGCGAGTTGAGATTCGCGCTCAGCAGGTGTTTCCTAGAGAAAATTAATTAATTCTACTGGTTAGCTAAGCCAATGGCAGTGTCAATAGTAAATGAGAAAAGTCTAACATGAACAAAAGGGAATCAAGGTAAGACAATAAATTTAATATAACTACGATTAGAATGTTGTAGTTGCTTAAAAGTGGTGACAGTTAGGATAAACGCAGTACTTGCTAACATTAAGGGAGAATATTGCATAAAGGATTAATCAATTGTGAATGAACTCATACCTGAGAACGCCTAATTCGTTGTCTCAAAGCAATAGCTGTACCTTTTTTGGAGGTAAGTCTTGAACGTTTCCGTGTGGGCATAACGACGTGTAACGAAGCTGTTAGGTTAGAGAGAGGTGATTAAATACAGAGAGAGATGACACCAGATTCGTTAGCATGGTTACTGGTGAATGGGAAGGTTTGGAAATATGATTACAATAACTTACTGAATTTTCCCGTCTATAAATTGCACTTAAAATAATTAAATTTAATCAAAAAACAGCTCTGCGCTTTATACTCCGGTGAGCCTTATGTATAAATAATACAATGGTAATCAATCACGGCTCTAACAGAAGTAATAGATCTAGACTAAAAGTAAAGAAGATAGCATTTTCTGGTTGGCCTTACATGCCGTTGCGCGGACCTGATTTTAAAAGATACGCCTTATATCCTGGTGAGCCTTATAGAGCGGAAAATATCTATTGGAAAAGAATACGAATTCATGACCAAGGTGTGACAAAATAGGCGTCTATACAGAGCCTGAAACAAACTTGTCCAAAACCCTAGGATTTTTCTCGTTTTAGTTACAAAAAGTGTATCGTAGAATTTTGTCTCTTTATTTACAAAATAACCAAAGTGTAATAGTAGCTATATTTCTGACATATCATGCCAAAAAGAACAATATATTCAAAAAATGTTCTAAAATACATTCAATCTCTCTTTTTGACCGATATCTTAATAAGCAAGTTATCGATTTTTTATTGGCTGTCAGTGTCTATCTGCATGCAGGTGTGCACGTGTGCGCAATTAATTGCAAATACGCTCATAACATTTAGTCGTAAGCAGAACAAAAAATGCCATTAGAGGTGGGCTAATAATGAAGACACAAACCCTGGTGAACTTACGTTTAAACACCCGAAAAGTTACTCACTTCCTGTGCAAAAGACTGTATTATAAATTAAGTAATTTTTTAGAATCTTTTGTTTAAAAAAGGAAAACATTGGTACGACGTAAATTTTTTTACTTGTATTGTATGTGTACAACACAACTTGGTCAACATATTATTTAGTAATTTTTTTTTCAAAAAGCATGATTATTTAAGACTGTTTGAAAATTTACTCACAGCTTTTAGGTTCACAAAAGACATCATTAAATTTGGTTCCCATTTCAGATAGGGATAATACTGTATTTCCACTTGAATAAGGTGGAATATGAAAAGAAACTCTTTAATGGTCGGTCGTTTACTGAGACAGCTGGGAAGACATGCAGCTGGCCGTCCAATCAATAACGCACGTCCTTATATGGGCATATGAAATTTATTTTTATTGCGCCAGATGTAAACTAAGAGTTCTTGTATTCGAATTCACATAAAATTTCATTGGAATCGAAAAACATTCTGTCATAGGGCCCGATTATCGATTTTTCGAAAATTTCAAGTAGCCTATTCCACTCTACGCGTTGAGTTTTATATATGTGTGAGGTTTCATGAAAATTGGATGAACAGTGTAGCAGGCAAGTTCGGTACACTAAACAATGTCCATCTTCCCTTTATATATATAGATATATATATATATATATATATGTGTGTGTGTATGTATATATGTGTGTGTATATAAGAATATATGTGTGTGTGTGTATGTATTTGTGTATGCGTATGTATGTGTTTATGTATTTGTATATATATATTTATGTGTGAGAGTGTGTGTATGTATTTATTTTTACGTATGTATGTGTACGTGCATTTGTGTGTATTGCTTACCACGTGTGTTTGTTCATTTATTTGTTGCCTGTATCGCTGTCAACTTTATAATAGTCTTTATTTTCTTTTTTATATATTTTTTCTTAGATTTATTTGCGTGTGTGAATATGTAGAGGTTTGTGTATATTTTTTCTATTGTTGTGCATGCATATGTATGCATGTATATATGTGTATGTATGTGTATGTATGTACGTGTGTATATACGTATGATTGTGTGTATGTATGTATGTATGTATGTATGTATGTATGTATGTATGTATGTATATGTATGTGTGTATGGCTATGTATGTGTATGCATATATATATATATATATTTATATTTCTATATGTATATGTATATATGTGTGTGTGGTTGTATATATGTATGTGTATGTATGGATATGTTGATATTTATGTATTTATGTGTGTATGTATGTATGTGTATATGTATGTGTATGTATAAATATACACATATATATGTGTATATGTGTGTGTGTATGTATGTATGTGTGTATGTATATATATATATATATGTGTGTGTGTATGTATATAAGTGTGTGTGTGTGTGTGTGTGTGTGTGTGTGTGTGTGTGTGTGTGTGTGTGTGTGTGTGTGTGTGTGTGTGTGTGTGTGTGTGTGTGTGTGTGCGCGCGTTTGCATGTGTGTTTTTATTTTATTTTTCCTTTCCTTCTTCCTTCTCCAGCCTCACTTTCATATAGATTGCATTTTTGTTTTTAGAATCCAATATCAATAAATATACCAGGATTTTTTCATTCTGATGATTGAAAGCAACATTTTTTGCTTTTAAGAAACCACTGGTAAATGGAATAATTGCCTTATGTTGTTTATTACATAACTCTTAAGCTCTGTTACCTACATAGAGCACTCTTTTTTCCTGGACTTTTCCGACGGAATTACTTCATTCACACACACATATATATATATATATTTATATATATATATATATATATATATATATATATATATATATATATATATATATATATATATATATATATATATATATATATATATTAATTAAAATAACAGATTAAAGTTTAAGCAAAGAATCGCTGCTTTCACCCTTAACGGGATCTTCTGAAACTAACAAAGTCAATCTGTGAACGCAGAAGTGAATATTTCAAAAACTTTGCAACCGGAGGAAGACAGGAAGACGATACTTTGGTTCGTGGAAACGTTCCCTGGCAAAGAACGGGAAAAAACGAATATAATACGTCATTATTTGGAGCGGTGAAAAACAATTACATGCAAAGACAAGACCACGTTTATGGTATAAAAGAAGTCGTAGACTAGTATTCTATTAGGTGGTTCATAGAGACGTTCTCTGGCAATGAACGAAACAAAACGAAGATATACGTCATATGTTGAGCGGTGGAGAACAATTGCACGCAAAGACAAAACCACGTAAATGGTATAACTGAAGTCGTAGACTAAAATTCTAACTAGGAAACCGAATGATTCTCGGCTTCAGAGTTAAGAATAAAGTAAATAAAATACAGAGGTAATTGAAATTAAATAAATACATACACGCATCCATTTACGTACATACACAAGCATACGCGAAAACACACGCCATAGGTAACCAAATACACGCACGTACACAAAAAAAAACAAAAAAAAAAAAAAAAAAAAACCCGCACGCACATACAGAACCAACGAAACGCATGTACCCGCACGCATACGAATGTATACACCAAACACACATAAAAATATATATAAAAATATACAAATTAATATATATATATATGTGTGTGCGTGTATACATATAATTAAATAAACGTATAATAAATAAATAAATAGGTATATAACAAGCGCACACACATACCTAGATGTAAATACACATATGTTCGGAGACGTACGTCAACCAAAACACGAAGTACACATATACACACACCCTACATACGTACGAACCCGCATACTCACACAGACGCAAAACTCACGTATACACATAACCAAAAGCATATGTACCAGAATATATAAAGTATACGCCATAACACATACAATCAAATATACGTACGAGGAAGTATACGTACCTTCACAAAACATACAGGAAATATATACTTACCTATACAAAAAAGTAATGGTATAAACATAACATATACTTAGCTACCACATCAAGACGTAAAATATCCACGCATAGTTCGTACTATCCGTTAGGGTATAATGTGGGGCTGTAATACAGGAAAGTTTTGTGCAATTTATGTTTACAAGCCGAAATTGCCTCAGGTTTTTTGTTTAAGATGAGGTCTTTGGCGTCGAGTATTTCCAGAGCCTCAACGGCGCAGAGGTCGCATGGTCTTTTATTTCCACGAAGTCCGATTTAGGTAGACTTAGTAAAAGGATTCTTGATAGAATTATACCTGAAATTAGAAGTTTGGGCCCTCTTGCACTGTGGAACAATTCTTTCGCGGTGATTGATTGGTTCAACGGCATATATAACAAGGAACATTGCCGTTTTATCCAATTCGACATCAATAATTACTACTCCTCCATCACTTTACCACTTCTCCTTAGAGCTATCAATTTCGCTAAAACACTCACAGTGGTTAAGGATTTTGAAGTTGGTGTCATCCTCAATGCCCGTAAGTCGGTGATTAATTTCGAGGACTCTATTTGGATTAAAAAATCCAATAGTACCCCATTCGACGTGAGTATGGGCGCCAGCGATTCTGCGGAGGTTACTGATCTTATAGGCCTTTTCCTTCTTTTCTCTATCAAGGAAGAATTCACCAACGTGGGCGGTGGTTTGTACCGTGATGATGGTCTTTTGACCATGACTAAGTGCGGCCCACGTGCTTGCGACAGGTTCAGAAAAGAACTCACAGCCTTCTTTAAAGGCTTCAACCTCTCCATACAGGTTGAGGCCAACCTCTCTGTCGTTAATTACCTTGACGTTACCTTCAATTTATAGAATGGCTTTCATTACCCGTATAGAAAGCCGAATGATACGCTTAATTACATAAGTAAACTTTCTAACCATCCTGCCAGCATAACCAAGAACCTGGTAAGAAACGTTTCTTTGAGGCTTTGCCGTCTATCTACTAACGAGCATATTTTAAACGACCATTCTACATATTACAATGAAGCTCTTACTCGGAGTGGATTTGTCGACAAGGTAGCATATACAGAGTACGAGAATAGACCTAGAAGAAATAGATCCCGACGCATTAAGTGGTATAACCCACCATATAATATGGAGGTGGCCACACCATTAGCTAAGATCTTTCTCTCCCTTATTATGAAGAATTTCCCCCTACACATAAATATAGTAAAATGTTTAATAGAAATACTATTAAAATTTCTTACTCTACGACTCCTAACCTTGCACATAACATCACAGCTTCAAATTTAGCTAAACTACCTAGCCGTAGGAACACGTGCAACCCTGTAGTTAGTACTAACTGTAATTGTAGGAATCGGGTGACTGCCTCTTATCCGGGAAATGCATCTCTAGTAACATTGTATACAAATGTAAGGTTGAAATACCCACGTCCCGTAGGGCCTACATAGGGTTAACCGCCAATAGATTCAAGCAGCGTCTTTACATTCATACCCAGTCTAAAAGACAACCATACCCAATATAAGTTACACTGGGAGATCCTAGCTAGGGCTAGATCGTATAACGGAAATAAAAGACCATGCGACCTCTGCGCCGCTGAGGCTCTGGAAATACTCTACGCCTAGGACTACATCTCAAACAAAAAATCTGAGGCAATTTCGGCTTGTAAACATAAATTGCACAAAACTTTCCTGTATTACAGCCCCACATTATACCCTAACGGATAGTACGAACTATACGTGGATATTTTACGTCTTGATGTGGTAGCTAAGTATATGTTATGTTTATACCATTACTTTTTTGTATAGGTAAGTATATATTTCCTGTATGTTTTGTGAAGGTACGTATACTTCCTCGTACGTATATTTGATTGTATGTGTTATGGCGTATACTTTATATATTCTGGTACATATGCTTTTGATTATGTGTATACGTGAGTTTTGCGTCTGTGTGAGTATGCGGGTTCGTACGTATGTAGGGTGTGTGTATAGGTGTACTTCGTGTTTTGGTTGACGTACGTCTCCGAACATATGTGTATTTACATGTAGGTATGTGTGTGCGCTTGTTATATACGTATTTATTTATTTATTATACATTTATTTAATTATATGTATACACGCACGCACACACACACACACACACACACACACATATATATATATATTAATTTGTATATTTTTATATATATTTTATGTGTGTTTGGTGTATACATTCGTATGCGTGCGGGTACAGGCGTTGCGTGGGTTCTATATGTGTGTGCGGGGTTTTTTGTTGTTGTTTTTTGGGGGGGCGGGGGGGTTTGTGTACGTGCGTGTATTTGTTTACCTATGGCGTGTGTTTTCGCGTATGCTTGTGTATGTACGTAAATGGATGCGTGTATGTATTTATTTAATTTCAATTACCTCTGTATTTTATTTACTTTATTCTTAACTCTGAAGCCGAGAATCATTCGGTTTCTTAGTTAGAATTTTAGTCTACGACTTCAGTTATACCATTTACGTGGTTTTGTCTTTGCGTGCAATCGTTCTACCCCGCTCCACATATGACGTATTATCTTCGTTTTTTCCGTTCATTGCCAGAGAACGTCTCTATGAACCACCTAATAGAATACTAGTCTACGACTTCCTTTATACCATAAACGTGGTTTTGTCTTTAAATATAATGACGTATTATATTTGTATTTTCCCGTTCTTTGCCAAGGAACGTTTCCACGAACCAAAGTATCGTCTTCCTGTCTTCCTCCGATTGCAAAGTTTTTTGAAATATTCACTTCTGCGTTCACAGATTGACTTTGTTAGTTTCAGAAGATCCCGTTAAGGGTGAAAGCAGCGATTCTTTGCTTAAACTTTAATCTGTTATTTTAATTAATATTTTCTCTACGGTTCTTATATATTTGATAT
Organism: Eledone cirrhosa; assembly: GCA_964016885.1. NCBI lineage: Eukaryota > Metazoa > Mollusca > Cephalopoda > Octopoda > Eledonidae > Eledone > Eledone cirrhosa. The sequence goes on along the minus strand of OZ024753.1, from coordinate 27,175,518 downwards.
ATATTTATCCTTATCGAGCCCCCTTTGGATTTTAGTCTTCAAATTTATTATTATTACTATATATATATATATATATATATATATATATATATATATATATATATATATATATATATACAACGAAGCCCAATTTTCGACTTTTGAAGTATTGAGAATATATGTATATATATATATATATTGTGTGTGTGTGCTTTCTACCTAGTCAGATTTAATTCCATTTGTCAGAAGATCAACGACCCGTGTTCATTTTAATTAAATTGTGTAATGGGATTTTAACTGTTAATGCAGTGAATTAAATATCTTAAGATTGCAAATGTTTTTCAGGGAAATATCAACTGTAGAATCTCTAATAATATTAATAGATGTATTATTAGGGATTCTAATAATATATGAGGTTGATGTGTTTTTTGAAGTCATAAATGATGTAAGTGAAATAGTTTTGTATGTATGTTTAAATCAGTTATTGACTGATGTCAGCATATGTAACAAGGAGTTACATATGTTGTGCATGAAAGAATGTTAGCACCATCCTATCACATACTGTATCGTTACACCTTATCAACACACCAACACATAATTGTATGACGCTACCACTTAAACAAATATACAACTACACCACGTCAACGTACCGCAATAACACACCACTTCAACAACTGACAACACTGTCTCTATATATATATATATACTCCTCGGAGTTCCTGTTCTCCCCCTATGCGAACTTTCCTGAACTTGAAACCTCCTCCACTTTCAGCAAGCGTAAACCTAATATAACTGTGTTTTGTTCGTTCATTTTCAACTATATATATATATATATATGAATGTATATATAGTGTATTTTGCAATACACTTTATGCTTAATTAAAAGCATTTTGAAGACCGTATGCTATTGTTTTAGAGTAGTGACAGACTCACTGACTTTAATTTCAGCAAACAGGGGGAGATAAAGCTGACAAAGCCTTGTTTCTGCATTTATTGATGCTTATCAAAGCCAAGTACCCCTAATATATATATATATATATATATATATATATATATATATATATATACAGGGGCTTCGTTTGCCTTAAAAATGTGAGGGGGACAAACCAACATTTGTTGATTCTTAAAGGAGGATGTTAGTATTGCTTATGGTGCCTTTTCCAGACCCTATCACATAAGTAAAATACATAAGTAAAATTTTAGGCTAATTAAATTTTATATATTCAAATGAAGTTCAGATATAAAAAAAAAAGCTTTAAAAGAATATATATATATATCAAATAAACAAAAAATAAAACATAGACATTTGAAAAAGTGGGGGGGGGTCCCTGGTACTCCGCTTAAACAAGGCCCTTGTACATATAAATATATATATATATATATATATATATATATATATATATATATATATATATATATATATATATATATATATATATATATATATATATATATATATATACATATATATATATATATACATACATATATATATATATACATACATATATATGTATACATACATATATATACATATATACATATACATATATATATATGTGTGTGTGTGTGTGTGCGTATATACATGAAGGACTAGCGTCCGAAACGTTAAGACCCTCTTCCTGCTATTTCAAGCGTTAACCTAATATATCCCTTCCATATACTGTACCGATTGTGTTGTTATTTCTGTTTACCTTATATATATATATATATATATATATATATATATATATATATATATATATATATATATATATATATACATACATACATACATATTGTTGCACGATCCAGCATTTTTAAAATGGTATTCTTAATTAAACCATTTTGCTAGTTTGAGAGGTAATGAGGGTGAAGATGTGTGTGTGTGTGTGTGTGTGTGTGTGTGTGTGTGTGTGTGTGTGTGTGTGTGTGTGTGTGTGTGTGTGTGTGTGTGTGTGTGTGTGTGTGTGTGTGTGTGTGTGTGTGTGTGTGTGTGTGTGTGTGTGTGTGTGTGTGTGTGTGTGTGTGTGTGTGTGTGTGTGTGTGTGTGTCTTGTACATCGCTTTTCTTTATTTCCTTCTTCCAGTCACCTTCTTGCGCCAACTCTTCTTTCTTTCCATAGCACTATTTAAATAATTATACCGCACATATGCTTGATGATGCTCGAGCTTTTTACGTTTAGTTAAATGGGAAGTAGTGATATTTATTCATTTCAGAAATATATAGTTGCAGGAGATGATCGTTTGCGAGCAAGGTCAAGTGAAGAATTAACAACAGCAATGTTAAGTAAAACGGCTCCAAGCATCTTTGACTGGCCGGAAATCAGAGTCTAACTCTATAAATCTCTCCATATGAAAGGGAACGATGTATAGTGTTTTATTGTGCAGACGGCAACTTCCTTTTAAACTAGACAACCCACACCATCCCCCCACATCCTCAAAGGATCGAGGATACGGGAGGATGATGTGGGTAGATATGTTTAATCCATACACACACTCGTGTTACATTAGTACGCAATGACCCATTCCCGCACACCCTACCTTTACACCAAATCCCCATTATAATAATGTTCTGTTTGTAATTCATTATAAAACAACACATAACAAGCAACAACAACAACTACTACTGCTGCTGCTACTACTATTGCTGCTGCTACTACTACTGTTACTGCTGCTGCTACTACTACTGCTGCTGCTACTACTGCTGCTGCTGCTGCTACTACTACAACAGCTGCCACTACTATTGTTGCTGCTGCTGCTGCTGCTGCTGCTACTACTGTTGCTTCTGAACGGTAATTTGAGGGAAATTACTTTAATCTAATATTACGCATTTATGGTCACTATTATTTTTGTTATTATTATTTGTCTCTGAACGGTACGCCACGCCTGCTTACGCTCCGTAAGTTTTGTTTGTGTACATCCATTCATATTGGTATTTGGTTTAACAATTTTGTTACAAAGGGAGAATAGGGCTTTAGTCTTGTCCTTAAAAGAGAGTCCCCATAATATTTTGGTCTTGAGCCCAAATATATGAACTTTAAATTTGAAATTGTGCCATGAAATGTTTTTTGTAAAGCCAAAATGGCAAAATTCTTGAAAAAAGCGTGTCACGAAAGGAATTTGAACGGCGCTTTGAAGATAGATAACAACAATGCCACCACCGTCACCACCACTACTGACATCACCAACAACGCTACCGTCGCCACCAGCGGCAACGACAACAAGAACGGTGGAAGCACCAGCAAAAAAGCAACAAGGACAACAACTACAACGACAATAACATAACCACTGAACTATTCGTTCTTCTGGACATCCTAAATAAAGACGAACTCTTAAAACAAGCCACCCAATTAATCAAGCGGCAAAATACCAAAGCGTCTAAAGAAAAGATCAAGTCGGTCAGAAATAGCACCTTAAAGTGAGTGAGAAAGAGCACTGAAAGGCATTATGCCCGATATAAAACATATTGCCAGAGCCAAGCAATACGCAGCCATTTCAGTGCTCTTCAAAGGCGAAAAGCTCACCGTCAAACACTCTAGTTCGCATTCGGACAGACCAATACGTCTTACATCCTTCGTACCACAGAAGAAAAGCCGTAAAGGTCAGGATTGGCGGTATTCCGCTACGACTGAACGTCTCGTGGGTTCTGGCCTATGTGGTAAGAGAGGGTAGTGACACACTCTTGGAAGTCAGGCACGCCCGGAGAGAACAAATGAATTAATTTGTGAAACACAAACTGCCTACCTTTGTTTTTCTTTATACAGTTACCTTCCTTTTCTATTACAAAATTTAATATATTCGTCTAATTATAGGATAACTAGCAGAAAAACCACCCTACGCGTGGTTTTCTGCTAGCATGTGTAGAGTATATATTGATATTATACACAAATATATATGCATGTAGATATGATACATCAAATAAAATCGTAATTGACAATATACACAAATTGAACGAAGTCTATGTTACACTGTTTTCTGTAATCAGTAACGTAATCCATGATACATTTTAAAAAAGAGGATATTATATATAAACTGCATTAGGAGAAAATTAGCGACGGAAATATATGCTATATTTTTATAAGTGTTATAATATAACGGACGCTAAAACGGCCGCTAACCGGAAGTGTTGACATTTGAAAATTTTAAAGAAGTGAATTTTAAAGGTCTTTAAATAAGCTATAAAATATATTTAATCAACAGCCACGAAATTTAGCACATAAATTATGTAATAGTCATTCATTATTTATTCAAAGTAATCCAACTTATTTTACAAACGGGGTAAAAAAAATATATTCTGGACGCAATTCCGCACTCCTTTCTTTATTGTAGTTAAGATTTGTGGGTTATCAGCCCTCAAGACTCTCTAAAATCGCCACGAATGAAGACATTTTTATCCTTACGGGGGTCGATAAAATAAAGTACCAGTAATGTACTGGGTAATTGCTGGCCTTGTGCCTAAAGTAGAAACAATTATTGACAGGCTCAATGAGTTGGAATAAACAACCCAACGAAACGTAAGTAATTGTACATGTCACTGTTCTAACTGATTATACATAACTCGTCCTATGGACTGAGTGCTCTTAACCCTTGAATATTTATACCAAGTTTGGACTACAGTATATATATATATGTGTGTGTGTGTATGTATGTATGTGTACACATGAGTTTGTGAAGTTACGCATTGATATAACACGATTTATGTCATAAGATATTAAAATAAATATGTATATAAAATTGCTCAAAACATAAATTAATGTTTAGTACATGTAGTCGTAATTATGAGGGGGGGGGGGGTGAAAAAGGAAATTGTGCAAACATTTCCGGTATTTATAATAGTTTAGGCCACGGTAAGTTCCGCTGGAAATGACGGAATGAGGTGTCGTTTTTCTATAGACCGAAGGAATTAAATAGAGCGAAGATATATATATATAAACGAGTGGTTTGTACTTAAGATTCTTCTCATAGAAAATAGTTGTTAATGACTATCGTTATAGATTGCTGGATTTTTTTATAGAATACGTTGATTAACATTATTCTAGGTATGTCATGCAATACATATATTGCTGTATCATTCGTGTGTTGTGTGTGGGGGGTGGGGGTGGGGGTTACTGTAACGGAATACTCCTATGTTTTACCTGGCGAATCTTCGCCAGGTAAAACATAGGAGTATTCCGTTACAAAGTAAACAGAAATAATATAACAAACGACATTGTACATTAAAGAAATGTATTAGTTTAACGCTTGAAATAATAGGAAAGATTCTTAACGTTTCGGACACTAATGCTTCATCAGAAGATAGAATTAGAAATAAAAGATAAAGAGTACAGTGTGTTTTGAAACAAACCGTCTTCTATTTTTTAGTGGGTAAAGTGACTACATACGAGACTTTCTAAGTCCCTTCTCCTCCAGGATGTAGTCACAAATGAATGTCTTCTAAAACTGAAGATAAAAATCTAACAGATAAAAGAAAGAGCAAATAGAATTAAAATAGAATTTTTTTTTTTCGCACAGTTCTCTGGGCAATATCTGAGAGGGATAAAACTTACATCATTCAGGCAGGGAACTCCTCCTCACTTACTGTCCTAGTTCTCGGCGTTATGAGAGTTCAAGAAATACATCAGACGATGATAAAACGCAAACCATTGTAATGCATGAATGACCAGACAGCTCAAGGGGGGCAGTAGTGAGGGGAAGGGATAAGGTAAGTGATGGGGAACCGTAAGGAGAATTGGGACAAGCTGGGGTTATTATTTATTGATTTCATCTGTTCAAGATACGCTCTATGGATGATTAAGCCTTCAAACCTCAACCATAAACTCTCTCACACACACACACAGACCCACACTCATATCATAGACACACACACACTCTCACTCACTCACACAAACATTTTGTATTTTGTCTTTCACTCTACATTTTACTACGGTATATATTATTTTATAAGGCGGTCCCCCAGCATGACCCTAGTTTGATAACTGAAACCATTTAAAGAATAAAAGAATGTGTGTGTGTGTGTGAAATATTCATTGAGGAAGTCACAGGAGCAATGAGTACACTGGAAGTGCCGAA
>OZ024753.1:27066989-27164489 GCA_964016885.1 Eledone cirrhosa | reverse complement strand
CTTTCTCTCTTTCTTCTTCTTTTTCTTCTCTCTCTACCTAACCTCCTATTACCTCAAAATCTCTCTCTCTATCTATCTATCTGAAGCTCCTCTGTATTTCGCTGCTTACTTCCTCACCCTCTCTCTGTCTTCACATCTGACCTCATCCTACCACCTCACTATCTCCTCCTCTCCCTCTCACCAACCAACATAAACACTCGCTTCTCCGTTCTCTCTCCTCGAATAACATTGCGGGTGTGCAAAATCAGATCAATGTTAGTCATGGCGAAGTAATATTGTAAACATACAGAACAACAAGTCCCTACTTGGGCGCTCTACCAGGTAAAAATATATCGAACAAAATAAATTAATAAAACTCGATTAAAAAACATCTATATATTCGCCATAATTACATTCACAACTTTATAATAAAACATTGATTTGGAAAAATAACGAAGTAAAATGAAAACCTAAACTGCGCGAAATTCCGTTAAAAGTATTCGTGTTGCCTTGGCAGACGATGTGTGATGTGTGTTTATATATATATATATATATATATAGGAACCAGTAAGACCCCGACGGCTGAGCTCAAGCCGTTTCGACGGCTAATTCTGGACTAAATGAAAATTTATCCTGGTATTTAAATAGCCGATCTTCTCAAGGGGTAATTCCATATATGGTCAAAGTGATTGTCAAAAATCAGTAGTAATTCTGTGGTTGCAAATTAGTAGGGGAGATGGTGGCTAAACCTGCCAGTAGGAGAAAGAGGGGAGGGGGTGGAGTAGACCCAATCAAGCGTTGGTAGTGCCAGCTACAGCTGGGCATGAGGTCAAAGAAGATACAGGGGAGGGGGAGGGGGAGGAAGTCGGAACGGTAGGTAGAACAATGGGGGGTAGAAATAGGAAAGAAAAAATACTGAGAGTGAAGAAAAGCAAATAAGTGTAAAGAAAAAAGTAAAGTAAATTAAATTCTACGACCTAGGTGTCAGGCTATTGTTAGGCGAGAATAAAATAAAGAAAGAAAGAAAGAAGTAAATAAATAAATAAATAAATAAATAAGGAAATAAGTAAGGAGGTGTAACTGCCCGGATAGATCTATTTGCCCACTCGACAATAGATGCAGAGACCGTAATGTGATCTACCAGTGCAACGTGAGGACGGATACCTCCAACAAAGCCTATATAGGACTTACCGCATGTGACTTCAAGACCCGGCTATACCAACATAGACATACCTTCCGAAACCCGGCCCGGCGTCACGCCACTACACTTTCGGGCCACATATGGGACCTCAAGGACAACAACATCACCTATGATCTCACTTGGAGATTACTGTCCAGAGCCAATTCTTACACGGGAGGACGCCGTCCGTGCAATTTATGCTCGGAGGAAACTTTACAAATGCTGTTTTCGACGGACCAACTCCTAAACAAGAAAGATGAACTGGTTACTGCATGTAAACATAGATTGCGTAGGACTTACCTCGCCCTCAAACCCCATAATGACCCGGGGGGGGGGGGGTAGACTAGGGCTATAACACCCCACTTGCCGATTTTGCAATGGGTAACCCCTGCTTGCCAAGGAAGACGTAAGATCTTCTTTGTATTCTTTTATCGCTTCCTTTATTTCCTTCCCCCCTCTCTCCTTTGTCCTTCTACCCCAGCTCTTCTCCTTTGTCGGCGTCTTTTCTCGCCCACCCGAGGCTGCCCTTTGGCCCCATGTAGCCTTAGTACCCCCCCCCCCCTCCCCTAGTCTTTGATAGATTTGGCGGACTCCGCCCTTTATAGCAGTTGGCTTAGACCCCGGATACTTTCCCCCTTTTTCCGACCGCTCCCACTATTCTCTGTGCCCTCTATATTTCTTAGTGGCACTTATGCCTTATTTTTTCGTTTCAGTATTTCTTGCTTCGCTTTTCTTCTGGACGGGGTGGATTCTTAATTTATTTCTCCGTATTCTACCTTTATTTCGTACGAACTTTCATGTAGCTTGTTTTAGATCTTTTAGAGTTAGCATTAGTATATATTTTTCTCGGGACTCAGAATTATTATCTCGTACAAGTTCACTTTGCTGCACTGGGTCGTTGCTGGCCCGGGATGGAAACCTTTATTGTTTATTTCGTGGTAGTCTCTTTAGTATTTTGGCCCCTTTTGTTGACCCGTCACCGTATCATTTACGTACTTATACCTCTTAAAAGGGTCCTTGCCTTATCCGTCCCACCTAGTTCTCTTACTTATTTCCTTATTTATTTATTTATTTATTTATTTATTTATTTACTTCTTTCTTTCTTTCTTTATTTTATTCTCGCCTAACAATAGCCTGACACCTAGGTCGTAGAATTTAATTTACTTTACTTTTTTCTTTACACTTATTTGCTTTTCTTCACTCTCAGTATTTTTTCTTTCCTATTTCTACCCCCCATTGTTCTACCTACCGTTCCGACTTCCTCCCCCTCCCCCTCCCCTGTATCTTCTTTGACCTCATGCCCAGCTGTAGCTGGCACTACCAACGCTTGATTGGGTCTACTCCACCCCCTCCCCTCTTTCTCCTACTGGCAGGTTTAGCCACCATCTCCCCTACTAATTTGCAACCACAGAATTACTACTGATTTTTGACAATCACTTTGACCATATATGGAATTACCCCTTGAGAAGATCGGCTATTTAAATACCAGGATAAATTTTCATTTAGTCCAGAATTAGCCGTCGAAACGGCTTGAGCTCAGCCGTCGGGGTCTTACTGGTTCCTATTACCCACTCTACTACTTCAAGTATTGAGTACTTTGGTGCGTTATGGTCCACCTGGTTCCTTACCACATTTCCTTCGTTATATATATATATATATATATATATATATATATATATATATATATATATATATATATATATATATATATATATATGTAGGAGGTGAGTTTTATTGTAGTACAATAAAGCAATGCAGATATCGGATAAGAAGCACTCTACAGTTTGTAGGACTGGAGTATACATAATATATAAGATCAAAAGATGGTTAAAAGAGTTCCATGTATTTTATTATGCGCATTTCAAAAACAAATATCATCATGCAATAATATTTGTGTTTTCATCAGATAAAATAGGAAGACATGATATGAAGGTTAAAAAACACTTGTGAATAGTGCAGTTTTAAATCAACATATGAAAAGTAGTTTTAGATTGATGTGTGATATTGGGGGGAAAAAATGTTGAGGGGGGGGGTGGAAAGGATGAAAAAGAGGAGCAAATGAGAGTAAAAAGTGGAGGGGGAGGAGTATAATGAGGAAGGATGAGATAAGAGGAGAGATGGATGATAGAGAGAGAGAGATAGCTTTTATAACTGAGAAAAATATATTGTTTTACATACTCCTCCCCCTCCACTTTTTTCTCTCATCTCCTCCTCTTTTTCATCCTTTCCACCCCAACCCCCCTCAAAATTTTTTTTTCCCCAATATCACACATCAATCTAAAACTACTTTTCATATGTTGATTTAAAACTGCACTATTCACAAGTGTTTTTTAACCTTCATATCATGTCTTCCTATTTTATCTGATGAAAACACAAATATTATTGCATGATGATATTTGTTTTTGAAATGCGCATAATAAAATACATGGAACTCTTTTAACCATCTTTTGATCTTATATATTATATATATATATATATACATGTAAACATATGTATAGATTTATGTATGTATGCATGTATGTATATATAAATTATTGTCTTATTTACAAAAATGTTTATCTAATATCGTGTTTAATATTTCATAATGTGTCGTCTCTTACTCTCTCTATATATCTATCTACAGCTCTGTATTTCTCTGGCTTTCTCTCCCTCCTACAACCCCTCTCACTCCGTCTTTACATCTGACCCCCTCATTCCACCACGCTATCTCCTTTCTGTCTCTCTCACCAAAAATTGCGGGTGTGCACCATAACATCAGTTTTACGATCAAAGGGGACGTAATTGTGTAAGCATACTGAAAGACAACCCCTCCTACCATCATACTATTTCCTTTCTGTCTCTCTCACCAAACAAATATAAACACTCCCACCTCGCCCCACCTCTTCTCCGTTCTCTCTCCTCGAATAACATTGCGGGTGTGCAAAATCAGATCAATGTTAGTCATGGCGAGGTAAATTTGTAAACATACAGAAAAACACCAAGTCCTTTCTTGGGCGCTCTACCGAGTAAAAATATCTCGAACAAAATAAATGAATAAATAAAACTCGACAATGAAACATCAATATATTCGCCATACATTCACAACTTTATAATAAAACATTGATTTGGAAAAATAACGAAGTAAAATCAAAACTTAAACTTCGTGAAATTCCGTTAAAAGTATTCGTGTTGCCTTGGCAGACGATGTGTTTGTCTACATATATAAATATGTATATATAAATTATTGTCGTATTTACAAAATATTTTATCTAATATCGTGTTTAATATTTCATAATGTGTCGTCTGGTTTTCTTCAATTTAATCACCTCATAACTCTCAACCTACCTTCCCTTCATTTACTTACTGTCTTACTCTCTTTCTTTCTTTCCCCTCTCGCACAGACTATTTCCCGGCTCCTTCTCTGCCACAGCCTTCACACTGTCTCTTTCTCTCTCTCATTGTTTCCCTCCTATAGTCACTCACTCTCTTTCTATTTTTCGTTTCCCCCTCTCTCTTTGTCTCTTCTTTCCTGTCCCTGCCTTAACTCTTTCACTGCACTTCTCTCTCTCTTACGCACCCCTCTCACTCCGTCTTTACATCTGACCCCCTCATTCCACCACGCTATCTCCTTTCTGTCTCTCTCACCAAAAATTGCGGGTGTGCACCATAACATCAGTTTTACGATCAAAGGGGACGTAATTGTGTAAGCATACTGAAAGACTACCCCTCCTACCATCATACTATTTCCTTTCTGTCTCTCTCACCAAACAAATATAAACACTCCCACCTCGCCCCACCTCTTCTCCGTTCTCTCTCCTCGAATAACATTGCGGGTGTGCAAAATCAGATCAATGTTAGTCATGGCGAGGTAAATTTGTAAACATACAGAAAAACACCAAGTCCTTTCTTGGGCGCTCTACCGAGTAAAAATATCTCGAACAAAATAAATGAATAAATAAAACTCGACAATGAAACATCAATATATTCGCCATACATTCACAACTTTATAATAAAACATAGATATAGACAAATAACGACGTAAAATGAAAACCTAAACTTCGTGAAATTCCGTTAAAAGTATTCGTGTTGCCTTGGCAGATGATGTGTGTATATGTATCTAAACATACCTGTAAACATGTATATATTTATGTATGCATGTATGTATATGTAAATTATTGTCTTATTTACAGAAATGTTTATCTAATATCGTGTTTAAAATTTCATATTGTGTCGTCTGGTTTTCTTCCATTTATTCGCAACATAAGTCTCAACTCACCTCCTCTTTTACTTACTGTCTTACTCCCTCTCTCTCTCTTTCTTTCCCCTCTCACACAGCCTATACTTTCTCTCTTTTTGCTGGCCCTTTCTCTCACACAGCTTTAAGTCTATCTCTCTCTGTGTTTTCCCCTTATAGTGACAATAATTTATATATACATACATAAATATATACATATGTTTACAGGTATATCTATATATACCTATCGTCTGCCAAGGCAACACGAATACTATATATATTTTAACGTGGCTGTATTGTTAGGAAGTTGTCATTGAGATAACCTGAAGATCGAGACACACCAAAACTCTTTGAATGGATTTGGTGAACAAATAGTTTTGATCTGCGACAGGGCAACAACCTGTTACACCACCTCGCACGCGCGCATTAACTGTCACACACCATACATACACCCATACATACAACATGGTTACCTCCCTCTAGACTGGGTTTTCATGAAAGTCTTCACACACGCATTTCTATTCTAATGGCCAGTTTTTCTTTCAGTTCATCCGTACTTCGTCATTCATTTAACTTGTGTTGCACATTCATTGGGCCGTGTTCGATTAGTTGACATATTCAAACCGGATTATATATACATATATGTATGTAATACATATATGTATGAAAGTACAACACACACTCTCTCTCTCTCTTTCCATATGTGAACCTAATATAACTGTAAAAATTGCCTCCTGTGTTTTGTTTATTTCATTTATTAACTATATATACACACACACACACATATAATAATAATAATAATAATAATAATGAAAATAATAATGAAATTATTGTGTACAGTGCTCAGGTGCACTACAACTCATCAAAGGTGCATGTATAGTACATAGAATAATGTACAAATGTCAGGAAAATGAACAGTGTATGAGTCATGATATAATAATAATAATAACAATAATAATGAAATATTGTGTACAGTGCCCAGGTGCACCACAACTCATCAAAAAGTGCATGTACAGTACATAGGGCAATGCACAAAATCAGGAAAATGATCAGTGCACGAGTCATGATACACACATGTGTGCATGTGTATGGAAGGGGTACATCAGGTGTAGTTTGGGCGTATTTCGGGAAGCATGAGTGTCTTAAAGGATGCAGTGTCTCGGCAGCTAACAACTGACGCAGGCAGTTTGTTCCATGCTTCAGCAACTCTGAGCGTGAAAAAATGTCTACGACATGGGAGCTATGTTGTTTTCTGACTTTGTAGGCATGTCCACTTGTGTTAGACACATGGAGATCAAAAAGGTGCTCAGGGTTGCAATTGGCGAGATGGTTAATAACTTTGTGGGTATTTACCAAGTCCATTGCCAGACGTCGGAGCTTCAATGAATCCATGCCCAGGGAAGCAAGGCGTTCAGAGTATGGTAGGTGTCTGATGGAGGGTATGCGCTTGGTTGCACGTCTCTGAACAGTTTCCAGGAGGTCAATGTTCTGAGCAAGATAGGGGTTCCAGACTGATGATGCGAATTCCAAGTGTGGTCGTGCCATAGCTGTATACAGTTTTAAATAGATGGCTGGAGAGCGACTAACAAAGGTCTTGCTGAGTGATGCCAAGACACCCTCGGCCTTCTTGACAACATGCTTTGTCCAACGCAAATCGCTGCTGACAGTAATGCCCAGGTCACGTTCACAAGAGGACTTCTTGATATCAGTGTTGTGGAGGGAGTATGTGGACGCTGGATTTTTCCTCCCAAAATGCATGGTGGTACACTTGTCCACAGCCAGCTTCAGTTGCCAGTCTGTGATCCATTGCTGCATTGTGCCCAGGTCTGATTGTAGGAAAGAGTTGTAGATTTCAGGATCAGTCCTTTTGATTTCAAGGTACAGCTTGATGTCATCTGCATATTTCAGTACCGTGGCATTCTGTAAGTTGGCATCTATGTCATTAATATATGCCACAAACAAAAGGGGACCAAGAACAGATCCCTGTGGTACACCAGATGACATCTCATATGGTGAAGAATGCTGTCCTAGAACCGTGACTACTTCTTTTCGGCTGAGAATGAAGGATTTCAACCAGTCGAAAAGATCATCCCTCACACCCATTGCAGAGAGTTTTTCCATAAGTCTTTTGTGTGGCACAGAATTAAAAGCCTTAGCAAAGTCAAGGTAAACAACATCCACCCATGAGCCGCTGTCAGTGATCCGGGTGATGTCTTCAAGGAACTCGATAAGCTGATCACAGCAGCTGGAGTTAGGGATAAATCCAAACTGTGAGGGCCGGATGAGGCTGTGAGAGCTCCAGAAGTTCCAAAGTGTTTCTCTGACACAGGATTCCATCAGTTTGGCCATACAGCTAGTAAGACTGACTGGACGATAGTTGACAGGTGACATGCGGTTGCCCTTTTTGAACAGGGGAATGACACTGGCAGTTTTCCACTGCTCCGGAGTAGCACCATTGTTGAGACAGTATTGAAAGGAGAAAGAAAGCTGGCGCAAAAGGAAATACCCGCCACGTTTGAGAAGCAGGTATGTAACACCATCAAGACCAGGGGAGGCATAGTTGCGCTTATTCTTAAGGTGACGTCGCAACATTGCAGGTGTAAATTCCATAGTTGTTATGGAATTTGATGTTAGAGATGGTGGAGATGGTACATTCTGGTTTTCAACAGTAAAAATACTTGCATAGCACTCAGCAATGAGTTCTGCGCATTCTTTGGGATCGTCAGTGATCTGGCTTGTGTGGGGATTGCGAAAAGGACCAACTGGAGAGTGAGGTCTCTGCTTTGAATGAACATATTTCCAGAACACCTTACTGTTAGGATTGGTTGCTATGCACTGTTCAAATTCAAGCACTGCCTTCTTTGTGACTTGCTTGAGATGGTTAGAAAATTTATTCCGCTTTTTTCTGTTGGCATCTGATTTATGCAGTTTATATTCCCGTTCAGCGTTCCGACGTTCTTTCTTGGCAAGTCGGACCGCTGAAGTTTCCCAAATTGCACTTTTGGGGTGGTTATTTTTCCGCTTACGTGGCACCGATGCTGCACACGCTATCCATATTGAGTCCAGGATGCTCTGGAGTATAGTGTTCACATCTACAGAGTTATACATCTCATGCCAGTTTGGGCGCTGTAGCTCAGTGCAGTACAAGTTCCAATCCGCCCTCTTCCAATCAAAGCAAGCAGATTGGAGATGGCTCTGGTTTTTGTTGCTGCCCTCAAGTGCCAGATTAGCAATGATCAGAGCATGATCAGAGTCGCCTAGAGGTTCCTCGGTAGTACAACTGATACACACTTCAGGAGTAGTGGTGAAGATCAGGTCCAAAGTGTTGTCACCTCTTGTTGGAGAGGTGACTACTTGTGACCAGTTTGAGTCCAGCACTAGTTCAAGGAAATCGTTTGCACCTTGTGGCCAACGAAAGGTTTCCCAATCGATCTCAGGATGATTGAAGTCACCTGCAATAAACACATAAGTGGCTGTTTTCTTGGCAGCAGCTCTGAGGATATCGCAAAGCTGTGTGTCCTGATGGTAGTTTGGGGAGCGATAAACAACACCAAGCAGAAGTGTTGACATGGTCATACGTATGTCACAGAAAAAAACTTCTTCCTGTGATTCGTTCAAATCAACGCAGGGAATTACCGAAAAGTTTGAACGAACGTAGACCATCACACCACCACCACGGCGATTAATGCGGTCCTTGCGGAAAAGGTTGTACCCAGTAATGCTGAAAACACCATCACAGAGTAAGGAATGTGCCCATGTTTCTGTGACTGTGATGAAGTCAGGGTCGATGCTTCTGACGTAGGATTCAAACAGATGTATCTTGTTGCATAAACTGCGAGCATTTAAGGACAACAATTTGTACCCTGCTCGCAGTTTATGATGGTGTGTAGAGGGTGGCAGGTTGTTCTGGTTTAGTTTCCCAGAGTTGTAGCAGTTTTTACATTGCCAGTTATTGTGGGTAGATCACACTCAGACCAGCTGGTATCTCTCTTCCACGTTTCACCAGCCTTAACAAACCTCCAGATCTGCCCATCATCACGCAGACTAAAACTTTCATGTTGTGCTGAGTTCCGATTCAAGGAAGCTGCAGCACGGAGCTTTATATATATCAAATCATATATTTTGTCTGATGAAAACGTACTGAAACAACACAGTACCTTTGAAATATATATAATAAAGTATATATTTTGATTATGCAAATATTTTTCATTTGTTAACATTTTGAATAGTATATATATATATATATATATATATATATATATATATATATATATATATATATATATATGGAGGAGTCCACCAGACATGACAACTGCTGCAGACTAGCCAACTGCCCCATCAACGACACAGACCTATGCCACCAGGCTTACGTCGTATACAGGCTAGAGTGTGACAAATGCAACAACTTCTACGTAGGTAGCACCACCAGACCACTCCACATAACAATAAAAGAACACCTCAATACTAACGCTTCCTCATTTAAGAAACACCTAGTTAAATGCAAAAACACCGACAAAACCATAACAGTTAGGATAGAAACTAAGGAAAGAAACCTCGGCAATCTTAGAATTAAAAAAGCACTAATTATAGATAAAACCAATCAATAATAGACTAGAACTCAACACCCAATTTATAACCTGATAGGGCTTCTTGCCCCATATTTACACACCCCACACACGCACGCACACACACACACGCTTACACCTCCACATATTCTCTCACACATACACACACAAAACCAGTTCTAACACCAGATAACACCTATCCCCCACATTTACGAATAGACTTATCTTCTCACACCCACACACACACACTCACATACTTACAGCTTCATGCATTCTCCCACACACTTAAACAGGCATCTATATAATAAAAAAAAACCTAAACAAACCCCTTTTAAAGGGAGACTACTCTTTATCCACCTAATTTTAACTCTTTGACATTAGAGATAGAACAGATACTCTATACTATTTCCTGTCAGCATGGCTTGGCAAGATATTTAGAACGCTGGTTTGAGACCTTTATTTCCCTCTCAAGAAGAGATATTATCTCGAAAATTAAGGACATTTAAATAAATCTAAGGTAAAAGACGAATTGTCAACAATATCTTTTGCAATTGTATTCTTTTTTCTATGTCCATACCTGCATTGTTTTGGCTTTATTATACATATTCAAACGTTTATATATATATATATATATATATATATATATATATATATATATTATTCAAAATGTTAACAAATGAAAAATATTCGCATAATCAAAATATATACTTTATTATATGATAGGGATAAACAGTGATACGAGTATACATGTGTTCGTATTGCAAATGACCAAGTTAGCTAGATTGAAAAATACTAATTAAAATAATACGGTTTGCCTGTCTCGCTTTAAAATAATAAATCAATAAAAACAAACCTATATTGGCAAAAGCCGTGATACCTGGACAAATTTAAATTTTAAATTTCAAATTTGTTTTGCAACAATTAAGTGAAAGTTCCTAAATATAGGTTTGTTTTTATTGATTTATTATTTTAAATCGAGACAGGCAAACCGTATTATTTTAATTAGTATTTTTCAATCTAGCTAACTTGGTCATTTGCAATACGAACACATGTATACTCGTATCAGTGTTTATCCCTATCATATATTCATTCGTATTACACGGCTCAGAAATATTCCTTTCTTTGAGCTAATTAATTGTAAAAGACTATTTGAGTTTATAACTCTATATATAATACTTTATTATATATATTTATATATATATATATCATCATCATCATCACCGTTTTACGTCCGTTCTTCCACGCTAGCATGGGTTAGACGGGTTGTCCTGTTGTGGGCAGTGTCTGGTCGGCTGACCATGCCTTGCTCATACAGGAACTGATCTGGCTTGATTTCTACAGCTGGATGCCCTTCCTAACACCAGGATGTATTTATATATATATATATGATGAATCAGGGGCGGTGGAACTGGGGAGGGCCAGGAGCCATTCCTCCCCACCTCCCTAATAATCAATTTATCTCCCCAAACTACCAAAACACATCTTGTGTTACAATTTATGAACATGTTATGGTTATCACATGTCGAAGCTTTTCTATACCTTGGTTGATATTTGATAACAACAGTGTAATATATTATGTTAACCTTCATAGTACATTTTTTTTGTCATGTCATTACTTTTTCTCCACATATCACTATTTGCCAAATGACCAATTTCATAGGTCATTTTTCTATAATCACTTTACAATTATTGAAAGCTGTAAATGTAATATGACTAGCTTGTATTTTCTGACCATTTTAGAGTGCAAAGAGCTAAACTAATAACTACAACTAAATTGACACCACCACCCCCCAATTCAGAAATGCTTCCACCGCCCCTGGGATGACAGTCAGTGGTCAAGATCGGGAAACTGTGATGCAGTTCAAGTACCTTGGCGCCATCATCAGTCAATAGGGGGTCAAAGCCAGAGGTCCTTGTAAGGAGTGCTCTAACAGCCACAGCACTTGCCAAGCTAAAACACCACTCTCAGATGCAAAATAAAACTCCTGCATGCTTTGGTCCTATCCGTCCTTCTATACGCTGGGCATCCAAGAGAAATTTTGCAATATGGTACAAGAGCCCCTTTGGGGCCTGAAGCAGGCAAAGATGTTTCATATTTGCTGTGGGGGCCTTCTTAACTCTTGCCCCCCGCCCCTCATGTGAGTCATGACCCTGACCACTGAACTGCAAAGAAAGATCCAAACAGTGGTGGTAGGATGCTATAGAAGATTCCTGAGAATCTCCTACACATCGGGAATGAGGATGTCCTCAAAAGAATCCCCTGACACATGAGCCACTTTGAAGATCTGCTGGCCACGATGAAGAGGGGGAAGCTGAGGTGGTATGGGCAATAACAAGATCATATAGACTCTCCAAGACAATTCTCCAGAGAACAGTGCAGGGGAAAGAGAAGGTGAGGCAAACAGAAGAAGCGGTGGACAAACAACATAACTGAGTGGACAGGAAAGAACTTTGCCACAATCCAAGCACTCACCCATGTCCACTAGAATTGGAGGCAGATGATGCAGTGCTCAACATTACAGTGTCCCAACGACCCTGAAAAGGGTTAAAGGACCATGATGATGATTAACGGTCAACATATTTACTTAATAAAATGTAAATGAAACAACCAGAAGTCAAATACCCTTAGTGAGTATTGCTGTTGTTTAGCCACAGATCAACATTTCTTCTTCGCCCACTTATTCCTGAGAGGGTCGTGGGGGAAGAGTCCTCAAACACTCCATCCAGTGGGTCTTGTCAGAAGCAACCTCTATCTGATCCAGCTGGATCACCAAGCGTGACCAGCCTATCCAACCATCATGCTCGAGATCTACCCCTGGGTTTCTTACCGGTTGGTTTTGCCACTTCCGCCAAATTGTTCCTGAGACATTCTAACCACATGCCCAACACTGATTGAGCAAGGCATTCCAGCTATAACCATCCCATTATTTTCTGACGTTGAAAAACATTATCCAACATATCCTTTTTTTTTATTATTTGAAAGGAATGTGGCTGCTAATTCTAGCAGGTCGATTGACCACATAGCCCTCCTCCTTGGTTAATCACAAAATGGTGACAAACATTGGTAATTCCCTTATCTCAGCTCAAAATGGTTCGTAGTAACAAGGAGGGTCTATACCTAGTCACTCACATTGCTAGAAATAACACTCAAATCTCCCTTGAATCACACCTCCACTGTCTTAAAAATGTAGCCCTAGGTGCCCCCACCCTCACCCAAGAAACGTAACAGCCGGAATGCTTTTTATCATAGGACTACTTGATCAAGATTAATCCAGGGCTAAACAGCAGTTCCTAGCTTCTTACTTACCTATACTTGTCTAAATGTAAGAGAATTAGTAGTGTCATGAAGGAAAGAAAGATTTACGGAAAGACAAAAATACAGAACGCAAAAATAAAAAAAAATAGAACGATAGGAAAAGAAAGTTTAAAAGTATGCAGCGAATAAAAAAGAAAGAAAAGTAAATTTGTTTATTAATGTACTCAAACAGTTTCATGTAAGGCCCAGATAAATCACAAACAATAACAGCAGCAATTACTATTTGATTTAACCCAAGGTTCATCAAACAAATTAGTCATCGTGTGACGTCACTGTTCCTATACCCCACTCTGTTTCCCGTCAGTAACATCGCCACTCTATAACAACTCCACCACCACAACTACATTTCATTTCTTAAAAGTATTTTTTCTTCTTTTCTTCTATCTTGGTGTCTCTGTCTAAGAATCGTTATGAAATCCAAAGGTGATGCCGATGACCACAACATGATAAATTTACTTAACGATAGTGCCAGTGATTCTCAGGAAATTCTAACCTTACCTCCTCTTAAGACGAAAAGATCAAAATTGTTTGGTAAAAAGTGAGTATACGGTTATAAGAAATTTTTCTTCGTCTTTAAATATATATATATACATATATATAATGATCCTGCGAGTGCGCAGGTGAAACTCCAGAGTAAACAAGGCTCACCACATAGCCATTAAATGAATATATATATACTGTGTATTTCTATTATTTTTCCTACAAACATCTTTTTCATATCTCGAAGTTTTGTTTGTTTTTTTTTGTATGAGAAAAACTTTTAATTTTTGCCACGATTGCATAACTAAGTTTGTGTAAGGAGTTTTATGAGTGTACGAGCGTATATTTACGAATGTGTAGTTTTAGACACGTATTATGTGTATTTGTATACAAGTGTGTTTGTATAGTTGTGTACGTGTTGTTAAGTTTCAGGTCAGTCCTTGTTAAACGGACATACGGTCAAAGGCATTTTAACAATGACCAGCCTGTAGATCTAGGACTACATTGACCAATGTGTCCTATTTTTAAACCGGTAGGGTGTAATTGAGGGTAATTGGCTGCTTTTTCTAGCAAGTCAAATGACCATATAACGACTTCCTGGTGTCTGTTTAGAGTTGTATGACTAATGAGTGGTATAAATATATACGTGTATGTATGTGTGTTTGTAGAATTATATTTCTTTTGTTTTTTAAGCTTTAAACATCGAACTTTATTGATACATAAATGGATCAGACTAAATATATATATTTATTATTTACAGTTGTATAAATAACATTGTATTTCTGTGTTAAATCGGACACGTACAACATGTGTGTCGTGTTAGTTTGCTTACTTGTCAGTTATAACTTCTTCCTGTTTCTCATGTTTTACTGTTGTTCTTGTTGCTAAACTCACTTTCGTAAATCTTTTTAAATGTTTGATAAACTTTTAAATATTTGTTCCTACTGCTGTATTATATTACTTGTGGTGTTCTAAATCACAGATTTCCGTTATTTTAAAATTTGGTTGAAGTTTTGATATCGTATTCACCTTTTCCCGTGTCTGTAGAATTAATTTAATTTTATCGAATATTAATTTATTTGTAACTTAACAAAAAAAAGCAATATATATATATATATATATTACTATAGTATAAAAATGTCTTTCATATCACAGTAATAACTAATATATATATATATAACTGGTCGATCAAGGTGATATATAAGTGAATGAAGGAGTTGTACCTCTCTACTTCATCCTCTCTTACGATACGTTAACCCTATTATGTATATATTACTATGGTATAAAATTGTCTTTCATATCACAGTAATAACTATATATATATATACTTTTTATCCCACGTCAGTCGTGATCGAACAGACCTATTATGATCAAAGACATATTCGTCTGTTTTTATTTGTGGGAGGAGGAGGGTTGATCATTGTGTGTACTTCATGATGTGAGGTAAATTTGGCTGGTATTTCTGAGTTCCAACAGTGACCAAAATCGAGATTTGCTAGGCGGCTGATTCAGTTATTTTGAATATGTCAACTTTGACACGTTGGCATAAAATAAATATCCTTGACTACGTAGTGAAATCTTGCATTTTTTTTTTTTTTCTTGAGATTATCACAGTTCATTTTAAGAATTTCCTCATAAACATTTGAAAATACTTTAAATGATCATTTAATGTAAATAATAATAGTTTCTAATTTAATAAAAACGTGAAAGATTATTTCCCTAATTTTCAAAATACTTTCTCTTTCTCTTGTAGTTCTTCCTAAAGAGTCGATAACTCTGCCGACTCTTATGTTAACTTTCATTCTGTTGCATGCACTCAATGTTTCCCCATATTATAACAGATTGCATATATATTATTAAGGCCTTTCCACAATATATTGATTATATTTCCTTCTCTTTATTAACAACTAAGTTGGTATCACCTTTAATTGAATGTGCTTAAATGCAAATAGTAGTACATTACACTACTCTCCCACTCTCTACTTCTGTTCTCACATCTCATCTTCCACTGGATAAATATACTCATAGTACAGTTGAGTCATTTTGAAATTAGGCATGGGATTCAGCAAGCCAAATGGGCAGCTTGTAGGCTGCAGTTTGCCTATGACTATATTAGAAGATGGAGTTTTAGCCATAAAATTTAATAAAATAAGTGAAATGTTCAATGTATTTATTGAAATAACCAACCTGCCTGAAACTGCCACTGGTTCTTGGATAAAACAGTCCATTAACCCTTTAACATTTACATTACTCTCTCTCTCTCTCTCTATCTCTCTCTCTCTCTCTCTCTATCTCTCTCTCTCTCTCTCTCTCCATCATCATCATCACCGTTTTACGTCCGTTCTTCCACGCTAGCATGGGTTAGACGAGTTGTCCTGTTGTGGGCAGTGTCTGGTCGGCTGACCATGCCTTGCTCATACAGGAACTGATTTGGCTTGATTTCTACAGCTGGATGCCCTTCCTAACACCAACCTCATTTACAGTGAGTGTTGGGTGCTTTTTCGTGGCGCCTACACGTCCACTTTACAGTGTGGGCTGGGTGCTTTTTTGCCATGGCACCTCCACGACCACCTTGCAGTGGGGGGTATGGGGGCATATTGTCTATATTCTTCAGCTTGTACCCATGGGAGGTCGGGTACTCAGTATTACTGCGTGACGCCAGAGGTCACGGTCGTGTGTCATCGCCTTTGAGAGGTGTAATTGGGTAAGGTCGGCTTTTATCACCCCATCCCAGGTCATCTTGGGTCTCCCCACTCCGCGGTTTCCATCGACTTCTAGTGCTCTGCACCTTTTTATGCAGCTGTCATCCTTCATACGCATCACATGTCCATACCAACGCAACCGCCTCTCCTGCACACAGCATTTGATTCCTCTTATGCTCAGTCTCTCTCATTTATGCTTTGTCGGTCGCGTATATTACTATTAGAGATCCATCGGAGCATGCAGGCTTCGTTTCTCTCTAATCTACGTAAGTCTTCCACCTTCAGCACCCAGGTCTTACTACCATGTAACATTGCTGTTCGGATACACGCATCATACAGTCTGCCTTTCATATATATATATATATATATATATATATATAGTAATAATAATAAATTTGAAGACTAAAATCCAAAGAGGGCTCGATAAGGATAAATATATATCAAATATATAAGAACCATAGAGCAAATATTTATTAAAATAACAGATTAAAGTTTAAGCAAAGAATCGTTGCTTTCACCCTTAACGGGATCTTCTGAAAGCAGCGATTCTTTGCTTAAACTTTAATCTGTTATTTTAATAAATATATATATATATATATACTGTTGGATAGAATGCTTTATGGTATTCATTTCGGCTCTCTGTTCTCTGAGTCCAAATCCCGCCGAGGTCAAGTTTGCCTTTCATCCTTTCGAGGTCGATAAAAAAAGTACCAGTCTAGTACTGGGGTGGATTCTTCCTCTATATCTCTTTCTCATTTCCTCTCTCTCTTTCACTTTCTATCTTTCTCTGGAAGAAATCTGCTGTACTCAGACCTGGAGAGGGATGGGCTCTGCCAGGCTTAAAATGCCCAAGAAACACTATGTATGTCAATACGACACCCCACGACTCTGAGGAGTAACGGGACCATACATATATACTATTGTATTTTCACAGTAAACATAACTATCTCACATAATATCGAATCTACAAGATTTTGATATCATTTATTTTGAGAACAATACCTTAACATAAGTGTCAGCAGCCAGTTATGGTCAGTTTGAACAGAGGTGAGAGAAATTCTGGCCAGATACAGCTGGTTTAAATGCTAAAGGGTTAAAACCTTCCATCGTAATTTTATATAAGAACTTTATTGTCAGGTTCTTAACACACATGCTTCTTTGCTGTAAACATGTGCTTCATAGTATACATATCATTATCCATGGAGTGTGTGTACTGATATATATTTCTCTTTCCATCGGTCGATTCATGTAGTATAGGTGTACTGCTGTATGTTCTTATGTAATATATGTATATATGATTCTAGTTTCAATCAATCTATGCCGTACATTTCTTCTTCTTCGCCCACATATTCCTGAGAAGGAGTATTTGAGGGCAGAGTCCTCAAATACTCCTTCCTGTGGGTCCTGTCAGAAGGAACTGTCTCCAAGCGAGACTAGCCAAGCTCATGGATGCAATCCAACCATCTTGCTTGCGACCTACCCTGGGTCTCCTACCAGTTGGTTTTGCCCGTAAAATCTCTCCGACGATTCTTTCCTGAAACATTCTAACCACATACCCATTGTATCGGAGCTATAATCTTTCAATTTGGAGAAGTAGTGCCTCTACCTTGAATGACTCTCTGATCTCCGAGCTATGCACTGTAACGAGTAACATTACTCCAAAATCCTTTGGAGGAACCCCATTTCAACCACTTGTATTCACATGTGTGTTCTGAAATATTTTATTAGCTAGTGTATACATGCCTAGACTTTAAATAAAACAATTTCATTAATCATATGGAAAGAACATTACATTTTTTTTTTTATTGTTATTCTAGGAAGAAGCCACAGTTTGATGAACCATCATGCAATCCATGCAAACACATTAAGTACTTCATTGCTACCATAGCAATAGCTGGATTAATTGCAGTGGCACTGGTTACCTTTGTTCTCTTGCAACAAGTTTCAAACTTAAAGAAAGAGTTCCAATCAGGTAAGGTATTTCTGTTTTGAATTCTCTTGTTTTGTTAGTTTGTTTTGGCAAGTCTTGCCATCCATCTTTGTTTTCAAATTTGGTATCCTTTTTGACTAATATGCTTTTAATTAACAATAACACAACACTAATCCTTGATTGCTTCATTTAATAACTCTAGAATTTTGTTTTTAGTATGTATATATCAGACCTGTCAACTCTCCCTGTCCGACAGGGAGGTCTCCCACCCACTTTGAGGTGAGGGATGTCTTCTTTTGTGAAAATGGGTATAGCTTTCATTATGTAAAATCTTCCCATTTTGCCTCATTTCTCCGGTTTTTTATGATACTCCCCGTTTGGGTCTTTAGAGGTTGGCAGGTCTGATGTAGTATGTGTATATATATATGTATATAAATATATCTATATATATATATATATATATATATATATATATATATATACACACACGCATACATACATACATACATACATACATACATACATACATACATACATACATATATTGGTGTTTTATTGTTTTTTTTTGTTCTTTTCTTTTTTATTGTGGCTTTTCGGATTTGGAAAGATTAATTTTCATTTCAATGTAAATATAAAAGATTCCTATAATTTAAGGGTTTTTTAAGAACTGGTGCTTACTCATGTTTCCATGGCCTTAAGTGGATGAAAGATAAATATCTCCCCATCTTTACTCTCCCAGATAGGATACTCGACAATCACAGGCAACATTCTCTCAGATAGGATACTCGACAATCACAGGCAACATTCTCTCAGATAATCTGGCATCCATTCCCAACAGCTATGTGAACTGAAGCAATATAGAATAAAGTGTTCTGACTTTAAACTTGAGCAAAATTGAACTCACAACCTATAAAATTGTAGTCCAATACCTTTTATCCAATTGGCAATCTCACTTCTATATTTTGATAAGGATAAGGATAATAATGAAAATTATTGTGTACAGTGCTCAGGTGCACTACAACTCATCAAAGGTACATGTATAGTACATAGAAAAATGTACAAATGTCAGGAAAAGTGAACAGTGTATGAGTCATAATATACACACAGATACATGTTTGCGTGTGTATGGAGGGGAATATCAGGTGTAGTGTTGGCGATTTTCGGGAAGCATGGAAGTTTTGAAGGATGAAGTGTCAAGATTTTGATATAGTTTGCAATAAATTGACAGACACCGATATAATAAAGCCTTTGTATTTATTTTATATCATATTTTTTTGTACAATTTCGTTGTTAATTCCTGGTTTCCAGTAAGTCATTCATTATTTTACTGTATTTACAATGGTGAGAGTGACACGAGGAACATGTGCAGAATAACATCTCATTTGAAATCTATGATTTATTTCTACAATCAATGTTGTTAGCGTTATTTCACCAATATTACACATAAACTCGAGCATGCACGTCATCATCATTTTTACTTTCACCTTTTCTATATTAGCATAGAATAGATAAGATTTTTAAAGGTTAAATTGTACATTTATTAACAAAAGACAAAAAACATGTATTTCATTATTTTTTTAAAAAGCTGTTTATTGCACTACAAATGTGTGTATATATATTTATCATCATCATCATCACCGTTTTACATTCATTCTTCCATGCTAGCATGGGTTAGGCAGGTTGTCCTATTGTGGGCAATGTTAGGTCGGGTGATCTTATCTTGCTCATACGGGAATTAATTTTGGCTTGATTTCTACAACTGGATGCCCTTCCTAACACCAACCTCATTTACAGTGAGTGCTGAGTGCTTTTTTTCCATGGCGCCTACACAACCACTTTATAGTGCGGTCTGGGTGCTTTTTTGTCGTGACACCTCCACGACCACTCTGCAGTGGGAGGGGATGGGGGCATATTGTCTATATGCTTCGGCTTGTTCCTGTGGGAAGTCAGCTATATATATATATATCATCATCATCATCGTTTAAACGTCCATCTTCCACGCTTGCATGGGTTTGGACGGAAGTTTTCCCACTTGAGGCAAGATTGGTTGTCCTGCTCGTATAGGACTGTCTGGCGGGTTTTCTACAGCTGGATGCCCTCCCTAACACCAACCACGTTTACAGTGTGGACTGGGAGGTTTTTACCATGTTACCTACACGGCCACATTACAGCGTGGACTGTGTGTTTTTTTGTCGTGACACCTACACGACCTCATTTGTTTCGGACTGGATGTTGTGGTACCAACATAACTTCACATTGAAGGGGGTGGGGGTAGTGGGACGGGGGTGTATTTTTGTTAGAGGTGCCTACTGACTGTAGGTTTCGCTTTGTACTTAGGCAAGGCGGGTCTTCTGTATTACTGTGTAGCGCCAAAGATCTCGGTCCAGTGACATTGTCTTGGAGAGGTGTAAGTGTGTGAGGTCGGAATTTATCAAGTCGCCCCAGGTTTTTCTGGGTCTGCCTACTCCATGGCTACCGTCTATTTTTATCGCCCTGCACGTTTTTATACAGCTGTCGTCTTTCATGCGCATCACGTGACCGTACCAACGTAGTCGTCTCTCGAGTAAACAACATCTGATCCCTCTTATTCCTAATTTCTCCCTTAGTTCGTTTATGCTTTGCTGTTCACGTATATTACTATTACACATCCAGCAGAGCATGCAAGCTTCGTTCCTCTCCAGTCTACGTATATCCTCTGCACACAATGCCCAGGTCTCACTGCCATGTAACATTGCTGTTCGTATGCAGGCATCATACAGCCTGCCTTTCATTTTTAGAGAGCCAATAGTGGTATAATCTCTCTGAACTTTTTCCATCCCGTTCTGACTCTAGCTACTGTACTTTCAGAGCACCCTCCCCCACTGCTGATTTTGTCACCCAGGTAACGGAAGGTGTCCACTATTTCTATAGAACCATCTCTGCAATGGAATGAGCTAGTATTCTGTGGGCACTTGCTGCTACTTATTGCACCAGAGCACCGGCCACATATAAAATCTATATTCTTAGTTATCTTACCTGTGATCCCACTACATCTTTTATGCACCCATACTTTGCATTTGGGACATAAAATGGAGTTTCTGCCTACTCCTTTCCTACACACTGAGCATGGCCATTTCCCAGACAGAGAGAGAGTCTGCGGTGCTGAGACTGAAGAAACGACTAATCATGGGAGTACTTGATATAGGGCTATGTAAAATCACAACACAAGCTGAATCTGCTTGGCGTCACGGTTGGGATTTTACATATATATATACAAGGTGCGGCAAAAGGATCTGACACATTTGTACGTTTCGTAAAAGCGAAATAGAATAAATGTGTCAGATCATTTTGCCGCACCATGTATATATACACACAAAAGTATTTGAAGAAAAATCAACCAACTTTCATTAAAACTGTTTAATCATTTACAATTGTTTCTGCTGTATAACAGAATGAGTCTGTTCGCCAAAATAATCTGCAAAATTCACATTTGAGTTTGCCAGGTATTCTAATGGACAAATGCGGATTTTGCTGATTATTTTGGCAGACAGATCTCATTCTGTTTTACACAAGAAACAACTGTAAATGATTAAACAGTTTTAATGAAAGTTGGTTGATTTTCCTTCAAATACTTTTGTATGTATACATGCCCTGCTTATTTCCTAAATACATCACTAAATCTTTCCAAGCTCTAACCTAGCTTCTCTCTTAACACCTTTTTCGCATGCGATAAATATTAAGCAATTACATCTTTCTGTAGCTGGCAATTACAACCTATATATCTGCCTGTACTCTATTTTGACATTTGATTATATACTTCCACTTTTGATATATATAATTGAGAGATCACGGCTCCAATTCTATGGGCATGTGGTTAGAATGTCTCGGGAAAGAATTGCTGGGCAGATTTTACAGGCGAAACCAACAGATAGGAGACCCAGTAGTAGACCCCAAGCAAGATGGTTGGATAACATCCATGAGCTTGGCTGGTCACGCTTGGGGATACAGCCGGTTCAGTTGGAGACGGTTGCTTCTGACAGACTCTACCCCCACGACCCTCTCAGGAATAAGTGGGTGAAGAAGAAGATATATTATTGATATTTGAATATCAAATATATAGCCCAGCTCTATTCAACATGTGAAATGCAGGATGAACTATAAATTATATGGAAAACACAGGTAACTCGCAGTAAAATTGACTTTGTATGTTAGTTGCTATATTAGGAAGTGCAAATTACAGGGCAAATCAAATCTACTATAACAATCAGTATTCACATTAATTAATTCAAAGCTGTCTATTCATCATTCAACCATCCCAATTTTTCCTAACTCACTCACCTGTAAATAATTGTTTCTACTTTTTGTCACAAGGCCAGCAAATAACCCAGTGCATTACCGGTACTTTATTTTATCGACCCTCATAAGAATGAAAGGCAAAGTTAACCTCGGCGGGATTCGAACTCAAAATGGCAAGGGCCGTAACTCTATGCGTCAAAGCATAGTGTCCAACCCTCTACCGATACTGCTAATCCACATAAATAATTATTTCTACTTTAGGCACAAGGCCAGCAATTACCCAGTGCATTACTGGTACTTTATTTTATCGACCCCGTAAGGATGAAAGGCAAAGTAAACCTCGGCGGGATTTGAACTCAGACTGTAAAGGGACGTAACTATGCTGGAAAGCATGGCGTCTGACGCTCTACCGATACTGCCAATCCACATAAATAATGAGGATGGAAAAGCATGCTAATGAAATATCAAGTGATATAAAGGTTTCGTTGGCCCAATTCAAGTAATTCACAATATTGTAGTTGAAGAGAACAGGAGTTATCTCCCTTGAAATTATTTTCCAAACAATAATCACTGCTATTAGTATCAACTTTAATGTGTTACCACCACCACTACAACTCCTAGATGTAGCATAACTACAACAAACATCTCCCTTATTCTTACTATTACAGTAATTGCCACAAGAAGAACTACAATGGCTAAAACCATTCCATGAAATATGAGCTAAGCCAGTTATTAAAAAATTCCCCATGCACTTAGGCATTTATATATGCAATCTATTGATACCTTGAGCTTCATTTGAATGATGTCTAAATTTAGTAACATAATCAACAAGGCTTGGACGTTTTAGTGATCAACTCCTTGCTCTAACTATATATATATATATGTGTGTGTGTGTCTATCTTTTGTCTCTCTCTCTCTCTTTGTGTATGTAATGCAAAAGAGTGAAAACAACACACACACATATATCATCACCATTTAACGTCCATTTTCCCCCACACTAGCATGGGTTAGACAGATATGTATGTTCCTCTCTGAAGGTATTGGTAGAGAACACCTGCCCAATGTGCCATGCAGTGGGACTGAACCCAGAACCACATGATTGCGAAAGAGCTCCTTAACCACACAACCATGCCTGCTGTATACAGGGCCTATGAGAGGAGAGTCCAGTCGGTACTTTGTTCTGGGGCCCAAGATCTAAGAAGGCCCCACAGCAACCATGCAACAGCCATTTTGAGAAAAATCTTTGCCTACTTCTTACCCCAAAGGGGTCTTGTACCGCCTTGTGAAATTTCTTTTGGGGGCCCTGGCAGTATATACATCATTGTAAGAAAACACAAGTGTCAGTGAAAACTGCTATGTGCAAACTTTGACAGGAATATGGAAATTTGATATCTTCCACTCAACTTAGCGGTGTCTCCCTCAAACTGTTGAAAAGCAAGTCAGTGGACGAATTAAATTTGTTTTTTCTTTTACTATAAACCCCTCACCCTTGCCCTCCCTTTCTTCTGTGGCCTTTGAAACCTCTCTTTTTCACTCCTTTCCTCTCATTTATGGCATTTACACTCCTTACCTCAATTTCCCGTACAACCAGATCTGCCATTCTTTACCCCTTCCCCCTTTTTTCTCATTACTTAATTTTCTTGTTATCTTTCTTTTTCATATTTATGTAATTATCAATGGTTTTTAAGCCAATTTTGTGAGTGAAACACGTATTGAGAATAAACATTTTTACCAATTTCTATGCTATATATAAAGTTGGTAACGAGGAACAACAGAAACAAACAGAGCCAATTGTTATGCGTGCATCGTAAGCGCGAATACAAACACAGAAACACATGATGGATCTCCGTCTGTTTCGACGATAAGCATTCTGTCGTTTCGATCAACTGAACGTCCAACTCGGAAATTAACGTGTAAGTGGTTGAGTGTTCCATAGATAGACACGTTTACCCTTAACGTAATTCCCATACAGAAACAGCGTGTCACAGTCCATCCGACGGGCTTCCAATCAGTTACCGTCTACCAAATTTCACACACATACAAACATAGCTTTGTTAAAGTTTGAAGAAACCGATCGTTTATTCCGTCCGTAAAACAACGACCTGCACACTAATATATAATACACTGACATACACACAATATTTATTATCCAATGAAACTTCAGGATTTGCTTTAGCCCGTAATTCAGCGGAAGTTAACTCCTACACGTCAATATCGTTAGCAAAACTGTATATAGCATTGCTCTCGAGGATGTTGTGACTTTTCCTTCGTTTAACAACTAATATTAAGCTGGCGGCGATGAGCGGTTGAGAGAAAGGTAGGCGACGGTTACGGCTAGAAAGCTGTCTGCCAACGACACTTGTATACCGATGATTGCTCTATGTTCTTGTCTGGTTGTTTTTCCTACGTCCATCGCAATTGTCGTCCCTGTTTTACTGTCACGATCGTCAATAGCATCATTAACAACGAGCGAAACTGGATTCTCAGACAAGGGCCAATGTTGATTTCAAGCCGATCAAAAGGATGAAAAAGCGCCGTGAACTGGACGCCCTGGTCGGCAACGGGAAACTTCGTCGAAAATGTCGAGGTAGTGGCCAGGAACTACTACGGCCAAACTCTGGTGGCGATGACGATACTGATTCTTCCGAGACCGAATTTACTGTTCCCACGCAAAAAGCTATCATTAGAAAGTAAGTTCTTTAGATACACTTTGATTGTATTTGTTTTATCTAAATATAGTAAGGTAATGTCGTTTGGTTTAAGCTAAGATATATATACTTATTTTAAAGTATGTAGTTACTGTTGTGGTAAACTGGTCGAGTTTACACACATACACACACCACATCTTTTATTAATATATATATATATATATATATATATATATATATATACACACACACTCATACATTCGTAACCAATGGAGCAGATGCGCATCTGTAACTTACCGAACAACTATATATGCCTATATTCATGTATATATTCGTCTTGTCATCTACCGAACTGATGTACATCTATAAGCGCGCGCGCACTCACACACACACACACACACTAAATTCTAATTCTCTCTCTATATATATATATATATATATATATATATATATATATATATATATATATATATACATACACATATAGCTTAGTGGTTAGAGGGTCGGGCTTACAATCGTGACGTCGTGAGTTCGATTCACGGAAGATTTTCAAAAGATATATATATAAATACATTACATTAAGGTTGACTATATGGAATGACCAGTTCTATCCAGTGGTGAACCAACAAACCTAAATGTATATATAGATATTGATATGCGAGTGAAATCGGGAGTAACCGCAGTTAAAAATATCCTTTGGGAGGGTCATGTTTGGCAATATAAACACACGCACCAGATGACCCTCACTTCCGTTTTATTATTAGGTAATTAACCCATTCATCTGTTGGTTATTAAATTGTCAATGGTCTTTCGTCACACATTGTGTCTTTCTCAATGTCTATTCTTGGTCTTCTGTGTCTCCTCTTTGTTTGAATCTTGTTCCCTTTACCCCATCTCGTCTTTGTTGTCTATTTACGAAAGAGCTTCGACAACTAAATTACTATAGTAACCGAGGAATTGATTAGTTACCTAATTAATAATAAAACTGAAGTGAAACCTAACTGCTACGTGTGTTTTTATTGGCAACATGACCCACCCAAAGTATAACAATATCTGTTTCAACAGAAGACTTTCTTGATGCTTGTAACAACATTTATATTCCTGAAGATATGTAGAGCAGCAGACTAACACCTAGTATATATATTGAGGTATGGCCGGCTGTTGTACATTGAAATGTACGTAGAGTAAAATCATGTTATAAGTCTAAGTTAGTTAGTCACTCTTAATTTATTATATACATATATAAATTAAGATGGATTCAGTAAGAAACTGATGTGTATGTCTATTTGCTTGCAAAGGTATTATTAAAAATATATTTACCAAACTTCTGTTGATAGGATGATTTTCACTGTCCTGGTTGAAAGAAAGAGAGAGACCCAAAGGGGTTGGTGTGTTAGACAGTTGACCACTACATTTTAGCTAGTTAGTAAGAACTCTGCAACTGCCTAAATTTACTCTGGGAGCAGGCTATTTATGAGTATTGCTTCCTTTTGTCTCAGGGACTTGAGAGAATAAGCAGATTGCTGTTTGATATTGGGGACTCAAGGCCAATTCACAATGAATACTTATCTATGAGGCCACAAAGGTCAACTTCATAGTGGTTACTTGATAGTGAGAAAGAAACTCTATTGAGAAGACTATCCAATTACTACTGAAATATATAGCTTCATTATTGAAATGATGCTCTTACTTTTGATAGTCCCACAATTACCTTTCTTTCATTGCTGTTTTACATATATGCCACCCTTTCTTCATAAAATATATTAATCAAGCTGAAATTATATAATAGCAAAGTTCACATTTTTCACCCAAACAAAATATGCTGAAAATCTAAATTACAAACACAAATGCCATAGCTGTCAAAATTCAACTTGTACACATATATATCTCTATTAATTACATAAATATTTCACATGAAAATCTAGAATCAAAACAAAGCTTACACACGCTAGTTTGCTTGTTGAATTTCCGATCTTGTAGACTCTATGATCAAAGCGTTCCAACCATGAACCCAAGGATTCTGCAAAGGAGTGTCTGGGGTTCCGTGAAAAAGAGGTAGAGGAGTATATTTATATTACGACCATATAACAGTATTAGACTTTGGGGTTCCCTTAAAATTTTCTGAACCACAGAGGGTTCCACATTTGTAAAAGTTTGGGAAACCTTGCTTTAGTGCCTTAATTGTATAATATACAAAGCTTCAGTGCAATAGTGTAAGTTACGCATGTGTTTGAAGATGTAATACAATAGATGATAAAAAAATTTCAGATCAGATGTATCGACTTTTATTTTATCAACAGCTTTTATGAAAGTACTAGAATAGATGATAATTACTAATATATCCCCAATAAATCTGACCTTTTGCCATTATAATTATTTCTGACTTAGGTACAAGACCAACAATTTATTGATCTTAGTGCTCTCAAGTACTTTATTTTATCGACTCTAGAAAGATGAAAGTTCATCTTGGCGTGTCATTATAGTAAAAAATAATCAAATTATGTAATGTGAATATACCAAGCAAAGTCAACTCTGGCAAGACTTTAAATTCGGAATGTAACTAAATATTGCAGCATGCTTGTCTGGTGTTCATTATTAGTGGTGGAAAATAATATCTTAGAGTGGTGTTGGCAGTAGTGTTCTGGGTGTAGTGTGTGGATATTGGTTATTGTGTTTATTCTATTTGTTGTTTATAGTCTTGATCAAACCTTTTTTTTCTTCAGAATTGACCATTGTGTCTTTATTTTTTAAGGCAAAGTGTAGGGGTTGGTACTGAGGAAATTTAAAGTGTCATTTCTCTCAGGATGTACCACTCTCTCATTGACTTGAGGTTGTTTATCCTTGTTGTTTAGTAACCAGTACACCTCTGATAGAACATATTAACCATTTAGCATTTACATTACCCTATATATATACTATTGTATTTTTGGGGTCGAGGTTTTATCTCACATAATATCAACTCTAAGATTTTGAGGTTATTCATTTTGAGAACAATACCTTAACATAAGTATGAGCAGCCAGTTACAGCCGGTTTGAAAAAAAAGAAGTGAGATGATTCGGGACAGATATGGCCGGTTTAAATGCTGAAGGGTTAAAAGCATTTCATCAGTAACCATATCATATTTTGTCCCAGGCAATAAACTCTGGGCCACCTAAGCTAATATGTCATTTTTTTTTTTTCCTAAGACAGTAGGATATGATTGGGAATTTGGCTGTTATTTCCAGCAGGTTATACATTCACATAGAAGCTCCCCTCATTGTGTTGGTATTATCTAACATCTAACAATTCTCTGTTGTATCCAACATGAAAAATGTTTAAACTAATCTTTAGAAAAGAATTATCAACTGACATGTAACTATTCTTCACTTAACACATGAATATCTTGCTCTAGTTAAAATATATGCTATTTCATTTTATATTCTTTTCATTGTGTAGTGAATCAACTTCAAGCAGTGATGCATACACAATTATATATAATTGTGTCACCATCACCATCACACCTCTATTTTCCATGTTAACAAACAAAAGAAAAAAAGTACTCAACACATGTAGTAGGCTTTATTTGTTTGATGCCAGTTCTTTCCTGTCATTCACTTAAAACAGACTGAAAATGAAGTGGATGATATATATATGAATGTATGTATAGTATATTTGGTAATATACCGTATGTTTAATTAAAAACATTTAGAAGACCATATGCTATCAATTTTAAAGTAGTGACTACGTCACTTCTTTTCGGCGAAAGGAGAGAAGCTGACAGTCTGTTTCATGCTGGTTGGCATTCATCAGAGCCACGTACTCCCCTGCTTCCGCCGAAAATTATAGAAGCTGGATTCTTATAGAATTCCAGTAATAATCAGGAGCTAATTATACAGAGTAATTGCCGGGTTTATTAGTCTCTAATACTTAAACATCTCAATGGGAGAAATCTCTCAGAGAAGCAATATTATATATTAAGATTAAAGGATAAAGATCCTTGTGGAGTTGTAGAGGCACCGTTGTATGGCATGTCTAAGGCACTTTTATACCTGACGGAGCCCAACCCTCTCCAGGTCTGAAAACAGCTGATTTTTTCTATAGAGGAAGAATCGACCCCAATACTGGACTGGTACTTTTTTTATCGATCTCGAAAGGATGAAAGGCAAAGTTGACCATGGTGGGATTTAAACTCAGATCGTGCAATGAGGTGGGGAAAATACTGTACTGCATTCTACCCGGCGTCTTAACGACTCTGCCAATTCGCCGTGAGTACAAACAAGATGGTAGGGAGATCTATATATAAGCAAGGTTAGATAGAATACTATTTTTCCTTGTTTGTACTCATCATGATGAGTTTTTTCTCACTAAATCTTAATATATGCATATACACACACAAGGAAAAAAAAAACCTTACCTTATTAATGGTCACACTAAATTGCCAACCCCTAAACACCTCTTGTTAACCACAAATTAAAATTCTCTCACACCTACCTTCCTTTTAGATCTCAAGCCAATGGTGAAACATTTATGGAGCCACTTGACATGCTAGAAGTACCATCAAACTTTTCTTAAAATATACCATATTTATTATCAAAATGGAAGGACACATTGGATGATGTAGTCCCTTATACAAAAGGATGGGATGGGATGGTCGTGACTGGTGTGCTTGCCAAGACCTTAATTTGATGTTAATCAATAATCTTCTACATTACTATTGCAAGCACTGCCATTCTAGAGTCTACACAAGCCAAATATTGCATGGTAACATATGGCATGGGACCAAATATTTAGGCTGCACCTAAATATTTAATGTCTGCTTGTATTGTTGAGTTATTCAAGCAGGACTTAACATCCTTAAAAAAAACTAAAAACATTTCGTATGAGTGGAGATTTACAGGCTATTGGGTATTTTTTTAATAATGCCATTTATTTTTAGCATATATTCTGTATATTTTTGTAAAGTGGTAGAAATGATGGCCAGCCAGTCATAGAAACCATGCTAAAAATGGAGGGTAGTTAGTAACTCCAAACAAGAAGTAACTTATGTGATGATCCGTCCAACCCATGCCAGTATGGAAAAACAGATGTAAGATGGTGCTGATGATATGTCTTATCTAGCAGTACAAGTTGTTTTTTACCACTACTGCTATATACAATCAGATACACTGGTTAAATAGAAACCAATGTCTCTCCCTTTTTTTTTTATTTCTCCGTGGATAGAAAAAGGGAAATTAGCCTGATTGGTTTGATCATTAACCCTTTAGCATTTAAACTGTCCATATCCGGCCAGAATTCTCTAACCTCTTTCTGTTCAAACCAGCAATAACTGGCTTCTCATACTGATGTTAAGGTATTCTTAAAATAAATAATAAAATCTCATAGCGTCAATATTATGTGAGATAATTATGTGAAATAAAGCCTTTATCATGAAAATATAATGGTAAATATAGAGTAATGTAAATGCTAAAGGGTTAAATCAGAAACCATTATTATGGATTGGCAGTATCGGTAGAGGGTCGGACGCCATGCTTTCCAGCATAGTTACGTCCCTTTATGATCTGAGTTCAAATCCCGCCGAGGTTGACTTTGCCTTTCATCCTCACAGGGTCGATAAAATAAAGTACCAGTAATGCACTGGGTAATTGCTGGCCTTGTGCCTAAAGTAGAAACAATTATTATTGGTGTTGCTAATAGTGCAGCAAACTGTTGGCAATAATCAGGTGAAATATGAGAGAGCTAAGGATTTCACAATGAATCATGAAACAAACACTGCTCATATAAACCTCTTCTCTATGTATATATTAAAGAAGAAATAATATTCCTAGATCTCATAATGATGACGGTAGTTGTAGAAAACTCTTAAATTAAATTGTTACTACTTCAAAACAATTTATGCTCTGTAATAAATCCTAGTCACTTAAAAACCAGTATCATAATTGAAACCTTTAATCTTGACTCATGCAAATGTGATGTAAAATAGACATTTCCACATTTTTATAATATCGATCTATAGACTATATTTGTCTCACTTTGCCCATCTCACTATCTCTCTTTCCCTGTCTCTCTCACTCTCTCTAAAATCTCATAATTATAGGTTGGACCTTTTCTCCTTGTAGAAATTATTCACACTCCAGGTGAATATTTGTTTCTACTTTAGGCACAAGGCCAACAATTTGAAGGGGAAGGGAAAATCAATTAAATCAACCCCAGATTCTGCCAATCAACCTCCCTTTCATTTAAATAATGCTTTCTGATTTCAGCACAAGGCCTGGGGAAGGGAAAGTCAATTGAATCAACCCCAGTACATTACTGGTTCTTTATTTTATCGATTCCATGAGAGTGAAAGGCAAACCTAACATCAGCGGAATTTGAACTTGGAATATAATAGGCTATTACTCTATGCCGTAAAGCATATTGTCCAGCACTCTACTGATACTGCCAAACAACTTGTCAAATTGTACTGTACAGCAATTTCATTCTTCAGTCTCTTTCCTCACATAGTAACCAATGTTTTGGCTAAAGAAATGATACCTCCAAAACACACACACACTCACTAATTTATACATAAGTGTGTGTGTGTGTATAGGATGACAGTTGTATAAAAAGATGCAGGGTAATCAATTGATGGTAGCTATGCAAACGGAAGACCTAGGATAGCTTAGAATGAAGTGATAAAAGCTAGCCTTGCCCAATTAAACCTCACAAAGGAGGTGACACAGAATCAAGACTTCTGGCATTATGATGTGCTGTAGACCTGCCCTCCTATGTGCACAGCATGAAATAAACATGTAGAAGACACTAGTCTGCACCAATCAAAAGTGCTTCAGCTGTGAATTTTTTTCAGGCATTGTATATTCTAGGTTACAATATCTAATGTGTCCTTTTCAAGATGGTAGGGTTTGATTTGAGGGAGATTTGACTTGTATTTCTAACAACTCTAGTGAGAACATAGAAACACTCACAAAGTTGTTTATATTTGAGATGAAATGTATGAGAAGGCTGGTTGTGTAGAACAAGCTAATGTATTCTGCTTGCCACTTACTTATCTCTGTATCTTTGTATTTTTATATAAGGAGTGTTTAGATATAAAAAAATGCAGATATATTCTCTGAAGAATACTAGCTTACTCTTTAATTGTTTAAAAAGAAATCTATTTAGTCAATATTGTTCTAAAGCAGAATACAAACTACAAGCTGCAGCTTAAGTATCAAGTTTCTTCTTACTTAATACTTGAAACAGAAAATTGATTCACATTTTATCTAATCTTCTTTACTGGTTGAAGTGAATTTTATCATTTACTATCTAGATCAGCAGGTAGCAACTTGGCATCTGCAAAGTTTAGTATTAGAGACCCATGGGCTAAGTTCAAAATTCCAGGTACATTGTTAAAAATGTAATATAGACATGCTAGAGGGTATCCATTCTTGTCTGAGTATAAACATCTCTTACTCCCTCTCCCTATTTCTCTCCTCTCTCTCTCTCTTTGAAAAAGATTTTTCTGCTTTTCCGAATAATGTCACTTTGATGGATTAAAGAAGAAAAAAAGATTCTTTAAATATATTTCCATGCTGTTTCCATTCTTACTTTTTTCTATAACCTTTGTTTTCATATATATATATCATCATCATCATCATCATTTCATTTCATCATCATTTCATTTTACGTCCGCTTTTCCCTGCTTGCAAGGGTGGGACGGGAACTGATTCTGGCTTGATTTCTACAGCTGGATGCCCTTCCTAACACCAACCTCATTTACAGTGAGTGCTGGGTGCTTTTTTGCTGTGGCACCTCCACGACCACTTTGCAGTGGAATGATAGGGACCCCAGTCCCTATCATCTCATTTCTACAGCTGAGTAAACTGGAGCAGTGTGAAATAAAGTGTCTTGCTCAAGGAAACAGCACATCACCGGTCTGGGAATTGAACTCACAACCTTTCGATTGCAAGGCCAATGCTCTAACCACTAAGCCATGTGCCTCCATATATATATATTTAAAGGTTAAACAAGGTTCAATGAATAAATCAAAGAATATATTCACTACCATGACTGAATCTTAACCATCTACTATGTCTGGGTATGTCATGCATCATCTTATTTTATCTGATGAGGATGTACTGTTGAAGATAGATCAGTACCTCTGAAATATGTATAATAAAATATACTTGATCACACGAATGTCTATTTTTATTAATATTTTGAATTAATATATATATATATATCCCTATAGCAATCTGGGAGTAGAGAATTTGCAAGAAAGAAAAATTTCATAAAAGAGGCCTTTGGTTGTGAATTATTTGAGAAAGACCATAATCAAGATAGCCTATTTTTTTTATATTGAACTTGATTATATTTTGTTCAGCTGCATTCTGTCACTTTTGTTTGTTATATAATGAGATAACCATTTAATTTATTATTTTCCACTGTGTCTGGAAAGAAAGCTTAACTTCATTTATTTATTTATTTATAATAGCAATTAAAAATGTTTGAACATGTCTCCAGCCAAATTGTATCCATTAATTATATGATATTCTTATCTGCTGTCTCTGAAGTGGCACTGTTGGAAGCACAGTCTTCTGGTTGTCTGACTGTCTGCAGCCCATTCAATGCTTTTGTCAGAATCAAAAACTTGCCATATAATAATAACTGTGCATGCATCATTTATGGTTTCTAATCTTCACCACTGCTCATCTCACTGTTTTCTCTCTTATTTATTTGTCATGCTGAGGAGAATGCCTGCCATTGTTAATAAAATCCATTTACAACTTAATGACTGCCTGCTGCTCCCCCCATTTATTCACCCACATCTTTCTCATTCCCTTCCATTCATTTTCATATTTCCAATGCCTTTTTTCTTTCTTTCTTTCTTTATTTATTTATTTATTTATATTGATCCACTGGTTTTTTTTTTATTAAAAGTTTAAATTTTAGTTAATCTAATGACTTCATTTTGTTTTTAAAGTAAAGATACACCTTTCCTTCCCACTCTTCTCCAGCCCAACCCAACTTTCCTTCCCTCTCTTCTCCAACCCAACCCACCTTTCCTTCCCTCTCTTCTCCAACCCAACCCACCTTTCCTTTCCTCTCTTCTCCAACCCAACCCATCTTTCCTACGCACTCTTCTCCAGCCCAAACCATGTTGTAATACCTTTTGTTGTTGTTTTGTTAACTTGAAAAGCCTACTCCTGAATCCCCCACCTGTAGACTAGGGTTGAACCAGTGCACTGCTTGTTGACTCATAAGAACAAGAAAATATATTTCAGAAATCTTTACGCTTAGTCTACATAAAAAGCTACATTATTCTTGTTAAATCACTGTGGAGGTGCGTGGCCTAATGGTAAGGGTGTCGTAGATTTGATTCCTGGGCTGGGTTGCACGTTGTGTTTTTCAGCAAAACACTTCATTTCGCGTTGCTTCAGTAAATGAGAACTAACAATAGCTGGTGTCCTGTCCAGGAGGAAGTCTTGTACTCTCAGTCGCTTCACTCTGTGAAACTGGGATAAGCGCAGGCCTAACAAGCTTTCTAGCTTATGACAGACTTTAGACATCACTTTTAACTGAGTAAACTCATTAGAAAATTGTAAAAGATTACGCTCTTGCATTTGTGTTATTACCATTTGTTTTATATTTAAGATGCTGGATCTTATCTATTATTATTAGTAGTTATTGTATCAGACAGCAGATTTTATGTTATTAAGCTATATTTATTAAGTCCTATTTATAGATAGAGAAATAAATCTTTATCTTAAGTATGGCATTGATGTCAGTTTAGACATGCCAATGAAAACATAGTGAAAAAACAGACAATAGAGATAGATTTGCTAAACTATTATTATGAGTATGTAGATAAATAAGAAAAGGCCTTCATAAAATAGTAAGTTGAAATTATGCCAGAATAGAAGGGCAGAAGTAAGTTTTTACTTGGCAGTTAGGGTAAAACAGATGTTAAATATTAATGATTGATATGTCATTATTATATATATGTTTGTATAATGCAGTTTGAAGGTGGACAACAAATGTATTATATATGTGTGTGTGTGTGATGTATTATATATATGTTTGTGTTTGTGTGTGTGTGATGTATTGTATATATATATATATATGTATGTTTGGGTGTGAGTGTATAGAGGTAGTCAAGCTATGCATATTGTTTGTGTGTGAGAAGCGGATGTAAAATGATGATGATCTAAAGTCTAGAGGTAGCCAAACTATGCATTTTGCAATGTTGTTGCTGTTACCAAAAGGTGGGGTGGGATTAATTTCAGATCTCTAGAGTGTATATCCCTATACACCTTCTGTGTTGTTTCTATGGCCAAATCACTTAACTGTAGTTCCTGACCTTTTTAAAGCTTTATTGTTTTAAAGATACTTATAATAATTATTATTATTAGAACCTCTAACATTGGCATAGTTACAAAGTGGATAGGAAAGGGGTATAGTTGATGAAATCGATCTCCACTAGATGTATAGTATTCATTTTATCGAACCTAGAAAGATAAAGGGCAAAGTGAGTCGCAGTGGAATTTAGACTCAAAATGTAAAAGGACAAAACTAAATACTTGTAATGAATTTTACCATGTCTCATCAGCTTTATATAACAGTGATTTCTCATAATATCTCAACATTGTAGGACAAGGTTTTAGTTAATTTCATAGCCCAGTTTAACAGCAAAAAACTTTTAGTTAATTTCATAGTCTAGTTTAACACCAGCAGGAAAGAATTGCTGAACAAATTTTAGAGGCAAAACCAACCGGCAAGAGACCCAGGAGTAGAACCCGAGCAAGATGGTTAGATAACATCCATGAGCTTGGCTGGTCACGCTTGGGGATCCAGCCAGATCAGTTGGAGACGGTTGCTTCTGACAGAACCCACTGGAGGGAGTGTTTGAGAACTCTGCCCCACGACCCTCTCAGGCATAAGTGGGCAAAGAAGAAGAGCCTGTCCTTTGAATTTCTTTAGCAGAATATAATCTGTTGTAAGCATTTAGGCTAGGTTTCTTGCTTGAAGATAACTTCCTCCCTTTTTCCTCTAATAAGTATTATTACAAAAAAAAATGTATATTACTGGCCATAATTTGTGTCAGAAATGAGTGTCTGTGACTTGCTAGAATTAGCAGCCAAATCTCCTTCAAATCATACCTGACTTTTAAAAACAAACTGGCGACACACTTTATAATGATGTCCAAGATTCATTATCTGAAGAAAAAAAATTGGATCACCACAACTGGAAATAATTTTGATCAAGACTGACTTGGGACAGATAATTGAGCCTGATTCTATAAATCTAGATGAGTAAAAAGTAAAGCTAATTTCAACAGGATGAGCTAGAGGCATTTGAATTCAGAATGTAAAGGGATATATTATAGTAGTTAAACATTTTGGTCAACTTACTATATTATGTCTTAACGAGATGAATTAAGCATTTCAATCAGTTTAACCCTTTAGCATACTCTATACTTACTATTATATTTTCATGGCAAAGGCTTTACCTCACATAATACCGAATCTATGAGATTTTGATGTTATTTATTTTGAGAACAATATCTTAACGTCAGTGAGCAGCTGGTTACAACCAGTTTGAACAGAAAGAAGAGAGAATTCCGGCCGGTTTAAATGCTAAAGTGTTAAATATATTTAGTTTTGAGTAAGTTACATTATCCCAAGCTGTATTTGAACTCAGAATCATTATATCTAAATGAAAGCTATTAACATCCTAATCCACTAAGCCATCAGGGTAGCTTAATGGATAAGGTTATTGGTACTATTTATTTAGAAATATTCTGATTTCAAATCCATTCTAGAACAATTTATATGTTTTCAACATAATGAATAGCTTTGAAATTGCTGGTGAAGAGATGTCAGGTTACATGACGCAGTCTCATGTTTTCAAATTTGGTTATGATACCCAACTGTATAGATTCAAACTGATTGCAATACCCTGAGTTACAGTTCTCATATGAAGCAGGATTTACAGTGGTTATGTATGTCATTCTCCTGCTTCATTGTTTAAATGATTGAGTTCATGATCAAATGCCTGAAGACTACTATGGAATATTGGATAGAATGCTTTGTTGTATTCGTTCCAGCTCTCTCTATTCTTCAGTTCAAAGCCCTTCTTCCTTCCGACATTGATAAATAAAGTACCAGTCAACTATTGTATCTCTCTCTCTCAGAAAGGGGCTG
The DNA here is from genome assembly GCA_964016885.1 of Eledone cirrhosa. NCBI lineage: Eukaryota > Metazoa > Mollusca > Cephalopoda > Octopoda > Eledonidae > Eledone > Eledone cirrhosa. Next base: position 27,127,042 of record OZ024753.1, on the reverse strand, counting down.
TGTTCAGACCTGAATAGGGATGGGCTCTGCCAGGTTTAAATGCCCATGACATGTCATACATCATTACAGCACCTCAGATGGATGATACACATTGTATTAGACCTCTGAATAAAGTACATCACTTTGCTTAGAATGGTTTCTAAAATCACTTTCACCAACAAACTCCATCACACCAATGCAGAACAATGGGAAATGGATTTAAAACAATAGCCCCAACATTGTCAAGTTTATCATTGAATTATTTTTCTTTTTCTGTTTCTTGTTGTTGTTATGGTTTCTCAGCTCTGATTCTGCAAACCTCTATTCGGAGCTGTTCCAATCATGATTATAGTTTTTTTTATTTTTTACGGGCATGTTACATCTAGCTCTAATGTGTCCTTTCCTTTAACACTTTAGCATTTAAACCAGCTGTATCCGGATAGAATTCTCTCACCTTTTTCTGTTCAAACCAGCCGTAACCAGCTGATCATACTTGTGTTAAGATATTGTTCTCAAAATAAATGATATCAAAATTTCATAGATTCGATATTATGTGAGGTAATTATGTAAGATAAAACCTTTACCATGAAAATATAATAGTATATATATTTGTTTCTACTTTTGGCACAAGGCCAGCAATTACCCAGTGTATTACTGGTACTTTATTTTATCGACCCCATAAGGATGAAAGGCAAAGTTAACCTCAGCTGGATTTGAACTCAGAATAGCAAGGGCCGTAACTCTGTGTCAAAGCATGACGTCCGACCCTCTACCGAAACTGCCAATCCACAATGAAAGTGTGTGATTTGAGGAAGATTCTTTACTATTTCAGGCAACTGTGTAGAGATTCTATCTTTAGCTTGTCGGGTTAAAATATAAACTGTCTGAGTATCTGTTGATTTTGTTTCTGAGAATCACAAGTCAGACTTTGTAACTTGGAAGTATATATATGTAGGAAGAAAGAAATGAAGACTTAAGAAATTTGGAAGCAAATCTTGGTGACATATGGCAGAATTGTGCAATTGGAATAGGAGAATGTATGGGGGTGGTGATAGATATGATTCTTTTTGAAATTTGCATGTAACAGCTAACAGAAATTGTTGTGACATCTCAGACGGAGTGAAAGTAAATTAAGATTTGCTGTATTTAGTAAAATTCAGAATAGCTTGAGACAAGGCCTAGTATGTTGTGTAGGTGAGTTGTTTTTATTTATTTTGTTTTATTAACAGTAAACGTGGCAGATGATTAAATTATGAATTCTCAGAAAACAGAGACCACAACCCTTTTTCAGTTTCCATCTAGAATGTAACATCTTCCCAGTACAATGACTCTTCATAATATAATTTTGTAAATACATTATTTTGTAGAATAATTTTTGTCAGAAGTCATGGGATTTGTGATTGTTTGATAATCCACATAGAAAAATACATTTTGATGCAGTGAAAGGTAGTTCAATGAAAATTCATTAGACGAAAGTACCATTTTCTAACCCTAGTCCTAACCAATATCTGTTTGTTGTTTTTTAACCCTTTAGCATTTACATTACTCTATATATACTATTGTATTTTTGTGGTAAAGGCTTTATCTTACATAATTATCTCACATAATATTAAATATTAATATTATTTATTTTGAGAACAATACCTTAACAACAATATGAGAGGCCAGTTATGGCCGCTTTGAACAGAAAGAGGTGAGAGAATTCTGGCCAATTTATATGCTAAAGAGTTAAACATACCTGTCTCCTGAATTTAGACACTAAATTCAACAAACAAGTAGTTCAGTTAACTCTTTAGCATTCACATTACTTTATATTTACTATTGTAATTTTGTGGTAAAGGCTTTATCTTACATAATACCTCACATAATATCGAATCAATGAGATTTTGATATTATTTATTTTGCGAACTATACCTTAACATTAATATGAGTTACCGGTTACAGCCAGTTTGAACAGAAAGAGGTGAGGGAATTCTGACCGGATATGGCTGGTTTAAATGCTAAAGGTTTAATGGAAAGGACACATAAGAGCTGGATGTAATATGCCCGTAAAAAATAAAAGACAATAATCATGATTGGTGAATGCTCATATTTGAAAACTGTGAAGATCCATTTATTTTACATTACTCATGCATGTGTGTGCCTGTGTATAAATTACAGTGTGTTGAGGTATGTATATATATATGTAGGTCATATGTTACATATGTTAACAGTTTCAGGTTGTTCTTAATATCATCTTGCCTTTGTTGACCTTTTGTATAGAATTAACTTCATACCAATTACCATTAGCTGGTTTGTGAGGCAGTTAAGTGTAAAATACTATTGAATGAGACAATAATTAATATATGTAAGCAGAACAGAACTAAACTTTGGTGATTATTGATGAAGAAGAATTACTTAAGGGGTTTTCAATCACCTTGAACAAGCCTGCAAGATTTTAAAAATTTAAGTTTTATCTTTGTTTTTTTGTTTTGTAGGTTGTATACTACTGTTTATGTGTGTGTGTGTGTGTGTGTGTGCTTTTAATCACATTATGGCTAGATTATTGTTTTGAAAGCCACCAATCTACCATGTCTAATATGATAAATTTTAATGTATGTGTATGCTTATTCTAACAAAGTAAGTCTATCTGAAGTCTGTGCAATCTGGTTTAGATATTCCAACTGTGTTAATACACCTGTGGAATGATGTTGATGCTACAGTTTACCTTGTTTTCAATCTCCTTAAATTTGACAATGTGACCCTAATCATATCAACCCTTATTTCTTTAAAATAGATATAAGGGAAATAAAACATCAATGAAAGTGTTTCAATAGAAATTATTGCTATTTTCTTTTCTGTTTGTTAAATTTCTTCTTGTTGGAATATATTTGTGGCATCCTTTAGCATTTACATTACTCTATATTTACTATTATATTTTCACAGTAAAGGCTTTATCTCACATAATATCGAATCTATAAGATTTTAATATTATTTATTTTGAGAATAATACCTTAACGTCAGTATGAGCAGTTGGTTACAGCTAGTTTGAACAGAAGGAGGTGGGAGAATTCTGGCCGGATATGACCAGTTTAAATGCTAAAGGGTTAATTGACTGTGCTCCTCTCCTTTTGGCTAACTTTAAAGTTCCATTCTCTATTTAAATAAATAAAAAAGTCATTTGGAATTACATCAATATTCAAATTATTTTTTTTATTCAAGATACAATACTTTTATTTTAATGAAAATAGTATTCAAACAGGGCATTTAAATTATGTAATAACGTATGTCACAGCAGCTGGTAGCTTTGAGAGATTCAAATATATACTTGTCCCTCTCACAGTTTGATAAATAGCCTTCTCGCATGGCTTAGATTTAATATTCTCTGGTATTGATTTCACTAGATTGAATTCTTAATTTTTCTGGTTTCAGCATTGACTGGTAATTGTGCTTTAGTTTCTCACTAGGTGAGATACTTTTGGTGTTTAGTTCTCTCATGACTCAGAAATTTACAATATATAGATCTGACTTAACCATGTCTTGCCATGTAATTCCTCTGCCTCTAGTATCTTCTAATATTATTACCCAACACTCCTCATTTATTTTCATCACATTATCCATACCAAGATCTTCAGGGCTTGTCAAGATTGTCCTGCAGAGAACAGTACAAGGAGGGAGGAAGAGAGGCAGACAGAAAAAGAGAGGAGAGGACAACATCCCGGAATGGACAGGCATGAAACTGGGTGCAACCATGCGGAGGGCAGAGAGGCGAGAGGAATGAAAGGAGCTGGTTGCCATGTCATCTGTGGTGCCCCAACAGTCCACCAGACTATAGGGCAGATGAGATGAGAGAGATCCATACCAATACAATTGTTTTTTTTTTTTACAAACCTTAGCTAATGCCTTTATTCTCAGCCACTCTCTCACTTGTTCTCTACTCTTCATGCAGGTTGAACTTAGATATTTATATATCATGTTACATTTATTGTAAACTTACCTTTTGCAATATAAACAGTATTTACGTCAGTCAGTTAGCCAGCCAGTTGAAATCAGCTTTGTCATAAGACCTGATTGTACCTGCCAATCAAACAAGCCTGTAATCGCATTAGTAAATAGATGCTCTACGGTCATATCAACAATGTACTTACAGATACGATGACGTAAAAATAACCATATACTCATGAATAAATTCAAATTTTCTATGTCTCTGCGTATTAGAGAGGATGTTTCATTAGGTCATATACTTCAAATCTTCTTTTACTAAGCTGATGTTTGAGATGTGTGTGTATTTAGATTGATGTATATCTATTAAATTGACTTGATTTGTGTATAGATTTTCTCAACAGTTTGCTCTTAACCCCTTTTATCATCAAATTTCTCAAATATATCTCGCAATATCCAAATGGCTTTACATTGCCAATAATAGTATAAGGTTTAGTAGGTGAGAAAGTAAGGAGGAGGAGATGTGAGTACTTCAGATGACCTTTAACAGAGGTGGTATTCAGCTAGCTCATTCAAGGGAAACAGAATCCATTGTAATAGTAATAGATCAGACAAAAAGAGGAAACAGTTGGTTAGTGAGCTAGTAGTTAGTAACTCTGTTTTTTTTTGTTCTGTTATTTAATATATCTTTGTGTAGGAGTAATTCTATCTTTCTACTGTATCTCCTGACCAAGTGTTAAAGTCCAATAGTTGAACTCGTTTTCTCTTTCATCTAAACGTGAACCTAATAACATTGTTTTGTATCTCTGTATTTTCCTTTATATATATATATATATAGAGAGAGAGAGAGAGAGCGCGAGAGAGTAGAAAAATGCGAAGTAGTTTCAGATGTTAAAGTCCTTTATTGATAAGGCTATGATACATACTTCAATGACGACAGTGGCCACGCGATTCCATATACCCAGTGCCATGATCTCATCAGACAGCTTCCGAAGGCTTCAAGAACATCATCTTTGTCCATTCCCTTGTCGTTTTAATTTGGATTGCCTCGAGAACGTAACCGTATTATGTAAGAAGCTGTCTGAGTGTCCCAAAAATTGTATACATACTTCAATAGCATTCTAATAAAAGTATGTTTACATTTTGAGGGGACACCCTGTGTATGTATGTATATATATATAGAGAGAGAGATTGGACATTAAATAATGATAATGATATATTTACATACTTATTTACTGGCTTCAGTTATTGAACTATGGCCATGCTGGGGCACTAACTTTAATGGGTTTTATGGAATGTATCAAATCCAGTAATTTCCTTTTTTTTTTAATTCTAGTACTAATTTCATCAATCTCTTTTTGCCAAACTGCTAAGCTACAGGACAGTTAAGACCTCTCAACAAAATTATGTAAGACCCATTTTGTTAAGTTGGGTTCCAATCACCAACTTAATCCTTCAAAAGTCATTATTTTCAAAGTTAATAATCCTAACAATAAATTGTCTATGTGTTTCACATAGACAATGTATTGTTAGGATTATAGTCATGAAATAGTAAAACTAGAAGATAGCCTGTGTTGCATAAAAAAATAAGTATTCATATGTTTCTGCAAGGAAATGTTTTAACAGGTTTTATTGTTTTGTATTAGGCTATTAAGCTACACTGAAAAGTATTTAAGTTTGTCTCTACTTTTACATGTTGCTTGCCCTGGTTAATCTGTTAGACTCAATAGTGCAGTATTGATCTATTTTTAATAAATGAATTGAAGGGGCTAATTTAGATATTAACGCATGACTGGTTTGGAATAATGTGATGCTCTTGCTGGCATAAAATACATCAATATTAAATGGATGTGGTATCTAATTTTAGGAAAACAAACTGCAGTATGGTTAACTCCATTTGGGCACAAAACAACCAAGCATCTTTATAATTTAGATTCTTCTAGAACAGAAAATGTGCAAAGGAAAGATGGCAAATTGATTTCAACTTCAAAAGATCTGCTATATGAAGTTATATCTAAAATATAAGGCACTTGATTTCCATTCGGTGCTCCACAGACAATGAAAAGAAAATATGGCATATGTCAATAAGATTAATAACAGGAAAAGTCAATTTCAGCAAATATGCTGTCTAGGAATTCCATCAGCCATTAAAAGTGACTCTTCATATTAAATTATTAGATAATCAATATCGAATATAACAAGTCTGCAAACTTTTCTTGAACAGCATCCATAGAAACTAAGATTGTTTACTAACTAAAGTTGACAAGACAAAGACAGTCAACCAATTCAAGAATAAAATATTTCAAATGTTATTATTAGAAAGACAGATTATAAGTGGTCCTTCTAATGCTAAATCTGTCTCTAGAACCTCTGTTATTGTTCAGTTTGCTAGAAATAGCAGCTAAATCTCCCTTAAATCACATCTCAGCATCTTAGAAATGGACACATGGGATTATCTGAATAATTGCAAATTCACGATTTGTTGTTTTTGTACACAACATTGGTTTGGCAACTTGATAGATAGATTTCTTTATTAGCCACAAGGGCGCAACAAGAAAGGGGACAATACAAAGACATGCCGGGGATTTTACGTACAGTCGTGTAAAAAATATAAAAACAAACAATTTCAACAATCGAAATCCCCAATAGGGGGGATGCGCCACAAATGGGTTGTTTAATACCCCGTCGATAGAACAACCCTCAACTCAAGGAGCGTGTTGTGCAAGTGCTCCTTTCTTCCTTTTGCTCTCTTCCTCAACCTACAGGCTTATAAACAGAGAAGGCCCAATCACTCGGGCCATTTTTGCTTCATTCACCCACCTTTCAGTAAATTTACTGGGGTGCAGTGCCTCTCTCTCCACCCTGATTCTCCTTCTAAAAGATAGTTTGTTAGCCAGTATTTTGAATTGTTTCTTTGAGAAGTGTTGCTTATTAACCCTTTAGCATTTAAACCAGCAATATCCAGCCAGAATTCTCTCACCTCTTTCTTTTCAAACGAGCTATAACCAGCCACTCATACTGATGTTAAGATATTCTCAAAATAAATATCGAAATCCCATAGATTCGATATTATGTAAGATAACATGTTCACTTTGAAAATATAATAGTAAATATAGAGTAAATAGTAAATATAGACTAAAGGGTTAAGGCAGTAATATAACCTATAAATTCTTGTTATATTATATAATAGTAGTAATAATAATATTAATAACTAGAATAGTTAAACTGCTTTACCAGTTGAAATTAATATGTTATATTATATATATAGAACCAACTAAGAAATAACTACAGTAGATTACAATCAATCTTCCTTCTCTTCATGTCTGATGGTCAGCAAATATGCTATGAACAGTTATGACATATATGTTTGTATGTATGTAAATCTTTATTGTTCATTAACATATTTGTTCATCCATAGAGCCTCATTAGCAAAACCACATTGAGGTGACGTTGGCTCAGTCATCTTGCAACCAATACCACTTTGTTTTTACATACAATCAATATTATCATGACTTCTGCTCCCTCATTTTGATTCCATTGCATATATATATATATATATATATTATACCGCTATTAGCCGCTAAAGGGTTCTCCCTAAAAATGAAAGGCAGGTTGTACGATGCCTGCATACGAACAGCAATGTTGCATGGCAGTGAGACCTGGGCATTGTGTGCAGAGGATATACGCAGACTAGAGAGAAACAAAGCTTGCATGCTCCGCTGGATGTGTAATAGTAATATGCGTGAACGGCAAAGCATAAACGAACTAAGGAAAAAATTAGAAATAAGAGGGATCAGATGTTGTTTACTCAAGAGAAGGCTACGTTGGTATGGTCACGTGATGCGCATGAAGGACGATAGCTGTATAACAAAGTGCAGGGCAATAAAGATAGACGGTAGCCACGGAATAGGCAGACCCAGAAAAACCTGGGACGAGCTGATAAATTCCGACCTCACACACTTACACCTCACCAAGACAATGTCACTGGACCGAGACCTTTGGCGGTACTCAGTAATAGAGAAGACCCGCCTTACCTAAATACAAAGTTAAACCTACTACAGTCAGTAGGCATCTCTAACAAAATACACCCCCGTCCCACCACCCCCACCCCATCCACACCGCCCCTTTCAATGTAAAGTTATGTTGGTGCCACAACATCCAGGCCGAAACAAATGAGATCGTGTAGGTGTCACGTCAAAAAACACAGTTCACGCTGTAATGTGGCCGTGTAGGCAACACGGTAAAAACCTCCCAGTCCACACTGTAAATGTGGTTGGTGTTAGGAAGAGCATCCAGCTGTAGAAAACCCGCCAGATAGTCCTATGCGAGCAAGATAACCACTCTTGCCTCAAGTGGGAAAACCCTCCGTCCAAACCCATGCAAGCGTGGAACACAGACGTTAAATGATGATGATGATGATGATACACCATCATCATCATCATTTAACATCCATCTTCCGTGCTAGCAATATACATATATATTAACAGCTCTGTGTAACCCATCATTGCATTGAGCTAAAAAAAACACCCTGTAAATGAGTATAATTACTACCATTAATATTAGAATTATAACTATATTATGATATTAGTACTACTATATATATATAAATACTACTATTATATCTATATATTTATATACACATTTTATTGATTAATGCTTTGATTTCCCCATTCTGAAACAGCAAATATATTGGTAAATGTTAGTTAGTCAGAATTTCTATTGAATCTGTCAAACTGAATGAAGTAGATTATCAATTTGCAACAAGGGTTTCTACTTAAAAGATAAGCCTGCTGTGAAATAAGTGTATATACTTGAATTGCTTTATTTATTTCACTTAATGGTTATCTGTGTGTTTAACAATTTTTCATGTAGTATTGGAGGAAACCACTTCAACATGTTATATAGTATTGGAGGAAACCACTTCAACATGTTATAATAATAATGAAATTATTGTGTACAGTGCTCAGGTGCACTACAACTCATCAAAGGTGCATGTATAGTACATAGAATAATGTACAAATGTCATGAAATACATGCGTGCATGTGTATGGTGGGGGGACGTCAGGTATAGTGTTGGCGAATCTCAGGAAGCATGGAGGTTTTAAAGGATGCAGTGTCTCAACAGCTAACAACTGATGCAGCAACTCTGAGCGTGAAAAAATGATTCCTAAAGTCATGGGAGCTGTACTGTGGCGTTCTTTAAGTTGGCATCTATGTCATTAATATATGCCACAAACAAAAGGGGCCAAGAACAGATCCCTGTGGTACACCAGATGACATCTCATACGGTGAGGAATGGTGTCCTAGAACCGTGACTACATCTCTTCGACTGAGAATGAAGGACTTCAACCAGTTAAAAAGATCATCCTTCACACCTATTGCAGATTGTAAATGTTTTCTACAATAGTGAACACTTTTGAGATTAAATATATTTATATTATTAACCCTTTCGTTACTATATTTCTAATGAAAGACACTGCCTATGATTTTCAATTAATTACAAAAATAATCAAGAATTTGTAACAGTTTAGTATTATAACCAAGTGTCTCATTATTAAGCTGATGTTTGGAACATAACTTAACAAAGGTTCTTAAGTAAAATTATGATGGAAGGGGTTTTTTTGTAGATAAATATAAACACTTTCAAATAAACAATTTTGCATTATAGAACCATGGGCAGTTTTTATCAATTTGGTATCAAAGTGGTTAATTAAAATCTAAACATGGAACAAGACATCTATGATGAGGATGTTGATGCTGACAGAGAAATTTTACCATATTTTGTATTATTCACATGGTAAATAGTAAAATAGTATAATTTTTATTTCATTTCTTATTCAATATAAAGCATCGGGTGATAGTTTTGAATTTATAAAAAAATATTTGTTTTTCTCTTAAACTGAATTTATCTTCAGTATAAACCCTTTCCAATGAAATATATTGCCTATAATTTTCAAATCATTTTTAAAATGATGAATAATTTAGGGAATTAATTGATAGATTCAATATACTATAATAATTGTTTCTACTATTGGCACAAGGCCAGCAATTACCCAGTACATTACTGGTACTTTATTTTATTGACCCCGTAAGGATGAAAGGCAAAGTTAACCTCGGCGGGATTTGAACTCAGAATGGCAAGGGCCGTAACTCTATGCGTCAAAGCATGGCGTCCGACCCTCTATTGATACTGCCAATTCACCGCTATAATAATTGTTTCTACTTTTGGCACAAGGCCAGCAATTACCCAGTGCATTACTGGTACTTTATTTTATCGACCCCGTAAGGATGAAAGGCAAAGTTAACCTCGGCGCTATAATAATGACAGGAAAAAATAGACTTCATTACCAGTCAGGAATTCTGAATGCAAAAGATATTCATCTCCATTTGCGGCTATAAATAGGCAAATACAGTTAGTTATGGGATCTAGTTATTGTATATTAAAATAATCCTACTTGGTGAAACCAAAGGTGTTGGTTTCATCAAGCAAACCCTTCCAACTTACCTGGTAAAAAACATTTAATATGACTGACCTAAGATTAAATGGAACAAAAATACATGGAATGTGCTGTCAGTGACAATAGCGTAATTTCCCCTTAATACATATTGCAGTGTCGGGGGAAGCAATTCATTAAAAAATTCAGTGTGCTGAAGATTAATCAAACAGATTATTTTGTAATGAAACAAAATTAGATGATTATTCTTGCTTCCCTTGATTCTCACCAAACCAATCAACAAATTGGAGAAAAAAAGATCTTGGAAAAAAATTGAAATTGGTGCTACTTTATTATCTGGTTTGATATTGATTAATATCAATCAATAAATATTGTCTTTAGGAAAACAACTCAATAAAATTATACACATAAAGAATCATAACAATGTGTATTTGATTATGGCAAATTTGAAAATATGAAACATCTGTTTTAATCTTATTTAATAATGCTTAATTCATTTTGGGATGGGTGTTTCTAATTCTACTAACTACCACCTCCCTGTTTTATTTCTAGACGGAGTCGTTCGAATGTATGTACGACATGCTTGACTGTCTCCGGTTTTTTAGTATTGCTAGCTTGTCTAGTTGCCTGTGGAACACTACTTTGGATGCATTTTGCTTTACGGAAAAATTTGGACTACTTCCAGAAAAAATTAGAAACAGGTAAAGTTTGTTTTTACCAAATCTGCCACCTCAGCAACACAAATTATTCTTCCCCTATTAACCGCATGGTTTCTAACTGCATGTTTTGTATGCTTTTTAGTTGTTGTTTTTTTTTCTAACATTCCAACGGGCTTTGTTGTTTTGTTCTTTTTTATTTTATTTTATCCTTGTTGTTGCTCATCTTAACCATAGTATTTCAGGGAAAAGTATTGCTAAGATTGTGTTACAAATATATTGTTTTTGTTGAATTTTCAAAAAAGAAAATGAAAAATAGTTTGGTTATATTTTTTACTTTTATGTTGCATTGTGTGTGTGTGGATTTTAATTTGTTGTTGTTTAACCCCAAGTCATCCTTGATTAAGCAGGCCTATAATTAGAAATGTTCCAGATGCGATTATCCTATGTTTTTTTTTTTCTCGGTATAGTCAACTCTGGACTATGTGTCTTTTTGTCAATATGCTCACTTCTTTCACTTCACTTCACTGCCCCTTTTCCATTTTAATTGATCCAGGTTTTGTTTCAAACTCTTGTCTCACATCATACAGTTAACAAACTACTCACATCCCTTATTCACAGATTCCCTCCTCCATGACCATTCTACAACACTGTATTTACTTCCACATTAGCAATTTTTAACCTAAACACGTCTAATTCCATCAGGGTCAACTTTGACTTTCATTCTGTCAGTGTTGATAAAATATAGGACTGAGCCTGGGTGGTAGATTGGTGAAATACAGGACTGAGCCAGAGTGGTAGAATGGTGAAATTGTTAGAGCTTTGTACAAGATACCTTGCCATATTTGTTCCATCTTTTGCTGAGTCAAAATACTGCTATATGGCCTATTAGGTGGTATACCTAATCTTAATCTGTTCTCCATTTAAAGACCAACAGCCAAACATTTGGTGCCACAGTTCACTCTGTTGCAAACATTCAGACAACTTCTCTGGTTTCAGAATACTTTGCTCCCTTCTTTCTGCTAGTTTCATGGGCCATGGCCTTCCCTACTTGACTAAGCAGTAATATATATATAATAGACACACACATCTAAAGAAGGGATAAGTGTCTTCCTTATAGTATAAGATTTATTCCACTGTTTTGTTATTTACATATTGCTATATTGAGCAACTCAAGCAACTATCTGGAAGCTCATTCACTGTCTAAATTTCTATATGATTTTGAAGGTATATCATATATTAGTGTGTACAAATATTATGAGTACATAGTGGATCCAGATATTTTTCATATCTCTTGCTTTTAGAAATGTTATTCTCATCCTTTGGTTTGTGTAGGTTGCAGGACAGAAGCTAAAATTTTTTTTATATGCAGTCAGGTTACATCAGATCAATTACTGTTAGGTTATATCAGATCAATTGTTGTCAGCTTATGTCAGATCAATTGCAGCAGAGAAAGTGTACAAATTTGTTTATTATGACTGTCATAATAATCAGGACTTTTTAATTCAAATCCTCCCCAATGTAACATAACTTGAAATCCTTTCTGATAAAAATGTCTGTTAAGTCCAAGTATTATGGTATTTCAAATCAACTACATCTCCCTATTTCTAGTCATTTTTTTACTACTTAGAGGAGAAGAGTAGGGCCCTTTATTCTTTAAAGGCCATTGGGATCTGTAATAGGGAGAGAAGTTATCCTCAAACTGGAAACCTAGTCTAAATGAGTAAATTCCACTAAAGTCAGTTACCCATAAACCATGTGGTGGTCTTAAACCAAGTGACAAATTAATCCAACCATTCAAGAACTCATAATACAACAAGGCATCTTGTTTGATGCCTTAACAACTCCATCAATCATTAATCCATCAGTCTATCAATCCATCATTCCGTCAATCCATCACTCTATCAATCCAGCATTCCAGCAGTCCATCACTGCATCAATCCATCACTCTGTGGTGACAGACCAAGCTGGAGTTGGATTCAGTAAACTGGAACAGATACCACAGTGCATTTTATCCTGCCAATTTCACTGCCTCTATGTTCATACATGAATTTTAACATTTTGAAAATATTCATTTAAATATCAATATATGTGATTATTCTTTCAAAAATAAAAAATAGAAAATTCATAACAAGCTAGTTATGTTTCTAAGAATTTGATACTGTATGTATGCCTTTGACTAGAATCTATTATATTCCAAGATAACCTTATACTTACAAAGATACCTTGACTCAAACATGTCACCTTTTATAGTGAACTATTATTTAGATATGTGTCAATCTACTTGCTTTTCACACCTAATTTTATAGGTATATAATAAGTATTGTAACCTTTTAACAATTGCCATTTTAAAGTGTGTAAGTCACTTCAGTTGAAGACTGCATATTACCACCATTAAAAGTTTGATTTTTTTTTTTATTCTTTCTTTTCACATTACTTCTCTGATACATAGCTGACAGCATATATCAAATATTCAAATAGGATGGTCAGTTATTTACACTGATCAATTTGCAGTTTAATAGCTATGTGTCACGGGAGGAAAATCATATAAATAGTTCAACCATTATATACACATGTGCACCTGCACACACACACACACACACACACACAAATAGTGTATATTTGTGTGTACACTTATTAAATGTCTAAATTCATTATTAATATAATTATTCAAAGTGTGGAAATTTGTTTTAATATTTGCATCTTTATTTACATATTTCTATGTCTTCATTGATTTGATCTCCAGTTTAACTCTTTGGTTTCAGTATTTCTAATGAAATACTTAGAAAAGAATGTAATGAGATAGCTAACTTTTTGTTAGTAAGCTGATGTCTGAAACCTTACTTAACACAAATTTCTTAGATAAAATTATGATGGAAGGTTTTGATATAAGTATGGACATTTTAAAATGAGTTGTGTATCATAAAACCAGAGCAGTTTCAGGCACTTTGGTATCAAGAAAATTAAGCTGTGTTTATTTAATTTAGAATTGGTAGACTATCCCTGAATGTCATAAAAGGGGATTAAAAGTGATGATGCAGATATAGCAGAATAGTCAAATTGCAGCCACTAGGTTTGATAACACTGCACAGCATCTTAACCTTTTAGCATCTAAACTGGCTGTATCCGGCCATAATTCTCTCATCTCTTTCTGTCCAAACTGGCCACGCATACTGATTTTAAGGTATTGTTCTCAAAATAAATAATATCAAAATCTCATTGATGCGTTATTATGTGAGATAAAGCCTTTACTGCGAAAATACCATAGTATATGGAGAGTAATGTAAATGGGAGTTAAACAAGTGTTATCTATCATAGCTTCATATCCATGCAACCCTTTAAAATGGATCATCTATACAAATATATATCATAAACTAATAATTGAAGACCAAAATAAAGCACACTGCTTGTAGTAGTGTAGGCCTTATGGCTACTTACTCTGAGCGGAAATTAATATTGTATTATGGTTTATCTTCACTTGATTAAAAATATGGACATCCCTGTCTGGCCAGATAATACTTCAACGGACACTATATAGCAAGCTACCCCTTTACAATACTATAAACACGCCATTATACGATTATCTCCCTACCCTACCACAGCCACTATAAACTAAACTACTTCCTTACACTATCAAAGACACTACATTTTAAGCAACACACCATTACTAATGGCCAATGAAAAAGTCTATGTGGCTGCCCAACCTGCTAAACATACCACCAGTTTCTAGTGTTATTCATCAGTTGTTAGCTTTGTTACACACTAATGATGTCTTTGTGTTGAGTGTGTGTGCTCTATCACAGTATGTATTGACATATTTATTGTCAACCCTTCTATCAGCTAAGACTTTATCTGAATATCTGCTAGAAATATCAAACCATTGGTCCTTTAAATCACATTCTGCCATCTTAAAAAGGATAGAAAATACACTGGATAATGTAATCTTTGATGCACTATTCTGAAAACTAAATAGCATAGTGGTGGCTGGAATACTTTTGATTATAGGTCTGCTAAATTAAGGCTGACCTTGGGATAAACAACAGCTACTTCTACTACAATGTTCTATATGTCTCTGAACTTGATTATATACAAACTATCTTCACCTTAAATCTCTATGTACCTAACCTATCTGTTCTCCCCTTTCTTTACTGATGCACTCACTGACCCCCTAACAAATAATTGACTCATGTTTTCCAATGTATTACGTTACATATCCCTTTGATATTTCCCTTCCACCAGCTTACCTGCAACAGACATCAATGTCTCATATCCTCCTTCTCTCCCTGTATAAGAGAGATTATATACTTGAGCTAAGTGAGATTATATATCAGTGCTATTAATGACATTATATACAGGCAAGAAGTTGAGAGTAATTGTGTGGCATTCATGGCTTTCTAAGTGATGTTGAATATATTTTAGAAGTTCAACCAATGTGACAAGTAACAGACAAGTAACCCTTTCATGACTGCATTTCTAATGAAATACACTCCATTTTAATTAATTAATGAAGAATTTCGAAGGATTTACTAACATTTTTAATTATTTCATTACTAAGAGAGTAACTTATGTTGGAAGATTTTTATTTAAATTGGAAACCTTTAAAATGGGTGGTCATTTTTCATAGAACCAGGGTCGGTTTGGGCCCTAAAAGACTATATCTTGTTTTATTTATTTATATATACTCCCTTAGACAATAGTACAGCAACACATAAGGAATATTTAACCTATAATTTAATTTCTTTTTAAGTCACGTTTTATTGCATTCCAACTTAGTTTTCAAAGCAATGCCAGCTTGGAAAATCAGACATTTTAGAGGTTGAGAGGATATATATATTAACAAATTTAATGATAGTGTTAATAATGAGGATGGGTGGTGGATGGTGGTGAGGGTATTTATGGTAAGTTGGTGGCATTAGTGATGATGATTACTAAATATTGGTCTTGACATTAGATACTCTTACTAATCTTCTTTCATATTTTTTTTACCTTCTTCACTCAAATTTCCCTTCGTATAATTACTTCACTGTTCATTAATCAATCAATACTCACAGATTGCTAAATCACCATAGCAACATCTTTCTAATACTGTTACTTACTAATCTAGGTGGCTAAAAGATGATCTCTTAGTAAGTTGGGTTTCATTCCCAGTTGTAGTTTATTTCCCTTCATTGAAACTTCTGATACCCTTTACAATCTCATAGCTTCTCATTCCCTATGATTCTGAGGCCTTGCTTCAATAGTTAACTATCAAACTAAATGTAGTGGACATTGTACATATAGTATACAGCTGGTTTTGATGATTTTACAGTTTCCTAGCTCACTACTTTTCATTTCTGAGTTCATAATCCTCTGTGGCTTAACTTCATTTTCCATGCCACTTTGCTATGACACTGAATACCAATTATCCCATTTTAAATAATTTCACATCTGTTGTTAAGAGTTAACCTAGTCCAACTATCTTTGTCCGACAGTTATCCTAACAACAATACCAGTTATTCAATCATCTCACCATCTTCAATATGACAGATTTTATATTTATTTATCCTTTTAATACCAACTCAGCCAAAAGCTGCTCGAGTTCTTATATGAACTATATGTGGATGCGCGTGGCCTAGTGATAAGGGTGTTGGACTTAGGATCATAATGTCATAAGTTTGTTTACTGGGATAGGTTGCGTGTTGTGTTCTTGAGTAAAACACTTCATTTCATGTTGCTCCAGTATACTCAGCTGAAAATGGGTACCAGCAATAGCTGGGGTTTTAACCCTGTGATGGACTGGCGTCCTGTCCAGTATAAGCACCGACCTAACAAACCTTCTGGCTTATGACAGACTTTAGACATGTTACTATCTTAGTAATGAAATGATAATTTTGGTAAATCTCTCAAAATTCTTCATTAATTAATTGAATTAAAGTACATTTCGCTAGCAATATGGAGACAAAAATGTTAAATCTTTGCATAGTGGCTCACTTCCCCGATATTCTCACTCTTCTTTCTGTTTGTCTTCCTCCTGCCACCACCAGTCCTTGTTTCATGCCTTACCTCTCTGCCTCTGCCCCTTTCTTTTCCACACCTCCCTCCATCATTCCGTCACTTTTCCTCTCCTCCTTCAGTACCCCCACATACCTGCAACACCTCATCCTGTCTCCACCCTACTACTATTTCAAGTTATCTCACATTATACAGTAAATATTCTAATGATAGCAAATCAATAATGACAAAATTGTTGTGGTCTAGGTAATTAGAGTTACTACCAGGGGAATATGATGCGTATGTCAGATTATTATATCATTAGATCAAAAGTTCAAATTTCATTCTTGCTATATATGATCCATTTTGGGTTGTATTTTTAAAGGCTTCATGTATAATCTTATGTCAGAATATACAAGTCTTTAGAGTCTGGTTGAAATTCTATAAATTACTATCATATAAAATATTTTATCATCACCACTTAGGAAGCCTCTGCATGGTTGCTCTGTCTGCTAGAAATAGCAGCAAAATCTCACAGCCTTAATCCTTTAGCATTTAAACCTTACATTAAGTTATATTATCTTAGTAATAAAATAATTAATAATTTTAGTAATTCCCCCCAAATTCTTCATTAATTAATTGAAATAGTATGTAAAAATCCTGTCATAAGTTAACTTAGTATTTTATCTCTTCATAATCAATAAACTAAATACTGTCCATATAATTAAATTCAACCATATGTACCCTTATCCCAATAATAGTGTTCTTGCGCTTAGTCTAGAGAAATCATGAATACGTATATAATTTTTAAGCTCGAGAGTGAGCTGTGAGTTACTTCCCTTCGTACTTTGTTGCTATGAACTGATCTTTCTTATGACTATATTGGTAACTGTTTTTTGAAAGTTATGTCCATGTGACCTTTTACTGTAAATAGTATTTATTTAATATATTTGACCCATAGGGAAATATATATTACAAAAATCCACACACAGTTTCGAGTATTGCAGTAAATCCAATAGGATAATATTTATATTGTATGTGTACTTATGTGTGTGTGTCTATATTGTGTGTGTAGTAGTTATGTGTGAGTGTTTATAATGTATGTGTAGTTATTTGTGTATGTTTATGTACACATGCATACATATGCCCACACACTCATTTTACTTTCTTATATTATTCTGTTTTGTTTTATATATTTCTGTTGTATTAATACCAAACATTCTGTATACTTATATCTTATAGTTGAAAGAAAGAATCAGTTTACACCTGAAGAATTTCAACGGCTTCACACCCAAATTCAAGAGTTGAACAAAACTCTTAATAACTACAAATCTGGTAAAAATGGTCTCCAAGCCATTCTGAATAATGTCACCTTACTTACAAAAGAAGTAAGTATATATATATTATCATCTTAATCTCAAACAATACCATGACAACTCAGTGGACATTTTGTTTTTTGGGGGTTTCTTTTTTTTTTTTTCTGTTGTCTCTAAAGAAAGGAATATGGGCCGGTGTTGATAATTGGATTATGGGGGTAGAGTAGAGGTATGAATACGATTGTCCCAGTTAATCTGGATACAGTAAACTGTATTAATAAACAACTAATTAACGAACATTAACTAATGACTAGTCATGGAATGCTACTTTCTATTGAGATCATTAATTGAAGAATCAGTTAAACAGTATTTGCTTGTAAATATTGGTTTCTATCATCGGCCACTTGGTTTTTATTATTTCTCCCTAAGTCAGTTAATTCTATATAAGATTCTATATCTACGCTTGGTTATAAATAATGTAAGGGTAAAACCCTATACAGAGTATATTGAGCTGAGATCTAAAGTATCAAAATCTCAAACAAGAAGTTAGTGACAGATTGTATTGTTTATTGAGGTCTTTCATGTGAATGTTGTCTCTGAACTATTTAATTACTAAACAATTCTAGTTTTCTACACCAACTAATATATAGTATAAACTTGTATATTTACTTAGTGACTCTTTCATCACTACTTTGGCAAGTATGGTGAAAGCTGTGCTTGCTTTTGTTTCTAATACCTAGTTCTAGCACTGGTCATCTCACTGCTACATAAGTTACTTTTCTAATTAGTGAGTCTTGTTATCAATAATGGATTATGATTTAGGCACAAGGCCAACAATTTTGAGGAAGGAGAAAGACAATTTAATTGACTCCAGTGCATTACTGGTACTTTATTTTATTGATCTCGTAAAGATGAAAGGCAAAGCTAACCTCAGCAGGATTTGAATTCAGATTTGTAAAAGGCCATAATTCTATACCATAAAGCATGTTGTCCAATGTTCCACCGATACTGCCAATATAAATATTGATCACTTGTTGTTACAGTTGTTACCATTGATAATATATTTCTGTAAATTTGTAGGTTGCCACTCTCAAAGAAAAATCAGTCAGTTTAGAATCAAGTCTTGCTAAAGCTCCTTCCCTTCAGGCACTGCCAACTGAAGTTGAGACTATGTCAAAGGTAAAGTATCAATATACTTGTCTGTGTTTATATATATATATATCATCATTATCATCATAATCATCACCATTTAATGTCCATTTTCCACGTTATCATGGATTAGACGAGTTGTCCTGTTGTGAGAAGTTAGATCAGGTGACCTTTGGGAAGCTCCTGTACAGCTCTGCGTTCTTCATCCTCAGTGCATACTGATTAATATTCAGAGACATCCTCAGCATCCTCTTGTAGCACCCATATACCATCTGTGTGAGTCTTTTGGTCAGTGTCCAAGACAGACTCCACGGTAGCAACGAAGAGACGGAAAACAGATGTAAAATTGTGATGATAATGATAATGAAGAGACAATTCATCCATTATTGTATCATAGAAAGTACTGAGGTATTAGTAATATTTTTTTTGTTCTTCTTTGCAGAGTTTAAGAAGTCAAGGAAGTGACTTAGCAACGCTGAAAAGCAAAGTAGAAAATAAATTCCAGATTGATTCTACCAACTTTGAGAATATCACTACAAGTATGAAAGAATTGGTGAGCTGGATATTTTTATTTCATCTTCTCTTTCTTTTAACCTACTGAAGTTTTATTGAGTTCTTATTTATTTCTGTCCGCACTGTAATGAAGAGATGCTGTCAATCTGCTTGATCAGATGCTTGAAGAAGTTTACAAGTATCCTGTTAATGTTGTTGTTTAAACCTGGGCTGATTCTCATTAGTATGTGTCTGTGTGTCATGACTCATACACTGTTCGCTTTCCTGGCATTTGTACATTGTTCTATGTACTTTTGATGAGTTGTAGTGCACCTGAGCACTGTACACATAATCTTCATTATCATATGTAAACTAAACATGTAATTGTGTTTAATTTACATATGATAAATGTGTATGTCAGACTCTGCATGCTTCGAACATTTTTGTTTTTGTAGTTAATGTCTACTTTCTTTATACATACTATAACTTATACATATAGAAATGAGAAAACTCATCACTAGAACAGCCGTTAAAACAGCTAAATGCTGTCAAAGACAGCGATGGGCAAAAATACCTCAGGACAGAGACCAGCAGCCAGTGGTCAACAGTGAGACAATGCATAAAGTGGGTGACAGGCAGATTAAATATAGAAAAGATTGAAAGAGGAGGAGGAGGAGGACAAGAAAAAGTGCACTAGTGCACAGAAGTGACTGGAAGAAGGAAATAAAGAAAGACGATGTACAAGACAAGTTTACGCGCACGCACATCTCCACCCTCATCAGCTCTCAAACCAGCAAAATGGTTTCACATTTTTCCCATCGCTGTCTTTGACAGCATTTAGCTGTTTTAACAGCTGTTCTAGCAATGAGTTTTCTCATTTTTATATGTATTCAAATACACTCTCGCTTCGTCTCGATCAGAGATACATTGTTTTAACTATAACTTATGTTTGTGTCATTCACAGAGATCAGATATCAAACAGCTTCAAATTGAGAAGGGACATAACTTCACATATGATTTCACCAGATTAACTACCCAATTTCAAGAAGTTAGTAACCTACTTTTTCCCTTTGTTCATTTTTTTTTTATATTTATTCCTGCGTTTCATGCTGACATAGGTTGGATGGTTTGTCACAGTCTGAGACTAGACAATTCAGAAAGATCTCATGCCAACATTATTTGTACATTATTCTATGTACTATACATGCATCTTTGATGAGTTGTTGTGCACCTGAGCACTGTATACAATAATTTTCATTGTCATTCTTATTATTATTAACTTTTCAGAAAGTACTGGGTGCATTTTATTGTAGTACCAGCACTCACTTTACAGTGTCCTGTGTGTATTTTATTGTGGCAGCAGCACTCACTTTACAGAGTGTCCTGGGTGTATTTTATTGTAGCACCAGCACAAGAGAGGTCGCCTTATGCCCAGCCAGACTAGAGAGTCCTCTCTGCCAGATATTGCTTGCGTTTGATCAACAGACAATTTACAGAGTTTACTGGCAATGGGGTTGTTTTAATCGACTTTCTTCTTCCCCCAAAATTGTTGGCCTTGTGCCTAAAGTAGAAACAATTATTATATGAGAAACATTTATTTATTTTATTTTTGTCTTCTAGGATTTGAATTCCACAGAAATTAAACTCCAGGATCAGATATTACAGCTACAAATGCAGTTATATAATTTTGACTCCCGGCTTAATGAGACAGCCACAGCTGCTACTACTACTACCACCACAAATGTCGCCACCTCCACTCCAGTGACCTCGACGAAAAACATTTCTAGTACCACAATTTCAACTTGACCAATAGTTCAGAGTAAGTACAAAGAATTTCCTAATTTCTTGACCAATAGTTCAGAGTAAGTACAAAGAATTTCCTAATTTCTTCCCGTACAACTGGATATATCAGGATGACATTCTAGCTTCATAGATAGAGCTCTTGACACAATTTATCTGCATATACATTCACTCATCGACTCCATGTATATGCACACATGCATATCTTCATGTACATAAACTGAAACACATACATGCATATATATGCTCAGTTGCATTTTTACACATTCGCTTATCTTATAATAAATGTGGGCCAAATGGCAAAGTTTACATTTGAAATCAAAAAGCAAGGAAAAATAGAAAACTACAAATATGTAGTCTAGCCAACAATGTGATTGGTGGGAAATACAACAGCAGAGTATATAACATGCCAAATACATATATAGTAGGGTCTCATCATATGTAACATAGAAAATTAATAAACAAAAACATCCGTTAGGGTTGTTTAACCCTTTAGCATTTAAACCGGCCGTATCTGGCCAGAATTTTCTGACCTCTTTCTGATCAAACCAGCCATAACTGGCCGCTCATAAAATAAATAATATCTAAAAATAAATAATATCAAAATCTCATAGATTCAATATCATTTGAGATAATTGTGTGAAGTAAAGCCTTTACTGTGAAAATACAATAGTAAATATAGAGTAATGTAAATGTAAAATTTAAAAAAAAAACAAAAAATCCAGCAAAGAGATAATTCTAATCAGTTGATAAAACCAAAATATGTCAGTACTAGAGTTACATCCCTTTCTTCTTGTTTTAGATCTTAACCCTTTAGCATTTAGATTATATGCTATTGTATTTTTGTGGTAAAGGCTTTATGTTACATAATTATCTCACATAATATCGAATCTATGTGATTTTGATGTTATTTATTTTGAGAACAATGCCTTAAAATCAGTATGAGTGGCCAGTTTGAACAGAAAGAAGAAAATTCTGGCCTGATATGGCCGGTTTAAATGCTAAAGGGTTAAACTTAATGTTAATTAAAATCTTCCAACATAATTTTATATAAGAACATTAAGTTTGTGAGTATGTCCGTGAAACATATACACCAGGTCCAAACACAAAGGAACCAAACTCCCACTGTCACTGCCGCCGTCTCTCCCGCTCTCCCCATCTCTCACTATTAGGAGCAAATGGGGGCCCATGCAGACAGAATAGAGATATATCCCTCATCCCAGAGGATGGTGAGGGAGACCCACTGGAAGAGCCATTCCAACTCACCTGGCTCACACCTGCAGTTACCCAACTCTGTGTCGATGATGGTGAGTAGGGAGGTGGTCCTAGGATGAAGGACACCAGAAGTCTCCACGAATTGCTTAAATAAGTTCAATTGATCGAAGGATTTCAATTCACTATATGTGAAGCTTTACTCGATGATTATAATTGTTTCTACTTTTGGCACAAGGCCAGCAATTATTCCAGTGCATTACTGGTGCTTTACTTTATCGACCTCCATGAGGATGAAAGGCATAGCTAACCTCTGGGATTTGAACTCAGAACGTAAAGGGCCATAACTCTGCAAAGTATGGTGTCTGACGCTCTACGGATATTGCCAATCTTCCACCCGATGATTATGATGCTGTTTAGTTCTTTTCATATTGGAATTATTTTACCTTATTTTATTTCTCTCTGTTATATATATATGTTATATTTTATATTTCAGTTTTTCTTACTTCAAAGATGACTGTTGTCACTGTGAGAGACTGTTCCATAAACATACACTGTGGCAACTAAGAGCTGGAGAGAGAAAGAATATATATGTTTTGGGGTTTTTTTTACTGTTACATTGTTATATTGTTATTTTGTTTGTCTGTTTGTGTTATTAACATTGGTCAACCATTACTTCCAGACTTATTGTGATAAGTGAACAGAAACACCTCTAAATAATACTTCAATTACTTCTACCACTCAGTCTTGGCTTCCAGGCTTAAGATAATAGATTAAGATAAGTTTAGAAATAACACTACTTCTATTCCCACACACACTATGTTGACCCCCCCCCACACACACACACACACATACACTGTTGACCCACCCCACACACATGCACACACTGTTGAAACCCCCACACACTGTGTTGACCATTTTCATGAGAAATAACTTACTAAACCAAAGCTGCAGCTTCATCTTTGTTTATTCGGGTTTTATTTTAATGTTACAGTTTTTTTTTTATTTTTAACATATTAATTTGAACTGTGGTCCATTTTTACTGCCTCACACTGTCTCTAATAAAAGTTTATGTATTGACACCCTCTCACACACACATATATATATATAATACTATCAAAATTATAGATGTTATGTCTGAGAAAATCACAAACATGCGCCATACCACCTGTAGAAGCTCAAAGATTTCAAGGAATAAATCCGAGCATTTATTAAAAATTAAAGATAAAAATTAAAGGTCGACCTTTAATTTTTATATATATATCAGATTGGAGGTAGTAAAAACCAGTTAGACCATTACTCACCAGAGTTCTCAATACTTGGGGTAGTAGAGTGGGTAATATGAAAAAATTCAGGACACCGACGGCTGAGCTCTGGCCATTTCAACAGCTAGAATCGAACAGTTCGAATGTAGCTGATGAAACGGCCGGAACCCAGCCGTTGGAGTTCTGAATTTTTTCATATATATATATATATATATATATATATATATATATATATAATAGTTACTCACACATCTATATATATATATTCACACTCATGTATATATAGACACATCCTGTCATACTCCTGTCTCCCACTTGACCAATATTCTAGTAACTTCAGTTGTACAGGTAGCCGTATTTCATTAAAGAGGAATATTTTTTTTTTAAATGCCATTATTTCCTATGTGCATTATTTGATACTGGTTAATACAGTAATTAGGTATTGCATATCAGTTCTAAGATAATAAATTACCTGGTACTTCTCATACTGATTTCTACCAATAACTAGTAACTATATTGGTACCAAATCTGTTGTACTCATTACTACCACCAACGTTTTGATATAGAATGCCTCTAGTACTGATTGGTGTCGACATTGTCATACCAATAGTTACTAATTGTTACTTGGTACCAATAATCCTTTCAAATAGAATTTCTTCCAAACGAAAGGAAACAGGGATTAAGAAAACCAAATATATTGTTTTAATTTTTTTTTTTTTTCAACCATTAAAATAAAGATACGACAAATGCAGTTTTTTTTTTTATATATTTAAATTTCTCTCAACAAAAATAATTGAATTGAGATTTTTTTTTTTTTTTTGTACATTTGATTCTAAAATCTCATTTTGTTAGTCATCTTTTTGTAATGTTTGTCTTGTGAAATAAAAAGAAATATGTAAAATATATAAATTCTATTTTTATTTTTTCACTAGTTTTAAAATCCTTGTATTTTGGACATGTTGGGACATCACCTCAAATATCTATATTTTATTGTCATATTTATATTTGTTATTGATATTATTGGTAGAATTTTGGACAAAATACTTTATGGTATTTACAACTTTCTATGTTCTTAGTTCAAATCCCACCTTGTGCCTAAATCAGAAATCAGGGCGATAGATTGGCAAAATCGGCAGTGTCTGACCAAATGATTCGTCGCATAGTCACAGCCCAGATCTGGCCAGAATTCTCCCACCTCTTTCTGCTTAAACCAGCCATAACTGGCCACTCATACAGATGTTCTCAAAATCAACAATATTATGTTACGGTAAAGCCTTTACTGTGAAAATTTAATAGTAATATAGAGTTATTATAAATGCTAAAGGGTTAAGAAGTAGGGAGTACAGTTGATTAATCAACGTTTTATTGTGAGACCAGGCAAACGATCTGTCAGAATAGTGTAAGCAGACAGCACATCTGTGGGGGCCTGATGTTTCACTCTTTACCAATAGTTAGATGACATTAGTTTGAGATGCAGTCTAGGATATTTGTATGTGTAGCTCCGGCACCTTCCCATATGTAGGAGCATTAGTATTTTATTGAGGTCCCTATTTAAACTTTGCAAATAACCAGAACAATTGGTAAACAGTAACCTGATTATAATACTGGCTCTCTCTTTCTCTCTCTCTCAAAAGAGAAATACATTTATTAGAGAATCCACATAGTGCCAAACAGTATTACTTAAAATTTTCGAAGATTAAATCCTATATACTAAAACCTAAAAAAGTTCATCTTGTGCGAAGTGGAAAAAATATTTACAAAATATAGATTGTATTTTTTTAGGTTTATATTGGTTCAAATCTTTAATCAAAGACGTTTAGCTGTTATCGTTTCATTTCTTTCTCAGACTCCTTTCATCCAATATATTATTGTTTTAAAAAGTTATTCAAGTGAATTTATTCGCTGTAGATGGAGCTTTCGTTAGCTCGGTTTATCGTGCTTTTAGAGTTGTCTCCCTTGAAAGTGTAATCGGTAAGGCAAAATAAAGTTAGAAAAAGTTTATTTTAATGATTATGACAGTCGTTCGTTTATCTGATGCCTTCGCAGCCAACACATCACATCAAATAATTACTACTATGCGAGTATTCAAAGTAACCTCTACGTGGTCTCTTTCAAACATCACTCATACCATCTGTAAAAATTCGATGAACACAGTGGATAGCGTAGTCCTGGGTATATTGTCTGAAAATAAGGTGTCATGGCCATGGTTTGTTCAGAGGAGACTTGTGGCTTAACAATAGCACTAATTACCAGAAGCCAACGAGGGGACCTTACGTAGTACTTCGATTTGCTAAAAAAAAGTAAGTAAATCACCTTCAAATCACAGGTGGGATTATGTAATTCTGAGAAATAGCGAGACGGTCATAGCAGCAGTGTATTGATCTTAAATTTGCTCAATCGGGGCTGACCTGAGGCTAAATAACAACAACGAACTAACGAATGATACTCGGCAGAGCTGTTCTGCTAGAGAACGAGTTGCTGTGAAAACAGTCGCTCGTCCTCTGAAGGAAGCCTGTGCAGTGCATTTTACATGTGAATGGAGTTCCACTGAAGCAGGTGGAGTTCAAGTATCTCGGGGCTGTGTTCACGAGTGATGGAAGGTAAGAGGCTGAATTAAGTGCAATAATTGTTGGGGCTGGTGCAGTAATGCGTCAGTTTCAGCATTCGGTAATCAGAAAAAGAAAGGTAGGTGTAAAAACGAAACTTGCTATCTTCAATTCGGTATTCGTGCCAACCCTTACCTATGGTCAGGATTGGATTTAGACCTTGATGAGCCCGGGGCACTTCAATTTGGGGACCCCTCATTCACAAAAAATAATGCACAGCAACCCACCCACCCCAATTTTACATATCAAAGTTAGATTGTAATTGAAAAGTTATACATACAGGTATTAAAAGTAAAAAATTCTACCCATCCTAAAACTAAAAAGCCCAGCTGAGTGCACAAATAAATTGCTACGGCCTTCGCTGGTGCCCACTCCACACACATACACTGCAGGGATCCCGAGGCAATGGCCCCCTTTACTCCCCATTAAATTCGGCATTGCCTATGATCATGAATTTTGGGTAATGACCGAAAGAATACAAGCGCCGAAATGGGGTTCCTCCGAAGGGTCTTTCGAGTAACGTTACTCGATAGAGTGCGTAGCAGTTCGGATCCCAGTAGACTACAGATCTCGATGGCGACCGTCACGAAAAGGAAGCGATCAGTGAAGTTCTGGTAATTAGCTATCTTCCTGTACTTGGGTTTGTAGCCCCTCCTCCGCCCTTTCCTTTCCAGCCGAGGGGCTGAGGCCATGCTAGGACACCGCCACTGTAATATTCTTTCGCTTTTTCGTCTTTTTTTTTAATGGAAACGTTAATGAATTGTAAACTTTTACTTTTAAATAAAGTATGCTTGAATAAAAGATCTTTGAACATAGATCTGCTGCATCGTGGCTGAGCTGGATAATATAAACAACAATTATTAATATCATCATCACCAAGTCGGACTTGCTCGGCTTTCTACGACATGTTTCCTCCATCCATCTGTCTCTCATAGCGTTTGCCAGTTCTTCGGCAGTGCATCCAGCATCGTCCTCAAGTTGCTTGACATGTCTTCTTGGGACGACCAGTGTTTCTTGCTCCATGAGATGGACTCCATAACAACACATCACCTGCTATCTCTTCCTTGCTGCGCCAACAGTGGCCAGCAAATCTGAGTATCTGTCCACGTATTAACCTGGGTAGCTATATCGCCTCCACAGAACATGATGTTAACATCAGACTGGGAAAAGCCTGGGGAGCATTGAATGCAATGGAAAAGATATGGAAATCAAACCTGCCGGCCAAACTGAAAAGGAATTTCTTCAGAGCTGCTGTGAAATCTGTGCTTGTTTATGGCTCTATCACTTGGACGCTAACTTCGAAACTGGAGAAAAAGCTATGCTCCGTGCTGCTTTAAACGTGTCTTGGAGGGAACACCCAACAAATAAGGATCTCTATGGCAATATTATTAATATAGATTGGCAGTAATCGGTAGAGCGTCAGACAACATGCTTTGCGGCATAGTTTACATTCTAAGTTCAAATCCTGCCGAGGTTAAATTTGCCTTTCATCCTTACGGGGTCGATAAAATAAAGTACCAGTAATGCACTGGGGTCAATTTAATCGACTTTCCCCAAAATTGTTGGCCTTGTGCCTAAATCATAAACCATTAATACTTAATATTGAATTATCGAGGATAGAGGATTGGAAGAATTGGTAGAGCGTCGGATAGAATACAATTGCAGTATTTTTTCTGGCTCTTTACTATCTGAGGTCAACTTTGCCTTTCGTCCTTCTGGGATCGATAAAATAAAGAACCAGTCAACGATTCTTTACCCCTTGCTTGGCGAGGGGGGGGGGGGTTGGACACCCAGTGGCATGAAAGACAAAACCAGTCAGAGAGCGCAGGAACTCAAGAGAGTCAACGGCCATCCAATAAAGTTGTGTGTGTGTAGTGAGGGACTCTTAGTTTTCATTAAGACATCTCTTTGGGAGAAGGTCACTCTGATATAAAAACCTGTGACTTCGTTTGCATTCAATGATGTAGACCAGTTTAACTTTTTGGGCAAATGCCTTCGATGTTCAGAGAGTGGGATTGCCTTTCCTCACTTAAAAAATCTTCAAGCACAGACATCGCTTGATATGACATTCTTTTGCGATGCATGACATTGTTGGCCATAAGCAAGTCCCTAGCAGGACTAAAAATCAACGTCCATGATGCTCATGCTTAAGTATCAAGCGATGGCATTACTCGAAATCGAGCCAAGTATAAATATATGTATGTAAGTATATATGTATGTTCTGTCCTTAAGCAAGACACTTTATTTCACGTTACTCCAGTTCACTCAGCTGGAAAAAATGAATTGTACCTGTAATTCGAAGGGCCAACCTTGTCACGTTCGGTGTCGCGCTGAATCTCCCAGAGAACTACGTTACGGGTATGTGTGACTGTGGAATGCTCAGTCACTTGAACGTTAATTTCCCGAGCAGGCTGTTCCGTTGATCAGATCAACTGGAACACTCGTCGTCGTAACCGACGAAGTGCCAGTCAAAATGTCATGTATGTAACCACTGTGTACTGCAAAATTTCATACTTGTTAATGTAGAAATAGTAAAGTGATGTGAGGAACCAGACATATCACACAATCAGATTTAAGCAGCCATTTTACCACAGACATATTCGCTCATCACCCCAATCTCGCTAAGATATAATTCGTCTAACGCTAAAAAGACTTCAATACCATCTTAAATCAACCAACTTTCAGACATAGCTGAAAACAATCTTTGATTTCAGTTTCGCCAAACCCAGTGTAAATTTCTTCCTTTTGACGTATATAGATTATCTCTTATCCTCTTATCGATTACAATTCCTATAAACTATTGAATGGAGGTGTGGGTTTTTTTTTCATCACTCTAACGGATATCTTTGAAGGTTGTTTTTTTTCCTCCGACGGCCAAACATTATCTCGGGACCCATGCACACTGCTGATATTGAGAGTATGTGAATGAGTGTGAGAGAGAGTGTGTGTGTGTGTGAGAGAGAGAGAGAGTATGTGTGTGTGTGTACGATGATGATGTTACATCTTAACAAAATTAAAAGGAGTCTTTACGGAGTTACATACCCACACACCTCCCCGCTGCTAGAAATAGCAGCCTCCAATCGTAATTTTATATAATAAAAACTTTTGTTAAGTTATGTTTCAAAGAACAGATTAATAATGTGAAAGTTAGTTATATTACTAAATCCCTCCGAATTCGAAATTATCTTCAAAGTTATTTGAAAGCCATAGACAGTGTCTATGGTAACAAAATGCCTTATAACAAAAGTTCTATCTGCTATAGTCCCCGTATTTCCAGCGGTCTTGTGTTAAGTGCTTTATACTATAGTACTAGAATCGGTAAGCGTCGGACACCATGCTTTGTGGCATAGTTATGTCTCTTTACGTTCTGAGTTCAAATCCCGCCGAGTTTAGCTTTGCCTTTCAACCTCACGGGATCGATAATATAAAGCACCAATAATTCCCTGGGGTGAATTTAATAGACTTTCCCCTCCCACAAAAATTGTTGGCCTTGTGTCAATAGTAGAAATCATTATTATATTTTTAATTTAGCCCCCCCCCCCCCTTTTTTATAGTATATACTACATGATCCGCACTATATCGTAGATTGGGCTCAAGTAACATTTATTAAACAGTTTCCTATAAAATAATGATTTCTACTACAAGAAGGCCAGCAATTTGGGGGAGAGGAGAAATTCGATTAAATCGACCCCAGTGCATTACGGGTACTTTATTTTATCGATCCGGTAATGATGAAAGACAAAGCTAACCTCGGCGGGATTTGAACTCAGAACGTAACTCTATGCCGCGAAGCATGTTGTTCGACAGTCTACTGCAAAAGAATATGATACATTTCTCTACACAAACACATACATGTAATATAGGATACGTATGTATATATGTTTAAATATTTATATGTTTATTCAACTTGAAGTTGAATCTTTCGGTGGTGATAGTGACCAAATCTCCATAAAAAAGACAACCTTCCATCTCAATCTTCGTACTTATATCTTCCGCTTTATCTAGTAGCATTTTGGAGTCGGAGACGTTTATTGGCGTAGGTATGTTCTTGGGGGAGTGGTCTATCACGTATATGTCCATAGTGTTTTCGAAAAGGTGCTCTTCACTGTATTAAAACCAAATTGTGTGGGCTAACGCAGTGTTTTTTTTTGTTTTGTTACTTTTTTTTTTTTAGGTGGGCGAGGGGTGTTTTTCATAATTTTGTTCTGGCGCCCGATGAGAGGCCAGTTTTGAAACAGTTCATCCACATTACAGTGGTGGCCATAATTGGACCCCGAAAAGTAAGGTCGCGCATGCACATTTCATCTGCCTGTCACTCATTTTGCGGATTGTCTCTCTATTGATCACTGTCCGCTGGTCTCTGTCCTATCAGCAAAGACAGCATTTAGCTATTTTAACGGCTGTTCTAGAGATGAGTTTTCTCATTTTTATATGTATATATATATATATGTACTCCTGAAGAAGGGCTAAAGCCTGACACGTCGAACATTCTTTCCCCTTTTCCATATAAAACGTGAAACTAATAAGATTTGTTGTACCTCTGTTTGTTGTTTCCTTGAACTATATATATATATATATATATATATATATATATATATATATATATATCCCGGGTTCAATCGGGGGTAACCACAGTAAGTAAGATACTCAATATATAACAGAGTATAAATATTTAATATAAAAATGGCTTCTACAAAGCTTTCCAGATGATTTCCTTCCAATGAAACAGTTCTAGTCCTGTAGAAGCCATTTCTATATTAAATATGTATATATATATATATATAGAGAGAGAGAGATACATATATATATAAACATGACCAGGCCGAGGTTCGTCATTTTCTGCCCGTGGCAAAGAAAGTATAATACCCAATACCCTTTCTTTCTCTCTCTCTCTCTCTCTCTCTCTCTCTACACACACACCTACACACATACACTCACACCTAGACACATACACACTCAAAATGGTAAGTATTGATCTTCGGTGCGCGACTGAACTCATGAACCTTTTGCATTCAATAAGCGGAAGTATTCGGGTTTGTTGGATCTATGGTAGTAATCATCTGGGGTTAAGCTATCAACACCTGGTCGACAGACATAGCAACATAGTAGGGGGAGAGGAGTTCTTAATGTGGCTTGATGATGGTGGTGGTAGCGTTGGTAGTGGTGGTGGTGCGTGTGTCTGAGTGTATATGTATATATATATATGTATATATATGTGTGTGTGTATATATATATGAGTATATATATATATATATATATATAAGTGTGTATATATATATATATATATATATGTATATATATATATATATATATGTGTGTGTGCATATATATATACAGACAAACATACATATGTGTATGTATGTGTGCTTGCGTACGTAGGTGTGTGTTTATGTATATACTTTTGCGAGTGCTTGTTTGTGTGCAAGTATAGATTTGGTCGCATGCACTCATATCTATTACTCTCTCTATATATATATATGTGTGTGTGTGTGTGTGTAACCTTCATAGGTTTCGGTCAGTATTGGCCCAGGCTATGTCTAACTTATTAGCACCACCTGGCGAAGTTTTTCAAATCATGATTTGGACATAATGGCCACTCAAGTTGAGAGTTATTGTTTTCGTAGACATATTCGGGTGTAGGAGGTTATCTGTAATTTTGGGGATTCTGTTTCTGTTTTCATTTGTTTTGGTGTAATGTTAAAGAGAGCGGAACCAGTTGACGTGAAATAATTGTGCCGCAACGTTGTTATGAAATACGAGTTTGTGGGCTGATAAGCACGGGGCCCAAGCTTTAGGTGTATTTTAAAGATGATGCCAACACCATTTAGGCAATACTTATGGAATATTTTCCACATCATGCTGATAATGTAACGCTCATAGCGGCGTTGGAGAGAGTAGAGTTTGAGCTTTTCTAGTCGACCCCAATAGTCAAGGCCTGTCATGCTGTATATTTTTATTTTATTTTTATTTTATGTGATTGACCTTTGAGGTGCTTCAATTTTCTCAATACTTTGTTTGGATAATGGTTTGGATATCTCTCGGCTGGAAAGGTCTGAGAATCCAGGAACACATCCTGTGGTACATGTCAACTTTGTTATTTTTATGAGTAGTCTAGCTTAGGATGTTATCAACAATTGTTGGAGAGAGAGAGAAAGTGTGTGTTTACTGAGTATTGGTGTAGTGGCTGATCAGAAGACAATAGCTGCGTACCCACAGCAGGGTGAAAAGTAAGGGTGGGGTAGTAAAATAAATAAATTCAATGTATTGTAACTGTAAACTCACTAACCTATTTGAAAAAAAAAGAAAAGAAAAAGAAAAACATGCATTAAATTGTGAAACATTGTCAAACAAGAAAATAATATAAGACAGGATGGTTATGGCTGGAACGGCTTTGATTATAGCTTTGCTAAATCAAGACTAATTTTAGGCTAAACAAAGACGATGATCAGAAGAACAACAATAGTAGCAACAACAACAGTAACAGCAGCAACAGCACATTGAAAACACGTTTGAAAGCAATAAATTGAAAAAGGATCGGATCAAAGCAGCTTAAATAGAAAACAAGAGAGAGAAAGTATATATATATATATATATATATATATATACAGAGATAGAGGGGTGGGAAGAGGAAATGGTAAATGTGATGAGAAGGTTGTAAAACTGTCACCAAACGACTTTTTTAGATCAAATAACTTCTTCGTATTTGTCGTTAAGATAAAATTTACACCTTTAAAATGTATTCTCATTGGAGGTACTATTAGAGTATTATTTATTTATCATAAACATATTTCTAGCCTTGTTTCATTGTAAAATGGGTTGTTGTTGCTGCTCTTATTGTTGATGTTGTTGTTGTTTTCTTCTTATGTTTTTTTTTGCTTGTTCATTTTCTGCTTTTAGTCTATTTTTACAACTTTTTATTACCATGCCTCCCTGTCCACTATCTATATGCATGTAACTCTCTCTCCCTATATACATATATATATATATTGTTATACTTTGGGAGGGTCATGTTGCCAATAAGAAACACATGCACCAGCTGATTTCACTTCAATTTATTATAATAAATTTATAAATTTCCGGCTGGTTGGTTGGTTCCACAACCAGATGGTTGTTTATATATTGTCAAAGTTCTTTCGTCACACATTCTATGACCTCTTCAGTAACTGGGGTTTCTTTTCTTTGTTTTTGTGCCTCTCCTTTGTTCTGTCCTACGCCATCTTGTTTCTGTGTGTGTGTGTGTTGTGTGCTCAGTCTGCGCATGCGCCACATCCGGGTGTCTGTGTGTAAATAAACAAATAAATAAACGAATATAAATTCGTTTATTTATTTGTTTATTTACATGTTACTGGTTGGTTGTTTGTTCTATATGCGCGTGTGTTTTCATTTTGTCCTTAATTGTAAGTTGTGATGTTGCTGTTCCACTCATGTTTTCTATTTAATTTTGGTTGTAATTCTTTTATGTTTATTGCCTCTGTGATTTGTCTAAACATTGCGTCTTTTCTGTGTGTAGATTCTATTTTTATTTCTATGTTCTCTAATTTACCCTTATGTTCTATTTTAGCATGTTGGTAGAGTACAGATGATTCTTTACTATCTTGAAGGTCTCGCCAGTGTTCATTTATCCGTTCCCCTACACTACGAGCTGTCTCACCTATGTACACTATATTTTTATCTCTACATTGTCCTTCAGTACATCTTATGCTATATACTACATTTCTAGTTTTACAGTTAATATGGGGGCTTAATTTACAGGTTATACATTTCTTATCTATACAGGGGGGTCTTTGAAAAGGGTATGTCTTGCTAATAAGTGTTTTTATGGAGGTACCTGGTTTTCTACTATCTTAATATTGAGTTTATGTTTATCTAGGGCCCTTCTAAATTTGTAAGCTAATTCACCTCTAGGGGATGTATCGATGAACATTACACACTGGTATTTATTGCTATCATACCATGAGTTTATTCTATTAGCCTTATTCCTAGTTCTTTCTATTCTATTCCAAAATGTGCTCCTATACAAGGGGCAGGTCCCATTTGTGTTATTATTTACCATTTTTTTCCCATTTGGTTCTGGCTCCTCTATACACTCTGATTGTAACCAGAGAACTGCATACGGTGGATGAAGTGTTGTATGTGTCTCTCTAGTTCTTCGGGGTTGCACATGCGGGACACGTTTCTCATCACCCGTACCAAATCCGCAATCAGTATGTTGATTTTGGTATGGTCCGAAACAGCTGAGTTTCGGTGGATCAGATATTTGGAAGTCATGGGTTTGGCATAATGGGAATGGAGGATTTGTTTTTTGTTTTTAATGGTATCTAACCAGAGCTCTGTGTCTAGTACAGGTAATCGATGGTTGGGGTGTTTGCTTGGGTAGTCTATAGTAACTCTAATACTCTGGTGGATGGCGTTAGCTATTTGCTGGATGCTTTCCATTGTGTTTTTCTCTAATTCCTTACTGTTCTCTAGTGGGAGCAGCCATTGGTGTTAGCATAGCTAACTTATTCATGGTATGGTGGGACAGTAGACTTAAACTTAAAGAACAATTAGAAGACCCCTTAACCCTGATAATGTACTCCCGCTACGTTGATGATATAAATATCGTAGTTAAAACACCCCCACTAGAGAACAGTCAGGAATTAGAGAAAAACACAATGGAAAGCATCCAGCAAATAGCTAACTCCATCCACCAGGGTATTAGAGTTACTATAGACTACCCAAGCAAACACCCCAACCATCGATTACCTGTACTAGACACAGAGCTCTGGTTAGATACCATTAATAACAAAAAACAAATCCTCCATTCCCATTATGCCAAACCCATTACTTCCAAATATCTGATCCACCGAAACTCAGCTGTTTCGGACCATACCAAAATCAACATACTGATTGCGGATTTGGTACGGGTGATGAGAAACGTGTCCCGCATGTGCAACCCCGAAGAACTAGAGAGACACATACAACACTTCATCCACCGTATGCAGTTCTCTGGTTACAATCAGAGTGTATAGAGGAGCCAGAACCAAATGGGAAAAAAATGGTAAATAATAACACAAATGGGACCTGCCCCTTGTATAGGAGCACATTTTGGAATAGAATAGAAAGAACTAGGAATAAGGCTAATAGAATAAACTCATGGTATGATAGCAATAAATACCAGTGTGTAATGTTCATCGATACATCCCCTAGAGGTGAATTAGCTTACAAATTTAGAAGGGCCCTAGATAAACATAAACTCAATATTAAGATAGTAGAAAGACCAGGTACCTCCATAAAAACACTTATTAGCAAGACATACCCTTTTCAAAGACCCCCCTGTATAGATAAGAAATGTATAACCTGTAAATTAAGCCCCCATATTAACTGTAAAACTAGAAATGTAGTATATAGCATAAGATGTACTGAAGGACAATGTAGAGATAAAAATATAGTGTACATAGGTGAGACAGCTCGTAGTGTAGGGGAACGGATAAATGAACACTGGCGAGACCTTCAAGATAGTAAAGAATCATCTGTACTCTACCAACATGCTAAAATAGAACATAAGGGTAAATTAGAGAACATAGAAATAAAAATAGAATCTACACACAGAAAAGACGCAATGTTTAGACAAATCACAGAGGCAATAAACATAAAAGAATTACAACCAAAATTAA
Source organism: Eledone cirrhosa (assembly GCA_964016885.1). Lineage (NCBI taxonomy): Eukaryota > Metazoa > Mollusca > Cephalopoda > Octopoda > Eledonidae > Eledone > Eledone cirrhosa. The sequence goes on along the minus strand of OZ024753.1, from coordinate 27,090,565 downwards.
ATAGAAAACATGAGTGGAACAGCAACATCACAACTTACAATTTGAAAACACACACGCACATAGAACAAACAACCAACCAGTAACATGTAAATAAACAAATAAATAAACGAATATAAACACACACAGACACCCGGATGTGGCGCATGCGCAGACTGAGCACACAACACACACACAGAAACAAGATGGCGTAGGACAGAACAAAGGAGAGGCACAAAAAGAAAGAAAAAATCCCCAGTTACAGAAGAGGTCACAGAATGTGTGACGAAAGAATTTTGACAATATATAAACAACCATCTGGTTGTGGAACCAATCAACCGGAAATTTATAAATTCCTAAATTTATAAATTTATTATAATAAATTGAAGTGAAAGCAACTGGTGCGTGTGTTTCTTATTGGCAACATGACCCTCCCAAAGTATAACAATATCGGTTTCAACACACGTTTTCAGATAAAGAATCTTGCTAAACAAATTCAGAAACGAAATATATATATATATATATATATATATATATATATATATATATATATATATATATATATATTATGAAAATAAAACAAAGAAGCCTTTAATACATCAAAAGTCTTTATTAGCCAACAATGTTTCGTCCTATTAAGGACTCATCAGGGCAATTAAAACAACAAGAAGTATTATCGGCCAATACAAGCCGAAAACTCCGAAGAATATGGAGTGTACATACACTAAAGTATTGCAAGATTATGGGTAAAAATATATAATATAAATCACTATGGAGGTGTATAACATTTAGAACCATGTTACAAATATAGTCCAAAGCAAAAAAAACCTAGAGCTAAACAAAGGTGGTTATATAGAGCGGGAATTATATATAATACTATATAATATAATATAATATACTTGTAACAATATTAAAATTACAATAAAAATTAAAAGGCACAATATACATATGTATATATGTACGCACACGTACGCACATATATACATACATCAATACACATATCCATCTTTAACAGCACAAATTAAACCTTATTAAGAGTTTAAATATAAATAAGCATGATAGGAATAAAAATAATAATAATAATAATAATACATATATCTAATATACATGAAGTAATAAAATGATTAAAAGTAACACATATAATATATAATAAACTATATAATTATATACCATATAATATAATATAATAGATAATCTCCGGTTAATTTACACAAACAATATAGATGTCACAATAATACTATAATAATAATATAATAACATATATAATATATAATATATAATGGCATGTAAGTTAACAAATCAATTCATATAGAGTTACAGAGTAGGTGAGAAAAAAATATAAATTGTACAATACCCAAAATTATAATGGTACAAAAATATAAACATCTTACATGATATATAAAATTTAACATATCATAATGGTACATATAATCAACGGTAAGTAATAAGGATCAATAGTACAATAACAACTACAATATAAAATAAAATAATAAACATAATATAATATATAATTACTTATAATTACAAGGTTGGTAAACAGACATATATGTGGATGAGTGAGTAAGGGCCAGACAGAAAATAGAATGCACAGTAGTATTAATAAATAAATAAATAAAATCAACCGAAATTAAAAAACAAAAACAAAAGTATATACTTAGGTCTCACATGCAGTTAAGTAAAAACTTAGGAAACAACCCAGGTAAATGACTCGAAAACCCTATTTGATAAATTAATATTAAAAATATTTAAAATATCTAATAAGGCAATACAATATTAGCTATGGTTTAAGTAATCCAAATTTATAAACGTTAATATTTCACTACAAATATATATATAAAGGAATGAAATTTTCTACTATCATTTACATAAAGATATCTAAAAAACTGACTTAAGCAGAATTATGGTAGGCTAATAGGGACAGAAAAAAAGAAATGTATGAAGGATACAAAGGAGCATAAAATCATAGTCAATATACTATATTAAATAATAGAAAGGAGCGTAAAAGAGGGGGGGGGGATTAAATATAATCATAATATATTTGAAGGGGTTGACAATAAGTTTATGTGTGCATGGGGGAGGGGGGTTACCCAAAGGAGAATCCAAATAAAATAAAATAAAATGAAATAAAATAAAATAATGTAAAATATATAATGAGATATATACTCATAAGGTGTTAATAGTGAAAATTTAATGCGTAAGAAGATAGATATGGTATAGTAGCCAAAAGATTATGAGAGCTAGAATAAAGAGTTGTCAAAAACCAATGATAATAATGATGATAATAATGGTGGTAAACAAAAAGAACCTAAACTAAAAAAATAAGTAATGGAATATATCAGCTAATGGATATAATTTATACTACTAGAACCTTTAGGTTTATAATAAAAGTAAGAATTAGAAATAGCGTGGGGGCAAGAAGAGAATATCTCAGACTTTCTATTTAGTAAGGATTCACTAGAGAAAATTATAGAGTGTGTCTCGAGGATACAGAGATTACAAAATTTAGTATGTGTAGAAAGGTTATTAGAGCGTGCTACTAAACGCCAATTAAGGCTATATAGTATATTAGCCCCCTTAAGATCCCAGATATAGTGTGCTTAAGAATTCTTAAACTTAACATGTTTGAAATTAGAGATATGAGAATTAAACCTAGTCTTAAAAGTGTTAGATGTAGAGCCTATATAGGTTCTATTAGAGGAATTAGTTATAACTACGCAAGCATAGACGATGTTCTTAGAGAGGCAGTTACCGTTTAAAGGGCAGTTAGCACTCACTCTTCAGTTACACTTCCGGGTGCTATAGGTTGGCTGAAGTAGTGATGCATTACACGTAGGATTACTATTAGATAAGGTCTGCTCTGGTGATAAGGCATTTCCAGATCTGTTCAGACTAGTAGTATGTAGAGAGGAGAATCCATCCCTAATTTTCCTATTGTTAGTGCTAGCTAAATGAGAACTAATATTAGGGGTGGTAGAGAATGAAAGTTTAATAACATTTTTATTAAAAATACTATGGTATTTATGAGAAGCGGGGAAATTTTTCTCTAAGATAGAAAAGAAAGACCTAGGGATATTAGTTAATACTTCCTGATTATATGGCGGGTTAAAATAAGTATTTAGTCTCCTTCTATTTTTATACTTACCGACTCTACCATTATCTAATATCCCATTATTAAGACTAGGGTTACTACAAGGATTAGTTAAAACCGCATTATTAGAATCAGCCAAAATTCCATTAAGTCTTTACTGTTTCTACCTCCAGTAGATCTGCTGCCGTCTGGAATCCCATCAAAAGGATTAGGGCCAATAATAGGATCAGTAGAAACAACATTATTAGAATTAGATCTAGCAAAATTATCACCAATGAGTGAGCACTCAGAGGGTTCGACTTGCTTCCTAGAGGTATTATATTCCCTATTACGAGTCCCGTGGGTTAACTTATGGATGGGTTCAGATACACCTATGTAATTTTTACGGTTATTATGCTTCCTACTCCCATTCATGGCCATGTTATGTGATATTATGTTATTATTATTATAAGTAAGCGGAGACTTTCTAAGGTTACTATTATTATAATGTATTTTACTAGAGTAACCGGAATTAGCTAGGGCATTATTATAGTACTCCGCATGTTCATTAAATGTTCCTACGTCCTTAGAGAGTGTGGAAATCCTATTAGATACACCCTTAATTATAGAGCTTATCATAGATTTGGGGTGGTTAGAATTGGGACTAACATAAGAAAGTATTTCATTAGGCTTATGGAAGGGTTTAAAACTATTAGTGACCAAGTCCAAAGTCACATCTTGTTTAATTACATTGAGCTATACCTTTTACTGTCATTTCTATAATACGAAGAGGGTGTTTAACTCCAACACGCTCCAGTATTTTAATCCTTATATATATATATATATATATATATATATATATATATATATATATATATATATATACAATGGCGGACTGGGTCTAAAAATATCGCGTGCCAGGAGATGAAGGGGGGGGCACCTACATATAGAATGCTATCATTTAATTTTGATTTTGAAAGTAGCTTTATAATTATTAATTTTCATATATATATATACATGTATTTATATATATATACATATATATATATATACATTTATACATGTATATATGTATATATATATACATTTATACATATATACATTTATATATATATATATACATATATATAATGGGTACTCATCTAGTAATTTTTATAATAGAGTATATATATATATATATATATATACATACATACAAAATCAAATAAAAACAGTAAAATCTTAGTCATTGATGAGTAAACACACAGACACACACATAGACAGATACACATACGCATAGACACACATACACACACACACACACACACACACACACACACACACACACACACACACACACACACACAACACTACCCACTCCTCCTAACAACATAGAAATTATAATAAACCGAATAAAAGAAAAAACTTTCCAAACCGGTAAAGTTTTGAATGTTATTTGATGTGAAGCGCGAGCCCTCTTAAACAACACTTCACACACATATTACTGGGATATTATGACCCTTTTAGGGTCAGTTTATGTTTTTATGATCTCAGTTCAGTTTTAAAATGGCTGTAATTCAGTCATAAAATAGAGCAAAATGTCTTTGATAGGCCTCACTTCTCTTTCTCTCTTTCTAAGGCTCGGCTTTACTACTATCACCATTTAGTTTTATGGAAACTGCCTGGGTCAGTTATTGTCACAACTACCAAGTACGGCTTCGTAGTATTTTGCTTGTGAGTGTGTGTGTGTGTGTGTGTAAATATATAAATAGCCGTTGAAACGGCTTGAGCTCTGCCGTCGGGATTAAACATTTTCATATATATATATATATATATATATATATATATATATATATCAATGAAATTAATAAATGGAAACTATCTTTATAAAACCATATTTATTTTATTATATATATTTCAAGTTTGACTTTGCCTTTCATCCTTACGGGGTCGATAAAATAAAGTACCAGTAATACACTGGATAATTGCTGGCCTTGTGCCTAACGTAGAAACAATTATATATATTTCAAGTTGTTTTATAAATATTGACATATCCAAATGACCTCTACAGGACTAGAACTTCGAATGAAACAGCTCTAGTGCTATAGAAGCAATTTCTATATTAAATTTGTTGTTTACACTCTACTAATGTATTGAGTACCTTACTGTGGTTACCCCGGATTGAACCTGGAACTCATGTGTTTGTGCGTGTGTGCTTTGAAAAATAAACTTCATTTGGTCTTATTCTATGGGAGTATCTTGGTCAGGCTATGAAGTTTTCTATGAAGTAAAATATAAAGATAATCGATATAGCATGGAATACAGATATAAAACTATGTATGTATATATATATATATATATATATATATATATATTACGTTTCTGAATTTGTTTAGCAAGATTCTTTATCTGAAAACGTGTGTTGAAACCGATATTGTTATACTTTGGGAGGGTCATGTTGCCAATAAGAAACACACACACCAGTTGCTTTCACTTCAATTTATTATAATAAATTTATAAATTTAGGAATTTATAAATTTCCGGTTGGTTGGTTGGTTCCACAACCAGATGATTGTTTATATATTGTCAAAGTTCTTTCGTCACACATTCTGTGACCTCTTCAGTGACTGGGGATTCTTTTCTTTGTTTTTTTGTGCCTCCCCTTTGTTCTGTCCTACGCCATCTTGTTTTTGTGTGTGTTTTTGTGAACACACACAAAAACAAGATGGCGTAGGACAGAACAAAGGAGAGGCACAAAAAAAAAACAAAGAAAAGAATCCCCAGTCACCGAAGAGGTCACAGAATGTGTGGCGAAAGAACTTTGACAATATATAAACAATCATCCGGTTGTGGAACCAACCAACCAACCGGAAATTTATAAATATACATACGTCTTCACTACCCGCCGTCTTCAGAAATTATTTCTGTAGACAGCGGGTAGTGAAGACGTATGTATATTTTCTTACTATGATATTTTGTAATATATTTTACATAGATCAATAATAGAATGGACATACGGGGAACTACCCCCCAGAAACGATCGTAAAATAATGAGTTTTACTATGAATCAACCGGTTTTTTGTTTAATTTCATTGTTTTCACTATTTGTATATATATATATATATATATATATATATATATATATATATATATATATATATATATATATATATATACAGGGTATCCTCCAAAAATGTATACACACTTCAGCAGCATTCTAATAAATATGTGTATACATTTTTGGGGACACCCTGTGTGTATAAATATATGTGTGTGTGTGTGTAAATTAAGAGCTGTTTAACCCAAATTTGTTATAAATTTCTCTTATTTCATTAACAATCTTTCTATTTATGTATTGGGAGTTTGTCTTCAACGTTTCTCTTGTCCGTCTTATCAAGAATTTTAGGTTTCGTTACCTTATCCTCGGTTTATCTGATAAGGGTCTGACTGATGTGCCCTGTCCTTTATCGGATATTGCTTTTAGCAATACGGTAGTGTAGTATACCTTACCTTGGTGAATAGAGAAATAGCTACGCCCCTTTACGATATGAGTTCAAATCCCGCCGAGGTTAGTTTTGCCTTTCATCCTTACGGAGTCGATAAAATAAGCACCAGTAACATACTGAGGTCGATTTAATAGACCCCCCCCCCCCCCAAAAAAAAAATAATTGTTGGCCTTGTGCCTAAATCAGAAACCAATATTAATTGTTTTTACTTTAGGCACAAGGCCAGCAATTATTCTTCTACGAAAAATATGTAATTAAGACGTATATATGTTTACATATATCCATGTTTATATATGTTTACATATATCCATGTTTATATAGATATGGACGTCGCTTTCATTAAATCTTGTACAGCTTCTATACAGATATGTATTAACAGTATATTTCTCTGATGTTTAGTGCATAATTTATTTCTTAGTTAATATAAGAGTTATTAATTACTATCGGAAATACAATAATTGGGGGGGGGGGGGCGATTAAATCTTCCCCTGTGCATTACTGGTATTTTATTTTATCGACCTTGTAAGAATGAAAGGCAAAGCTAACCTCTGCGGGATTTGAACTCAGAACTTAATGGGCCGTAATTCTATTCCGCAAAGATATTACCAATCCACCGCCCTCATAGGGAAATAATGATTTCTACTATGGGCACAAGGCCAGCAATTTAAAGATAAGATAAAATATATGCAAGTTAATCTGGTTGTCTTCTGTATAATTCGATTTCAAGCTTAGTAATGATTGGGCCTCAACAAGGAGTCGAAACCGACCTGTGATCGAAGTGGTCAGGTCGAAATCTTTACAACATAAACTCGACATAGTTTGTTCTTAAATTGAGAAGCAATCGTTTTCTTTGAAGCAAATAAGAAAATTTGTGTTAAGGGTTCTCTTAAAAAGATTTGAAAATCGTTTAGAAGGAACCAAATTCGATAAAGGAATATTAACTTAACACTAGGCATGTGATTTCTTTCTGTGGCATTACTTACGTACTTTTCTGTTTGTTTTTGTTTTGTTTTGTTGCTGCTGTTTTTTTGTTTTTTTTTATACTTTGTTTTTATCGTTTACAACGAGTTTCACGAAAGTAATAATATTTGCAACGTTCAGTCAACGAAGTGTCATGGAGGCGTCAGTATGTTTTACTCAATATATGATATAGAAGAAGAGAACAGTAGATAGATTTCTTGTGTTCCCTTGAATAGAATGCTTTTGAAAATGTTTACTTTCTTAGAAGAATGTTAATAGCAGTAATAATGTAGTGTGTGTATGAACACTCGCGCGCGCGCATACACAATTCTGTTTTCGTTTGAAATACATCCTTTCTCTATTTTGTTGACAGATTCTCTCCATTATATAACATAGTCATCAAACATGTCAAACACATCACAACATAGTCATCAAACATGTCAAACACATCACAACACAGTCATCAAACATGTCAAACACATCACAACACAGTCATCAAACATGTCAAACACATCACAACATAGTCATCAAACTTGTCAAACACATCACAACACAGTCATCAAACAGGTCAAACATATCACAACATAGTCATCAAACAGGTCAAACATATCACAACACAATCATCAAACAGGTCAAACACATCACAACACAGTCATCAAACATGTCAAACATATCACAACATAATCATCAAACAGGTCAAACATATCACAACATAGTCATCAAACAGGTCAAACACATCACAACACAGTCATCAAACAGGTCAAACACATCACAACACAGTCATCAAACAGGTCAAACACATCACAACATAGTCATCAAACAGGTCAAACATATCACGACATAATCATCAAACAGGTCAAACATATCACAACATAGTCATCAAACAGGTCAAACATATCACAACACAGTCATCAAACAGGTCAAACACATCACAACACAGTCATCAAACAGGTCAAACACATCACAACATAGTCATCAAACATGTCAAACACATCACAACATATAGTCATCAAACAGGTCAAACACATCACAACACAGTCATCAAACAGGTCAAACATATCACAACACAGTCATCAAACATGTCAAACACATCACAACACAGTCATCAAACATGTCAAACATATCACAACACAGTCATCAAACATGTCAAACACATCACAACATAGTCATCAAACATGTCAAACACATCACAACACAGTCATCAAACATGTCAAACATATCACAATATAATCATCAAACAGGTCAAACATATCACAACACAGTCATCAAACAGGTCAAACATATCACAACACAATCACCAAACAGGTGAAACACATCACAACACATTCATCAAACAGGTGAAACACATCACAACACAGTCATCAAACATGTCAAACACATCACAACATAGTCATCAAACATGTCAAACACATCACAACATATAGTCATCAAACAGGTCAAACACATCACAACACAGTCATCAAACAAGTCAAACACATCACAACATAGTCATCAAACATGTCAAACACATCACAACATATAGTCATCAAACAGGTCAAACACATCACAACACAGTCATCAAACAAGTCAAACACATCACAACATAGTCATCAAACATGTCAAACACATCACAACATATAGTCATCAAACAGGTCAAACACATCACAACACAGTCATCAAACAAGTCAAACACATCACAACATAGTCATCAAACATGTCAAACACATCACAACATATAGTCATCAAACAGGTCAAACACATCACAACACAGTCATCAAACAAGTCAAACACATCACAACATAGTCATCAAACATGTCAAACACATTACAACTTAGTCATCAAACATTCATTTATACACGCGAGATAATGTGACATAACCACCTACCACACACAAATACATATATATATACCCTTCCCTATATATATATATATATCCTGTGTGTGTGTGTAAGTTCTAGTGCCATTGTGTGTGTATATGTGTATGCGTATGCTTATACCTACAATGTACATATTCAAGTTTATCTGTATGACTGTATGTATTATGAATGTGTTTGTATGTACGTGTGTGGATATGTGTATTAGAGGCTTATAGCATATATATGGATGTATGTGTATGTTTCTGTGTGTATGTAAAGTAACTGCAGGTGTCTTGCTTCTCATCCTTGATGTCTATGTTCTTATCAAGTTATTATCACTGAAACCTCTCTCTGTCTTTTTGTTTGTCTCACACTCTTTCACCTCTCTATCCTCTCACTATATACATACAGACAGAAAATGCACACGTACACACACACACGCGTACACATACACATGAACACATACGCACATATATGGACCCCCACAAACACACACACAACATATACATATATATGTAAACGTACATAAGCAGAATCATATATATAATCTTCATGTCCGCCACTCTCTCTCTCTCTCCCTCTCTTCCTCACACTCTCTCTCTCCCTCTCTTCCTCACACACTCTCTCTCTTTCTCTCTCTCTTTCTCTCTCTCTTTCTCTCTCCAGTCCCCTTTCAAATACTTTTTATCTCGTCTCTCCTTCACTCTCTTTTTTTTTCTCATTCATTCTATTCCTTCTCTCTTTTTCTTCTCTCCCTCCTCCTCCTCTTCATCATCATCATCATCACCATCCCCCTCATCATCGTCTTCTTCCTCTCCCTCCTCTTCCTTCTCTTTGTTTCTTTTTTTTCTATCCTCTCTTTTCATTCCGTCTTCTCCTCTCTATTCTCCACCCCAACCTTATTCTTCAACAACACGCCACCGCTCTTTAATTTTCTTTCACAACATCTTACTGGATTTAAAAAGGAACGATCGACTTTCGTCATACAGGACCGAGGAAACAATGTTTCCATTGGTCTTTCCAATTGCTAATACAATCTATCGGTCGCAACTCCAGGTAGAAGAAGCAGCGTAATGTGTGTTTAACGAATGTCTGACTTGTTGCTCAGAACAACAGATCGCCAAACTACCTGAGGCTTAAACCTACCAGAACAGTTCTCACCTAGCAATTATGCAATAAAATAAATCCTCCCTCCGATTTACCGATCCTTACTCATTGAATTATTATATTATATTAGCTGGCCCCGTGCCGTAAAAAATTGTGGCTAATTGTAATATCTATACATAATATAAAAAAGATGTTTGTTGGTTGGTTCCTTCGTGTTCACTCACACAAGAGATACAAACACACAAACACACATCTGTGACGAATCTTAGAACGTTGGACTTCTATAGTTTCTCACCACCCCTCCTTCCTCAGTCACCACAAGTTGATAACTGTTTTTGACAGTGAAATTTGTCAGGGAGAAACTGTAGAAGCCCGCCGTGTGTATATATATATGAAAAGATGCAGGACCCCGACGGCTGAGCCCCGGCCGTTTCGGCAGCTAGATCCGAACTAGATTCGGATCAAGCTGTCGGAGCTCAGCCGTCGGGGTCCCGCATCTTTTCATATTACCCACTCTACTACCCTAAGTATCGAGTACTCTGGTGAGTAATGGTCTAGCTGGGTTTTACCACATACATACATATATATATATACAATCCTTATCGAACCCTCTTCGAATTTTGGTCTTTGTTTGGTCAAAATCCGAAGCGGGAACAATTGAAGGTACCCGTTTCCGTGCGCTGTATCGAAGCGAATAACTATGTGTATACTCTGGGAGTTTATTTAACATTACCCATGTAATGTTAAATAAACTCCCAGAGTATACACATAGTTATTCGCTTCGGTGCTAGCAGTGATACCTAGGCTAGTTCTGTCAACCTATTATATATAATTATATATAAACCGGTAGAACAAATATTTATTATTAGTACAGATTAAAGTTTAAACAAAGAATTTCTACTTTCACCCTATACGGGATCTTCTGAAACACACACATTTGTGTGTGTGTGTGTGTGTGTTAACATCTCTATGACTATGATAATAGGATGAGGTACCAGGAAAAATAAATGGGAAGTAAAGATAGAAGTGGAGACAGAGCTTGTTTACATGTAGATGGAAGTGTAGTGGAGGAAGAGTTTGGTAATGGAGGTGGGTGTGTGAGCAGGATGGAGGCAGAAGTGTAGATGAAGGGTGAGGGTTGAAATAAGGGGAATGGGAGGTATAGATGGAGACGGAAGTGATTTAGATGAAGATGGAGGTGTAGTGGAGGTAGAGGTAGGGGTGATGTGGTGGAGGAGGAGGATGTGATGGAGTTGGTGTAGGTGTAGATGGAGGTGGAGACGGAGGTAGTTTAGATGAAGATGGAGGTATGGTGGAGATGGAGGTGTGGTAGAGGAGGAGTTGATGGAGGGATAGGTGGGGTGTAGGTGTAAATGGAGGTGGATGTGGAGATGGTGGTGTAGCTGGGGTGTAAGTGGAGGTGGGTGTGGAGTGCAGGTGAATCAGTAACAGTTAGGGATGTTCAGTCTTCTGAGTGGGCGGAAATATACTGGAGGTGGGAGGTCAGCCCAGCTTGCTATTTCTAGAACCTTCCTGCTCATTTAGTCTTCTTTCTCACATCACTTCAGATAATCCAGAAAATAATAAACAAAATAAGACTTTTTTCCCCTTTGTTTATTTTCCTATTTTTTATCATCTGCTTCGGTAGCTTTCTTTCTTTCAATGTCACCTCATATTTCTGTAAGTCAAGAAAGTCAAGGAGTTTGAATCAATGTGACAATCTATCTATCTATCTATCTATCTATCTATCTATCTATCTATCTATCTATCTATCTATCTATCTATCTATCTATCTATCTATCTATCTATCTATCAGACGTGTGTAACTTCGCGGAGAAGTTTCCGTTAACTTATGTAAGAAAAAAACGTGAGTTTTTAGTTAAATTTTATATCATTGTGTAATTTGACCCCCCGTCTGAACCTTCAGGTGGTGGGTCAACTCATTTTCGCCCCTACAGGGGCGGAATATTCATTTGAAAATTTTTTTCTCCATCAAATCTTGGAAAAAATTATTGTAAAATTTTGATTACGTTATGAACGCTGCGTCCAACGATAATGGTGGTGGAGAGGCGGTAAGACTACAAAGCTCGCAGTCAACAACGTCTTCTTCACTAGATTCTATAGAGATGGAAAGACAAAATGAAAATGTAAAAACGAATTCATATCCAAACAACACAAATGACACCAAACAGTTCAATGACAACAAAAATAACAGCAACACCAATAATGATGATAAAAGCAACAATGATAACAACAACAAAGAAAAAAATAAAGACAACACCAATAACACCAGCATCAAAGACAACAACACCAAGGAAAAGACGAATACGACCAACATCGGTGACAACAAGAATAACAACAACAATAACAACAATAATGACAACACCACCAACAGGGATTCCACAAAGAAACCAAAAATCTCCTTTGCAGAGAAAGTTCAAAAGAAGGAAGAATTGATATATCTCGACATAACAAATGCTGAACAACTTTTAAAGGACGCTAAGAGATATGTCACTTTCGAAAAAAATGGTGCTTTCAGCATCAATTCTCCGGTAGAAATTCGCAAGGAAACTGCTCTCAAAACGATAGTTTTTAGGACAGTTTCCAATTCTACCCGAAAACCAGTCCAATTGTCACAGAAAGAAATTGAACTGGTTTTCAAAAATTCAATGAATGATATTGCATTCATTTAAAGAAGCAAACTTTTTGGGAGTATTTCGGTACTCATGAAGGATCAATTGACGGCCCAAAATTACTGTGTCGCCAATTGTATCCAACCTGTACACCTTTTTCCCTACATACATGGGAAAAAGGACACAAAAGATCAGAATCACGAGTGTCACACCAAAGGTGAACATATGGTGGATACTGTGCGGCTTCATCAATTTTGATGAAGACAGAATACTGTCAGTAGGCAAGTCCCCCAGAGATGTATTCAATGGGACTAGCATTGAAGTTCTGGTGCAAATGAGCCCAGAGCGAATAGCTATGATCCCACAGCGTGTACTCCTGGACGAACTCACCTACATAAACTTTTCGGTTGAGGGTAGGCGGCCTTCATGTTAACATTGCTTTAGCAGGGGTCACCTGAGGGCTTCCTGTCTTAAATTAATGAACCAAAAAAAGGCTCTTCTGCCGACACCCATCAAAACAACACAACCACCAACACCACCACAACAACAACAACACCAACACACAAAAATAACCACAACAAACACAGTCCCACCCAACCCTATTCCACCTAAAACCACTGCAAAATCACATACAGACACAACAGCTCCCCAAGACATACCCCTCCCCAATCACACAGACGATACAGCAGATGAGGCTATCTCGCCATCACCCAGTGAAGACGAGGGAGAACCCCATCGCTCGAAAAGAAAGAAAAGACATCACAAAAGCAAAAAACCAGCAAACACTACCACAAACATACAACCACCAAGACAAACAACAAAAACATCACAAACAAAACCCCCACCTCCTGAAAACAAAATACCTACAACAAAACGAAAGCACACACAAGAACTACAGACAAAAACAAACACAACACAAGAAAATTACACTTACACTTACATAAACACTGAAAACAAAACACTAATGGAGACCATCACGAACGACCCTTCGGTACAAAACCGAAGAGAAAACTTTCGCCCACTCTATTAAAAATAGCAAAAAACTGAACCTAAAACTGATTAGGGTCCCTATACAAACTTATAGGTCCCTAAAAGAAACATTTGAGAAGGATGTGGGGAATTCCTGAGTGAAACCACCCAACCGCGTCCTTCTCAAATGTCTCCCCACCCCAGACACCCCATCCCACCAGATCCCACCCCACCAAACATCTGCGTCCCCACTCCGCCGGAAACCACCACCCATCCAGACAACCCCTCCAACACCCCCATGGAAATCGTGCGGCCTGGTCCTCAGGAGACGAAGGGTGAGTGATCTCTTTTCCTCTTTTAACTTTTCAGCACCAACATGGCCAATAAAAGAGTTGGATGTGTGAACGTACGTGGCCTGGGGATGCCCTGGAAACAGGGCAAACTCTTAAACGACCTCAAGTCGATCGGTTTGCAACTCGGCACGTGGAGGGGCAGACCGATGCCCTCCGATGGCGTCGTCGGACGCTGGACGGAGGGCCCGGTGAAGTTGCTCGGGGTCTGGTTCGGACCAGACCTCCAGGTGTAGAAGAACTGGGCGGAGGTTACGAACAGGGTGTTTGCACTGACCCAGAAGTGGGCCAGTTGCAAACTATCCCTGAAAGGTCGGGCGGAGGTGGCGAACACCTATATAGCGTCCGTCATCTACTACCGCCTCACCGTAGTGCCTTGCCCAAGGGAAACCCTCGCCAAGATGGAGCGCGCACTCTTCCAATTCCTTTGGAAGAGGCGGGCTCCCTTGGTGAGGAGATCCATCTGCTGTCAACACCTTTCGAAAGGAGGGCTGGGGATGCCGTGGCTAATGATGCGTAAACACGCATTAAGGCTACGGCACCTCCACGTATTCCTCACCGGTCAACCGGTGTGGGCCTCGTTTGTGAGACGAACCTTTCCCAGACTCGTCTCACTCACCGAGCTGCAATCCTGGGTGAAGCAAAGACCGAGAAAACTGGGCGCCTGGCACACTGAGTGTGCTCAGGCGCTCACCGCCCTCTGGCAGGCGGATCCGGTTATCAGTGGAGACTCCACCGCAACATTCTGTAGAGCGCAGCAGGTGCGACGACGCCTTCGGAGAAGCCCTAGACATGGAGGAGGACGAACTGGCCAGCCTGTTCGGTAGGACATTCAGCCCGGGACCTATGGACAACTTCCAGAAGTCCCTGGCATGGCAGTGCTACCGAGGAGCTCTACCCGTTCGAGAAAAGCTCTACAGACACGGACGCCCGGGTAGGGATCCCGCCAAAAAGATCTGTCCCAGATGCGTGTGCGACGAGGAAACCGTTGCACACGCATTGGTACACTGCTCGGGCGTAGCTGATCTGTGGGGCTATGTCGAACAACTGCTGTCAAGGGTGGGACCGATCCGGTTGACCACCGAGTCTATTGTAATGATCAAGCCGCCTCCCCCCTTCAAAGATGAAGGAGAGGCGGTGTTTCTGTGCGTAATAGCCATGGTGAAAGAAGTTGTATGGTGGACGCGTCTGAAAGGACTGAGGTCAGGCACCTTTCTCTCTGGCCAACAACTGGTCCGTTTCTTCCGATATCATTTCGGAAGAAGGATCAGGATGGGGAGAGAGGTGCTCCACCCCAGTCGTTTTTATGAAAGGTGGGTGAAAGTGGCGAGAATGGCCCGTGTGAATGGGCCTTCTCTTTACATAAGGCTGTAAGTGGAAAAGAGGAAGGAACGAGGGAGCACCCCCTCTCTGTGCTCCTGAGAAGGGTTGCACATTTTTTTCTCTATTGATGATTTTGTTATAATTTTATTTTTTGTTATATTTTATTTTATTTTTATATATTGTTATTGCCTCCTCCCTATTGAGGACGCCTTGTTTTGTAAACTCCCCCCATTGTACTTGTCCCACTTTTGATGCCCTGGTAGCAAATAAAAGAAACATATCTATCTATCTGTCTGTCTTTGATAGTAGACGTCTTTCATATCGGCTCTTCGATTTGGAATTTTTACCTGGAATATTTGTGAGTGCATTATTTAAATTGTTTTTTTATTATTGACTCTAACCCCTAGTCTGGGACTGTAGACGTAGGGTAAATATATTTTCACCCCTTTTGGGGTGAAAAATATTTAATTCAAAAATGTTTAACGATATCGTTGAAAACGATATCGCCATATTGGAAGCTAACGCCACGCCTACCAAAAAAATAAGCGAGAAAGAGGGATCAACAATTCAAACTGTTGAACAGCCCCTCCTCTCCAATGAAAAAAAAAAGAATATTAATTCGAATGAAAACCTAAATTTTGAAGAAAAAATAACACCACAAATAATGAAACCAACAACATTACAACAAAGACAACAAAATTTCTTTTTCCCAAACGGTCAGGAAAGCTATCGAATACAAGCCCATAGATATTACTAACGCTAAGCAAAACTTGCTAGATGCCAGAAAATACGTATCTTTTGGGGAGGATGGTTCTTTTACGATCAACTCTCCAGAAGAAGTTCGCCAACAGGTTTATAGGAATACCATAACCTTCAGAACGATATCCAACACAACTAGAAAGCCAGCTCAATTGACAGAAAGTCAAATTGAGCTGGTATTGAAAGACATTAAAGAAAATATACTTTTTATTGAAAGAGGAAAGCTGTATGCCAGCATTATGGTCCGAATGAAGGACGAAATGCTGGCGCAAAAATGCTCGGTGGCACCTATAGTGTCACCACAATACACCTTCTTCCCCACATATAAAGGGAGAAGAACTCAGAGACTAAGAATGTGGAGCCCAACGCCAGAAGTTAACATCTGGTCCGTCCTGACAGGATTTACGGACCTAGAAAAGGACATCCTTATTTCAGCAGGGGAGTCCACCAGTGGACTGTTGGGGGGGGGGGAAGTCTGGAGGTTCTCTTACAGATGACACCTGAGAGAATCGCCGGAATACCCGACCGAGTCCTACTGGATGGGCGAACCTTCATAAATATTACGGTGGAACCTTCATAAATATTACATGTTACCACTGCGCTGGCAGAGGTCACCTGAGGACGGCCTGCCCTCTACTAATAACAAAAAACCCACTGCTACAAACACCACAACAACAACAAAAACAACCAACACCACCACCACAAAAACAACAAAATACACTACCATCACCACCACAACGACAACAAAAACCAACAACACCACCTCCACCACCACCACCACAACAACATCAACAACAGCTCAAGAACAACAAGCAAAAACAAACACAACACAAAAACTCTACACATACATAAACAAAAACAATAAAAACCTAACAGAAAAAATAGAAAACAACCGTTCGGTACAAACCGAAGGGCTGAATTTTGTAACGGCAATGGGACTCCCTAACCTGAAAATGGTGAAAGTCCCACTTGACATTTTCAAAACTTTGAAAAACATTTACCCTGAGGACGTGAGACCACCCTGCACCAGGCCACTCAACCGCGTCCTCCTGAAAGGTTTTCCCCTCCCCTCCTCAAACACCCACACAACTCCAAACACCCCAATCCCTCCACACACTAATACCCCTACACCACCACACCCCACCACCCCACCCATCAACCCCTCCACCAGCCCCATGGAAACTGAGCGGCCCGAACCCCGGGACGCAGAGAGGTAAGTGCCTCTTTCTTTGCCACCAACATGGCTGTGTTAAGAGTAGGTTGTCTAAATGCGCGTGGCCTGGGCTCACCTTGGAAGCAAGCTAAACTTCTAAGTGACCTCAGGTCACAATGTATAAATGTGATGGTTATTTGCGAGGCCCGGATCAGCAGCATGCGACAGCTAACCCCCACCTTTGATGACTTTGAGATGCACGCATCTCTCTGTCAGCCCGGAGGTGGGGGTGGGGTTGTCGTTCTGCTGCAAAAACATCTGGGTCTCGCTACACAGACGGTACACTTGGACCCGGAGGGTCGACTCGTGGTTCTGGACCTTGGCAATGGTGAAGGCGAAGCTTTTAGGCTTGTCGCCGTATACGCCCCTTTTGGGGCAATGCGGTCGGACTTCTTCCATCGTCTGGAGACTTTTCTAGGGACGTCCCGCTCCTTGCTTTTAGTGGGGGACTGGAATGGTATCCTAGATGCACGTTGGGACTGTAGGGCCCTGATAAATTTAGATCAGTCTAAAGCGTTCGATAGGGTGGACCATGGTTACCTGGATGCGGTGCTAGCGGCGGCTGGGTCCGGACCCGTTTTCAGGGGCTGGATCACTGCCATGCACAGCAGCCGCATCTGCTCTAGAGTCAAGGTGAACGGCTACCTTTCGGAGCCGTTCGAAATCACCCGCTCCATCCGACAGGGGTGCCCTCTCTCCTCCCTTCTGTATGTATTGGCTCTCGAGCCACTACTGCGGAAGTTGGAGTTGTTGCAGGACATCCCTTTGGAACCGGGATTGCGCAAAGCGGTGTCGGCCTATGCCGATGACGTAACAGTAATGGTGTCGACCACCTCGGAAATCGAGACAATCGGCATCTTACTGGAGGAGTACGAAAGGTTGACAGGGGCTAAGCTGAACCGGGACAAGTCAGTCTCTTTGCAACTCGGCGAGTGGAGGGGAAAAGCGATGTCGTGCGACGGTATCGTCGGACGGTGGACGGAGGGCCCGGTGAAGTTGCTTGGGGTCTGGTTCGGATCGGACCTCCAGGTGGAGAAAAACTGGGATGAGGTGACGAATAGGGTGTTTGCACTGACCCAGAAGTGGGCCGAGTGCAAACTATCCCTGAAAGGTCGGGCGGAGGTGGCGAACGCTTACATAGCGTCCGTCATCTATTACCACTTGACTGTCGTGCCTTGCCCGGGTGAGATCCTCGCCAAAATGGAGCGCGCCCTCTTTTATTTCCTTTGGAAAAAGAGGTCTCCTCTGGTGAGGAGATCCATCTGCTGTCAACAACCTTTGTAAGGAGGGCTGGGGATGCCGTGGCTAAAAATGCGTAAACACGCATTGAGGCTAAGGCACCTCCAGGTATTCCTCACCGGTCAACCGGTGTGGGCCCCGTTTGTGAGGCGAGCCTTCCCGAGGCTCGTCTCGCTCACCGAGCTGCAGTCCTGGGCGAAGCAAAGACCGAGAAAACTGGGCGACTGGCACACCGAGTGTGCCCAGGCGCTCACGGCTCTCTGGCAGGCGGACCCGGCTTTCGACGGAGACTCCACCTCGTCATTCTATAGAGGGCTGGTGGTTAGCGGGTGCGACGACGCCCTCGGAGAAACCCTAGGCATGGAGGAGGACGAACTGGCCAGCCTATTCGGTAGGACTTTCGACCCGGGACCTATGGACAACTTCCAGAAGTTCTTGGCCTGGCAGTGCTACCGAGGGGCTCTGCCCGTTCGGGATAAGCTCTACAGACACGGGCGCCCAGGTAGGGACCCCTCGAAAAAGATCTGACCCAGATGCGTGCGCGACGAGGAAACCGTCGCGCACGCATTGGTGCACTGCCCGGGCGTTGCCGATCTGTGGGGCTATGTCGAACAACTGCTGTCGATCAAGCCGCCTCCCCCCTTCAAAAATGAAGGAGAGGCGGTCTTCCTCTGTGTAATAGCCATGGTAAAAGTGGTTATATGGTGGACGCATCTGAAAGGGCTGAGGTCGAACACCTTTCTCTCCGGCCAACAACTGGTCCTTTTATTCCGATACCATTTCGGAAGAAGGATCAGGATGGAGAGAGAGGTGCTCCACTCCAGCCAGTTTTATGAAAGGTGGGTGAAAGTTGCGAGAATGGCCCGTGTGAATGGGCCTTCTCTCTACCTCAGCCTGTAGGTGGAACAGAAAGAAGGGAGCACCCTCTCTTTGTGCTCCCGTGGAGAAGGGTCGCACACTTTTTTTCGGGGGTGTGTGTGACCCCAAAACGATCCCTCCCTATTGAGGACCTTCTTGTTATTATTTTGTTTGTTATATTTTTCTTACTCGATTTTTATGTAAACTCCCCCCACCCATGTACATGTCCCTTTCTTTTGTGCCCTAGTGGCAAATAAACAGAAATTTGTCTGTCTGTCTGAGGATAGTAGACGTGTTTCATATCGGCTCTGCGATTTGGGATTTTTACCTGCTATATTTGTGAGTGAATTATTTGAATTCTTTTGTATTATTAACTCTAACCCCTAGTCTGGGACTATAGACGTAGGGTAATTATATTTTCACCCCTTTTGGGGTGAAAAATAATTAATTCAAAAATGTTTATCGATATCGTTGATAACGATATCGTCGAAAACGATATCGCCATATTGGAAGCGAACGCCACGCCTACCGAAAAAACAAGCGGGAAAGAGGAAACAACAGTTCAAACTGTTGAACAGCCCCTCCTCTCCAATGAAAAAAAAAGAATATTAATTCAAATGAAAAACTTAATTTTGAAGAAAAAATTAACACCACAAATAAGGAAACCAACAACAATACAACAACAAACAAAGACAAAATTTCTTTTGCCCAAACACTCAGGAAAGCCCACGGAATACAAACCCATAGACATCACGAACGCCAAGGAAAATTTGCTAGAGGCTAGAAAATACGTATCAGAAGAAGTGCGTCAACAGGTTTATAAGAATACCGTAACCTACAGAACCATAACCAACGAAACAAGAAAGCCAGCGCAATTGACTGAAAGTCAAATTGAGCTGGTTCTGAAAGAAATTAAAAACGACATACTCTTTATTCAAAGAGGAAAGCTGTATGCCAGCATTATGGTCCGAATGAAGGACGAAATGCTGGCGCAAAAATATTCGGTGGCACCTATAGTGTCACCACAATACACCTTCTTCCCCACATATAAAGGAAGAAGAACACAAAGAATAAGAATGTGGAGCCCAACGCCGGAAATTAACATCTGGTCCGTCCTAACAGGATTTACCGACCTAGATAAGGATATACTTATTTCAGCAGGGGAGTCCACCAGTGGACTGTTCGGGGGGAAAAGTCTGGAGGTTCTCTTACAGATGACACCTGAGAGAATCGCCGGAATACCCGACCGAGTGCTACTGGATGGGCGAACCTTCATAAATATCACAGTGGAAGGCAGGAGACCCTCATGTTACCACTGCGCTGGCAGAGGTCACCTGAGGACGGCCTGCCCTCTACTAACAACAAAAAAACCACTGCTACAAACACCACAACAACAACAAAAACAACCAGCACCACCATCACAAAAACAACAAAATACACTACCATCACCACCAGAACGACAACAAAAACCAACACCACCACCACCACCACAACAACAACAACAACAACAACATCAACAACAGCTCAAGAAAACAACCCAAAACACGGTCCCACCCAGCCCCACCCCACAGAACACAAATACAAAAACACACGCAGTTCAACCCGGAGATATACCCTCCCCTCCAATACGGAAGAGGAGCTCATATCGTCGGAAGACGAGGGGGCTCCCTTCCAAAAAGTGAAAAGAAAAAACGTACACACACCACACAAACAAAAATAACCCCACCTGACAACACAACACAGACAATAAAACGCAAACTCACTCAACAACAACAAACAAAAACAAACACAACACAAAACCTCTACACATACATAAACAAAAACAATAAAAACCTAACTGAAAAAATAGAAAACAACCCTTCGATACAAACCGAAGGGCCGAATTTCGTAACGGCAATGGGACTCCCTAACCTGAAAATGGTGAAAATCCCACTTGACATTTTCAAAACTTTGAAAGACATTTACCCTGAGGACGTGGGCCCACCCTGCACCAGGCCACTCAACCGCGTCCTCCTGAAAGGTTTTCCCCTCCCCTCCTCAAACACCCACACAACTCCAAAGATCCCAACCCCTCCACACACTAATACCCCCACACCACCACAAACCACCACCCCACCCATCAACCCCTCCACCAGCCCCATGGAAACTGAGCGGCCCGAACTCCGGGACGCAGAGAGGTAAGTGCCTCTTTCTTTGCCACCAACATGGCTGTGTTAAGAGTAGGTTGTCTAAATGCGCGTGGCCTGGGCTCACCTTGGAAGCAAGCTAAACTTCTAAGTGACCTCAGGTCACAATGTATAAATGTGATGGTTATTTGCGAGGCCCGGATCAGCAGCATGCGACAGCTAGCCCCCACCTTTGATGACTTTGAGATGCACGCATCTCTCTGTCAGCCCGGAGGTGGGGGTAGGGTTGTCGTTCTGCTGCAAAAACATCTGGGTCTCGCTACACAGACGGTACACTTGGACCCGGAGGGTCGACTCGTGGTTCTGGACCTTGGCAATGGTGAAGGCGAAGCTTTTAGGCTTGTCGCCGTATACGCCCCTTTTGGGGCAATGCGGTCGGACTTCTTCCATCGTCTGGAGACTTTTCTAGGGACGTCCCGCTCCTTGCTTTTAGTGGGGGACTGGAATGGTATCCTAGATGCACGTTGGGACTATGTAGGGGCATGTCCCGATAGAGGGGGGGTGTAACAGCCTTAAGGGGTTAATCGGCCGATTTGACCTGGCCGATAGATACCGACTAGATTTTCCGACTTTACCAACCTGGACCTGGTCAAATAACAGTGGTCAATCTAGATCGTACCTAGATAGGTTCTTAGTTAGAATTAAGGATAGGGACTTTTTAAGTTGTCCAGAAATGCTCATGGTGGGCTATTCAGACCACAAGTTAGTGACCTGCGTAGTCCACCTTGATAGAACGCATAGGCAGGGGCCCGGTTACTGGAAGCTCAACTTGTCCTTACCGGCAAGTAGAGCTTACAGGGACCGGATTAGAACCTTAGTTAAGGAGCGGTTGACGGGCGCCATCGTCAACAACAGGTGGTGGGGCTCTCTAAAAAGAGAGATTAGAGTAGTTTCAATAGGAGTTAGTAAGGAGTTAGCCTCAGATAGAAATAGGAAGGAAAGGGAGTTGGTAGTTAATGTTGAAGAGGCAATGAGAAGCGGCAACGTGGCCAGAGTGCAAGCGTCGAGAATGGTCTTGAACCAGTTCTTCGACGCGAAACACGAAGGCTGCGTTGTCCGAAGCAAAATACGTGCTCTGGGAAACGAGGGGACCAAAGCTGTTAGCTGGGCCCGCGTGACAGAAGCGAAAAGTGGGATTAAATCCACTATCCGGTCTTTGCGAGACCAGGATGGACGGGTGATCCTTGAACCTAAGCAAATGTGCGAGGCCTTTCAAAGGCACTTTGCCCAATTGTTCGGGAGGGGCGGGGAGCCAGTTGGAGATGTGGATTTCGGTCCATACCTCGACGGCCTGCCGCGTCTTTCGGACAGGGAGGCGAGGTCCTGCGACGGGCCGATCTCAGCAGCTGAAATAGGGGACGTGCTGAGCCTATGCGGCAAACGCAAATCTCCAGGACTCGATGGTCTGTCCTACGAACTATATATTAATATGCCGGACTTGTTCCGCGATCTCCTCGAGGCGGTCTACTGCAACTGGCAACAGAACGGGAGAATTCCCTGTTCTGTGACCAAGGGCGTAGTCTCGCTAGTGAGGAAGGACGAGAACAAGGGGGATGACATTAGTAATTTTAGGCCCATAACTCTGCTAAATGCAGAGTTAAAGATTTTGGCGAAGG